>JBBBDQ010001103.1:627500-861727 GCA_037127315.1 Ascarosepion bandense | reverse complement strand
TCTCTCTCTCTCTCTCTCTCTCTCTCAACCAATAAGATTTAAAATTGTATAAAGTATTCTATTTGGGGCGTGTTGTCTTAAAGGTTTACCGGAGTTCCATTATTATTATTATTATTATTATTATTATTATTATTGATAAAAGCAATACTAATAATATCAAGAAGAGAGTAGGAGGAGGAGAAGAAAAAGAAGAAGAAGAAGAACAACAACAACAATAACAGCACCGTGACGCCACACAATACATGATTCCTATGACTTGTGTTCATAAGTGATTGGAGGTATATATATATATTAATCCGAAATGGAAAAGAAGGTAAATTCCAAGAACCTGATCCTAATTAATATTAAAAAATTTTAATATTAAAAAATGATGGAGGTGGAGAGCTCAATGTACTTATTTTTGTCCCCTTCTTTATCCCATCTTTTTCTTCATTTTGAAATAGAACTCTGTCGCTGAGGAGACGTGAATTCTTTATTAGTGATTTCATGTCGAATTTTGAATTCATTTATGAATTTTGAAAATTTTCTTTAATATATATATATATATATATATATATATATATATATATATATACCTTGATGAATTTCTTACCAATTTTTTCACTTTACTCAGTTGAGCATAATCCTGCAATTCATGGTTATTATGGTTTCGGCTTTGTATTGATTATTCTGTTATGGTGAATTAAGATGGGCTGTATTAAATATCCCCTTTAATAACAGCGACTTTCTTAACAGTTGGCTTATCAAAATTGGTTGGACATGTGTTTTCAAAACTGACACATTATTTCTGTTCTGCAGTTAGAGTTGACGCAGTGTAATTTGTTTATTTGTTATTTTTATAATGACGTCGCCGAAATGACTTCCGTCTCACGTAGTGAATTTTCGAAACGTTTCTTTACCCAACTTGAAACCGACATAATATAGTAGATTACTCGATCTGAAGCTATTTCTAAATTAGTATTTCCTGCAATTCTTATTAATATTATCTGCGTTACCTTCACAAATATATGAGGTATTCGCAGTAACTTCAATAGTATAGAATCATTCCTTCTAACTAACTCACCCGATATCTTAGCTATATGTGAGACTAACCTTGACCCTTCTATCCCCTCTTCAGAGCTGTTTGTTCCTGGTTACCTTCCTCTCTTCAGGAAAGACTCCAATGTCCATATGCATGGGCTTAGTGTATATGTCAGCGAACAACTCCCTCTAGCCAGGGTCACAGCTCTTGAATCCCTTGATCATTCCTTCATGTGCTTTCGCCTCTCACTTCTAAGCTCGGTTAGCTATCTCTTCTTCCTCTACCACTCCCCCTCCTCCTCTGAGTATACGGAACTTAATTGCATCTCTACTAATATCGACAGGGCCATTTCTTCTCACCCATCTGCCCATATATTTGTGTTTGGCGATTTTAACGCCCACCACACCAAGTGGCTTGAAAACTCAGCCACCGCCCTTGCTGGGATCCGCACCATGCACTTTTCAATAGCCCAAGCTCTAAAAACCCTAACGGAAGGGACTCTTTACTCGATCTTTGCTTTACCTCCATCCCAGACTCCTGCACTACCAGGCATCTCTGCCCCCTCGGAAACTCTGACCACGCTGTAGTCTCCGGAAACATATCAATCCGCACTAACTCTACCCAAGAAAACCAGACCAGCAGAATATCATACTGCTACCAAAGAGCCGACTGGGACTCGTTCAGGGACTTCCTCTGCGACGTCCCCTGGAACTTCCTGTCGAAGACTGTGCCTCCGAAGTCTCCTCTTAGGTTAAGGCTGGCATCGATGCTTTTATCCCGGCCAGAAAATTCCAACTAAAACTAAATTCGTCCCCCTGGTTCTCACCCGCTTGCTCGGCCGCCATTGCCCACCGGAACCATTTCTCCTGGCTCTATCGAAGCTGCTCGTCGAACCAAAACAGGCGCCTTATCACCTCAGCACGGAACAAGTGTAAAAATGTACTGAACGACGTCAAGAGGGCGTTTGCTACCAGAATTAGGCAAGGCATAGCATCCTCTAAATTTGGTTCCAAAGATTACTGGCGTCTCTGCAAAAGCGTGCTCAGCAGGAACATGAGTTTGAAGTTCTCACCTACCCAGCCGACAAGGCTGAATGCTTTGCCCGTAGATTCTCAACCAATTCGACACTGGTCTCGTTAGGAATACCTACACCAGACTTCCAACCCAGAACTAAGGCTGAACTAAATAACGTCCACATTACACCCTCGCTGGTCGCCAAGATAATTGCACAACTTGACCCGCACAAAGCGAGCGGCGGTGACGGAATCCCAGTCATAGTACTGAAGAAATGTGCCCCAGAACTCTCCTCTGTCCTCTCTAAACTCTATAACTACTGCCTATCTGCTTCCTGCGTTCCTGCCTGTTGGAAGTCCTCCTGCGTAGTTCCTATATTTAAGAATTCTGGCGAATCCTCAGACCCCGCCAATTACCGCCCTATTAGTCTCCTTCCAATCTTTGGCAAAGTTTTCGAAGCCATTATCAACGCCGAGGTGATTCAGCATCTCATGGCCAATGGGCTTCTCTCTGACAAACAGTACGGGTTTCGCTTCACCAGGTCTACTGCTGATATGCTAACGACCATTGCCGAATACATATACCGGGCACTCGACAAGAATGGTGAAGCCCGAACCGTTGCCTTGGATATCTCCAAAGCATTCGACAGGATCTGGCATGCTGGCCTCTTGTGCAAACTGCGGAGCTATGGGATAACTGGACATCTGTTTGACCTCATCCAGTCTTTCCTCTCTAACCGCACATTGAAGGTGGTATTAAATGGGCATGCCTCCCAAAACTACCATACGAACGCGGGCGTCCCTCAAGGTTCTATCCTAGGCCCCACGCTCTTTCTGTCTACATTAATGATCTCCCCGACATCATTAGATCCCAAGTTGGCATGTATGCCGATTACACAACAATCTACTCTCGCATCGATCAGAAACCAGGTCTGGACGACAAAGTGAACCTCGCTGCCGTACTTGAAAGGGACCTCAAATCCGTAGTGGCCTGGGTTAGGAAATGGCTGGTAAATTTCAATGCCTCTAAAACGAAGCTGTTATCAACTAACCACCATAGACAATCGCATCTACCTCCCATTAGCATGGGACAGGCTAGCCTCCCAGAGAGTAAAATACTACGCCTCCTTGGCCTTACACTTTCGGTGGACCTCAAATGGAATGACTATATTGAATCCATTGCCAAATCTGCTGCTATGAAAGTCGGCTCAATGTGCAGAGCCCGGAAGTTTTTCCCACCTGAATATATTCTGCACCTATACAAATCTACCATCCGACCGTGTATTGAATATTGCTGCCAAATCTGGTTGGGTGCCCCTGCTGCTCTCCTTGGGCTTCTTGACAAAATACAAAGGAGGATCTGTAACGTGGTTGATACTGACTTGACAGACCGGCTGCAGCCGCTCTCTCACCGGCGTGATGTGGCTTCCCTGTGCCTCTTCTACAAGTACTTTCATGGCTTCTGCTCCGATGAGCTTAGATCACTGGTGCCGCCTAAGCACGAATTTACACGAGATACTAGATTAGCAACTAGGTCCCAGCCTTTCACAGTTAAACAAATAAGATGTAACCGTAAATTCTACTCCAACAGCTTCTTTTCTCGCGCTTCCCACCTGTGGAACTCCCTTCCACAACTCTGCTTTCCCGACAGTTACAATCACCAGGTGTTTAAATGTAGGGTCAATAGACACCTCCTATCTCACTAACTCCCAATTATTCTCAGAACACTCTCATTTACCCAAACCTCATTCTCGGTATACTTACCCGCCTATCACCCACCCTCTGACATTTCCTATATTTAATCATCCTTTCTCCACTCTACGTAGCCCCCTGCGCAGTAGTGGCAGTGACATGCCTTGCTCGGGTGAAACGCTTATAAAAAAAAAAAAAGAAACCCTGTTGCTCATACCTGGCTATAATGCATGTACACTCATGAAACTGGTTATCATGACTTTTATGTTGGGTTAAATATTTCTAAATCTCTGTCAATTTTTTATAATCGTTTTTGTAAAAGATAGTAATAGTATTAATATTTATAATGAAAAAAGAGGATAAACAACTGCATAGAGGAAAACTGGAAAATAATCTCAAAATCAGAATTGAAGATATTTTTAATATGACGGTGTAAACAAAATTAAAAATGATCCGACATAAGGATTCACACACACACACACACACACAAACACACACACACACACACACACAGACACACACACAGACACACACACACAAACACACACACACAAACACACACACACACACAAACACACACACACACACAAACACACACACACACACACAATGATACAAAAGAGACTGACGAATAAACTGAATAATTCTGTGACTTTCATATTAAACAGATAAGCAACTAAGAATGATTTGATGAAAGGCAACACTAGAGCTATAACAAGGTAAATAGGTTAAAATTAATAATGAAGTTATTAGCGATATAGATAATTATTATAAATATAATAAGATTAAAATAGTAAGATTAAAATACTTAATAAAGACAGCTTCGAAACAAAATCCTTTGTTAAAAGCATCAATGATTAGATAAAATTGAAAGTAAATGTATCGTATCAAGGAAAATCTATCGACCTAGACTACTGTGATGAAAGAAGTTGCCCATAGATTCTCAACCAATTCGACTCTGGTTTTGTCTAGAATCCATACGCCCGATTTCCCATCTAGAACTGAGGCCCAATTGAATGACGTCCACATCACGCCCTCGCTGATTTCTAGCATAATCTCAAAACTGGACCCTCACAAAGCGAGTGGTGGGGATGGAATCCCAGTCATAGTTTTGAAGAATTGTGCCCCTGAACTCTCCTCTATCCTTTCCAAGCTCTACAACCCCTGCCTAACTTCCTCCTGCTTTCCTGCCTGTTGGAAGTCTTCTGCTGTGGTTCCAATATTCAAGAACACTGGTGAACCATCGGACCCCGTAAATTACCGCCCCATCAGCCTTCTTCCGATCTTCGGCAAATTGTTCGAAGCCATTATCAATGCCGAGGTCGTTCAGCATCTTACAGCCCACGGGCTCCTATCGGACAAACAGTCTGGCTTCCGCTTCACCAGGTCCACTGCTGACATGCTAACGACCATCATATATATACCAGGCTCTCGACAAGAATGGTGAAGCCCGAACCGTCGCCTTGAATATCTCTAAAGCATTCGACAGATCATGGCATGCCGGCCTTCTACGGAAACTACGAATCTATGGCATAACTGTACTTTTGTTGGACTTAATCCGGTCATTCCTCTCTAACCGTACACTGAAGGGGGTATTAAACGGACATGCCTCCCAGAACTACCCTATAAACGCGGGTGTACTCTAAGGCTCTATCCTAGGTCCTATGCTCTTTCTAATCTATATCAATGATCTCCCTGATACTATATGATCACAAGTAGGCATGTACGCCGATGATACCACAGTTTACTCTCGCCTCAATAAAAAATCTGGTGTAGGTGACAAGGCGACCCTCGCTGCCGAGCTTCAGAAGGATCTCCAATCCGTGGTGGATTGGGGTAAGAAATGGCTCGTAAAATTCAATTCTTCCAAAACGAAGCTGCTGTCAATTAACCACCACAGACAACCGCACCTCCCCCCCCCCATATATAAATAGTGGAGCAAACAGAAAACAAGAAACAACACCTGAATATCGCGTTCTAGCATAAAAAAGAGTGTCGCCATCCGACATAAGGATTCACACACACACAAACACACACGCACACATAGACACACACACACACACACACACACACACACACTATATATATATATATATATATATATATATATATATATATATATGCATCTTTCATTCAGCAATGAATTAGAACACTCTCAGCTAAAGGTCGTGTATAATGATAATGTACACGCTAAAAAGTTTGCCACCTTCTACCGAGCGCCCATATTTCAGAGTTAGAATCGCCGAATGACGCCAATTCAGCCGGGTTTCAATCCTGGGTAAAAAGCAATCGGATGTCTACCCGTACTGATGAGCTGTGATGCAACTAAACAGATATGTCCGCGGATGAGTATGTATATTTATTTGTACAAATTAACACAGGATTTAATTTTCTTTCTTTCAACATACAGTGAGTTTTAGACCTACTGGAGTTACAGGGTGTAATCCATTGCTATTTTTCATCAGATTATCTCATTTGCAGTAGTGTACAATAACAAGTGTCTATTTGCGTGATGTTTGATGAAATTTCTTTGCCAGTAAATATATTGCGTCATCTGTGATAGCATCAGTTTTTTATCACACACAAACACCATTGGCTCTACTGTCGATTAGATGTCCGACGGCCATTTTCTGCGATGAACGTTACTCCAAGGAAGCATACGAAAATTGTAACACCGCACGAAAACACGAGCATACCTCACAGAAAGATCACTGATATTGTTGATGTCAGCTTTTTAAATGTCAGTTGTGTAATCAAGATAAAGAAACAAACTGTTCCCATTAATCCAAAACGTAAAGGAAAATGCGGTCGGAAGAGGAAAACAACACCAAGAGACAATGTATATGTGATTAGGGAAAGTGTGAAAGATTCTAAGACGATCTAGTTCGTTTTGTTTCAGTCAATTTGCAGAATGATATATATATATATTTGCAGAATGATATATATATATACATATATATATATATATATATATATATATGTATATATATATCATTCTGCAAATATATATATATATCATTCTGCAAATTGACTGAAAATATATATATATATAGGAAAATATATATATATATAGGAAAAACAACTAAAAAGTTGTAAGATTGAATATATATATATATATATATAAATATATATAATGTGTTTGTGAGTGAGTGTGTGTTTATGTGTGTGTGTGTGTGCATGTGTGCGTTTGTGTGAGTGAGTATGCAAGTGTTTGTCTGTGTCAGTGTATGCTGTAAGTGTATGTGTGTGGTGGTGTGAGTGAATGTGTGTGTATGAGTGTATGTTCATATGTGTGTATTCGTGAGAGTGAGTGTGCGTATATGCGTGTGTGTGCATGTGAGTGTTTGTGGAAGTGAGTGAGTGAGTGAGTGTGAATGTGTGTGTGCATGTGTATGTGAGTGTGAGTGTATGTGTTGTGTGTTTGTATTTGTGTGTGTGTATGTGTGTTATATCCCAAAAAGTGCTAATGATTGCCGGATTTCAAAGCATGCCTAAGTTGTTTGCTTTTACAGTGTCAGTGATTCGGGATGGATAACTAACACTCCTATTTTTGGATTGTTACTTTTCAGGAAAGTTTTCTTGGAACCTGTCTGGATTCATCTCATGATGGTGTAACATATTTTGAGTTGCAGATCTTTGACTTTGTTTCTAAAGAATTTCTTTGAGGTCCATTGAAGATGCGACAAATATTGATGAAGATCAACGGTAAATACTTTAGGTTTTTGTCTTCTTCATTCTTTGAATAGAAATCAAAAGAATTAACTGTTCATTTTTTTCATTCATTTCATTACAAGAAAGACGGAACTGCCATTAGCATGCAGAGAAATACAGGGAATTAGGTACACGGAGCGTCGAAGAAAAGATACAAATGAACCGGACTCAAAAAGACAGAAAATTGCATTTCAATTTTTGGAGATTTTAGGCATGAGGGAAGTTAAGTAAGCCGAAGGGAGTTTCAAATTAGATGGAAATACGAGAAAAAAAAACTGTGAAGTAGAAGTGGCGATTGAATTTAACTATTTCAAAGCTGGGACCTAATATCAAGCTTAAATTTCATCTTTTGGGGCACAAGAAACGCTAGTCAAAGCAGTTGCAATTGGAATATTTGTAAAAAAACATTGAGAAACTACGTCATACTCGTGACAAGGTGATTGAATTGGAGATGCCAGATTTAGGATGGATTCCATCGCAAATACTTCTAACGCTTTTAAGTTTTAACGATTTATCGTCATTAAAAGTTAAATAAAGACGTAATATCTTACATTTTGAAAATTAAGATTTCCTGAGAAGTTTTTATTTGATTGTTTATTTTGAACTTGACAGGACTCTGAACTTTGCTTGGAGCCATCTGCCATCTGTCCGGCAATGTGACTCTAACAATATCCCAGTCGATGAAGCGTGTTCACATTCCAGTTTATTTCAACTATGTAAACTTATGCACGAACTCAAATGGCAAAGCCGTCACACCAGCTCTTTCTTAACAGTCAGTCAGTTAGTCAGTTAAGTGCCATACATAATACTCGCTTAGGCGATCATGTCTTGAAAGAGACATGACTGACTGGTCAGAAGATTATCCCAGAGTAGATTGCCATTACATTCAGCGACAGATTGGTTGCCAGTCAAGGCTATAGAACCCAATGTGCCCAGTTATTTAACAAATAACTTGAGGAAAGAGATGAATTAATACCTTCACCAAGGGTATTTGCGCGTAAGTGAATGCAAATAATTAAACTGGAATTCGAACTCGGCTCCCAGAATTTTTCTTCCGAGCCGATATACACGGCACCACAACGAAATAGTGCAGAAAATCTATAATATATATATATATATATATATATATATATAAAAGGCAAAATATTTGTGTGTGTGTCTGTTTATCTGCCTGTATGTTTGTATTTTTTCAGCCCTTTTGTTTTAGTTTTTGCTTCGGGTTTGGCTCTAAGTAGGTATAATTGTAGTTCTTAGTCTCAGCCATGATACCATTTACTCAGAGGTCTTATTTAGCCTTCAAAATTCAGTTTACGACGAAAAAACTTATTTGATATCGATACCAGGAAATCAAAATTTAACTTACATCCATTCATTTTTTCTTTCAGTCTACGGTTTCGCTTTAACTGGAACAAACTATTGCTTTTTAGTCTTTTGTGCCAATGTCCAAAGAGTCTAAGCTCCAGGACCATTTATTAGTTTTAAAGCTTTCATTACACCCGAGCAACGCCGGGCTATACTGCTAGTATATATATATATATATATATATATATATATATATATATATATTCAATTGTCAATTTAGTAGTTCACTAATATCATGTACTTTAATGATATAATAAGAAGGTTTAAAAGTAACTATTATCAACATAAAAACAATCAATATCTTTACGAAACCTATAATATTTGATTTCTCTGACTTAGGCCTTTTTTAAATGATTATTTACTAAATGTAAAATTTAATTTGATTTATGCCGAAGCTTAAACATGAACCTGGAAAATAAAATCGTAGAAGTTATAATAAAAATGAAAGTAAAAATGTTAGGGTAGATTTATATTTTAAGAAAAACCCTTTGTTTTATTTGTGTTCTGTAGACAAAGAGAAACAAAAAATGTATGTATATATATATATATATATATATATATATAACAAAGTGAAAAATGGAAAATATTATGAATAATAGAAATAAATGTACAAGTGGATAAATAAATATTAAATGAAAACATTAACGTATGTATGTACGGGCTATACTGCTAGTATATATATATATATGTATATATATATATATATATATATATATATATATATATAAGACAATTTTTAAAAACAGTTTCTACTTCGGCTATAATGAGTGACTCTTCAGAAATGAATTGAGTTCTCTCGGTGACTGGCGTGTGTATACACTGCTTATACAATACCACAGTTTACTCTCGCCTCAATACCGTTAAAACACGTTAAAATTTCCCTTCTCTGATGCCATGCGCCGATGGCTTAGGAAGTAGAGACTCCGACTGGCACCAAATCGATATGTGGATGACTTATATATATATATATATATATATATATATATATATATATATATATAATATTATGTAATTTTCGAAGTAACTATTACATTAATAATCGTTCTACATAAAACTATAACTCATTCCTGATTATGCATAATATCCGAGCACGGTTTGGGTAGGGTAACAAGGGAAAGCGTCTTAAGACCCGCAAGGGATGGGGAGACGTGGATGGCCATGATCGCCTACGGCTTGAAGGGATATGCTACAGAGTAGAAGTATGTCCGAGCAAGAAAATATTATTGTGCTTTTTCATATAATTTTCTACTCATTTATATTTTCTACATTTTGCAGCATCATTTTTACTTTAGGAACTTATTATAGATAAATAAAATTTGTTTTGCTTTTACTTTTACGTTTCACGCTACTAAATGAAATAATCAAAGATTGGTATCATATCGGATGTAGTTCATGGTCATATCAAGGACTATCTCTTAGCTGAAACACTTATGTGTGATTATTCGTTTTCATATACATGTTGCCAAAAACTGTTCAGTATAATATTTACTCTGAGAATTAAAAAAAATAATCCAACAAGCGATGAATGACAATAAGAATTTTAGAATTGTGCCACAGTTTTATCTTTTTGAGATAAAGCCATCATCAATGCAATACCAGGTGAAGCCAAAATCTTCTAACAATAACAAGTGAAATATCCTTGCCTGTCCCGTTCTCATAGCCCACAGGAACACGATTTTCAGGCTATACCAGCGTTACTGATCTGATCACAACAGACGCCTATTTATTTTTCTAGGTAATAATCGCAAATGTGTCTTCACAAAGGTAAATATTTATTTGCTCATCAAATTAGTCACGAGATCGCCCTTAACAACTTTGACTCTCGTGACGACTGGTGTCTCTGTAATAATATGTTAAAGAAGAGTAATACTTTTATCACTCTCCTCTTCACCTGTTTTGAAATGTTAGTATCTTCCTGATAAAGCAAAATAATTTTCTCATATATTCTCTTAAAATTTCACCTTTGAACACATCTGCAGTATATTGGACTGATTTTTTCTTATAAAGACTTTGTTTAATATATAGTTATAAATCGTTCTTTCTTTCGTGATATCATCTTTAAAATTATTTGTTGTTTGATTTTTGTAGCGGTTTATATGGGTTATTTAATGCAAACTTCTAAATATTTTGCAGGGAAATTCTTGCTTTTTAGTACAGATATTTTGCACACAATTTTATATTTTCAGAGTAAAAGTAAGTTTTGTTTTAATATACAGTTTCTCGAATATAAAAAATATTGTTGGTAATTTTATTATAAAAATATATTTTTTATATTATACAGTGTTCATTTAATGCTATTCTTCTATAAAATATACATTTTTGCTCATTTTGTTATAAAATGAATAGCTGATTATTGTTCGAGAATAATAATTGTCAATAGCACAGAGCATAACAAGTGCTATCACAGCGGGCGGACCTGGAAACAACAGCAGTTAATAGGTGGTTCTATGGTACTGAAGACGTTCAATCTCCAGATCAGAATGCTGCCGGATGTCGTTCATGGTCATATCAAGGAATATCTCTAAAATGAACCCAAATGTATTCCAGCAATACTCTTTGAGAAATATACTCCTTAACTGGTTCCAGGTTCTCACTAAATTTTACAATAAATCCCTTGTGGCCTCCTGTTTTCTGTTTGTTGGAAATTATCTTCTGTAGTTCCAGCTTTTGTTACATAGAGTTTGCCCTTTGACTTACGTTTTCCTAATTTTTATTGATAACCTTGCTGATGATCTGAACTCCTTATCTATTCTGATGACACAACTATTTATTCCTGCCTAAATAGTAAGTCCGATCGATTTGATACGGTCAAATCAGGAAATGATCTCACATTTCACCTAAGATTTGCTGTTAAAGGATTTATTTGTTTATTTTAACTGATTTAATGAATATGTAATGGATATGGATACACCTTGGTTCTTACTCATAGTAATGTGATTGGCTGGTGTCAGCCATAAATGCAGACTGCAGAAAAGACGGACGGAAGTCTACGTCCATAGGTCAACTGCTAGAGGTCTACGATTAGAGGTCTACTGTTCTTCGACTAGAGATCTACTTCTAGAGGTCTACGACTATTGATCTACGTCTATTGACTACGCCTACGTCTCAGGATACTGCATACGACGATAACCGTCTATTACGTCTACTTACTAGATCGACCTACCCGTTTTTATTTGCCTATAACGCTGAACTACCTCCAATGATATATATATATATATATATATATATATATCTTTCCGGGACATGTAATTAACATATCTAAATACTCTTTTTGATATGTTTGATTTTTATCAGTATGGCCGTTTCTAACCTCTTTCTTGGGTTAGCGTTCCCTAAAGACATGATGCGGAAAGACTACGTTAAGTTAATTTTATTACATTAATTACTACTACAAAGTAAGTATACCCTCTCTAATGTGCTCGACAATTGTTTTTCCAGAATTTATCTTAATATTTATATGTCTACCAATCTTCCATGATTTGAATATTTCTGTCAAATAGGATCTGTTGGCCCTGCTATATATTTAAATATTCTTGATAATCCAAATGCATATCTGTATTGTCACCGTAGTGTAACTCACGTTCACATCACCGTGATGTCTCTTCATTCTGAGTTTTCTGAAAATATCTTTATGATTATTGTTCTGATGAACTTGCATCTACGCTAAATAGATTTTACAAATTTAAATTCATTATTAGATTGAAGGGAAGGTGCCATCGTTTTTGTTGACATGGCTAGATTTAACCGTTAGTTATTTGCAAATAATTTCTTTTCTCAAACTTTTTTCTGTAAAATATTCTTGTGATTTCTTTCTTTTCCAGACACTTTTGACCTTTATAAAATTAAATACAATGTCAATCATTATCTGCTGACTACTTTCTAACTCTTCTTTTATTGTTCTTGAATTATTAATAAGATAAAATTTTTCATTAGTTGTTATTCTTTCACACTCAGTGATCCCTTATTGTTTTGGAGGATTTATTAATTTTCTTGGTTTGAATTATTAAAAGACAGAACAACAAATACTTTAAATACATTACGCGATAAACAAAATTGCTGAAGTCATTTCAATCTATATATTTATGTCGTAGTCCCTCCGCGTCTCGTACTTTTGAGAAGAATTGTAACTAATGTTTTTTACTTAACTTTTGCTGCCATATATGGTCGGGTGCACCTGCTATCCACCTAGGTGTCCTTGACAAAATCCATGGAGGATCTGTAATTGGATCGATACCGAACTAGCAGTACCGATACAGTCATTTTCTCTCCGGCGCAATGTGCCTTCCCAGTGTCTCTTCTAAAAATTCTTTCACGGCTTCTGCTTCGATGAACTTAGCTCACATGTACCCCTACATATGAATTTCCTCGAGCAGCAAGATTAGCAGATAGGTCCTACCCTTTTACAGTGAAACCAATAAATTGTAAAAGCAAATTCTACTCCAGCAGCTTCTTTTCGCGACTTTCTTGCTTGTGGAATTCCCTTCCGCTTACTTGCTTTCTTGACAGCTACAAGCTTCAAGAATTCAAATGTAAAATCAATAATCATCCTCTGTCCCACTAACATGCATCCTCTTTGTCATGCTCTATTCTCCGTACACTCCACTCTCATCAGTATTCCCTCCTTCTTTTATCCACTTCCTGGAACCCCCTATAACCTGTCACTCTTTCCCATAACTCTCTTCATATGTAACTCTCTGCAAAACAGTGGCAATAAAATGCCTTGCTTGGAGCAACAAGATTATAAAAAATACTTTCCTTCAAATAAAATTCAATAGGTGTTGATTAAATAATTAATATTGCTTACTTTGGAGTAATAGAGGTAACAAAATATTTGTTATGGTTCCTTATCTACATTGGAATGAACTCTTCCTTCTTCATAAATACTAACCAGCGAAACTTCCTGGAGGAGGCAGTCAAGACGCAGTGTAATTTGACAGTTTGGAAGGGGATGTGTATATTTTGGCTAATAACACACTTATTTTGTATATATATTCTGTTATTCCAATACACGGGTTCAAACTATCTTTTTCTTTTCCTGTCTTTCTTCCTGGCTTTGTCAGGCAATAACAATATTATATATATATAATTATAATTACAATTAGAAGAAGAAGAAGAAAAAGATGAGAGGGGGAAGAGTTAAAGAAGACAAAGAATAAGGAGGAAGAGAAGATGATTAAGGAGAAAAGACAAAGAAAATATGTAGAAGGATGAGAAGAAAATGAAGAATAAGTGGGGAGAATACATAAAAGAAGGAGGAGGATGTGAAGAAGGAGGAGGAAGAGAAAAAGAAAACAAAGAATAAGAAGGCTTCAACGAAGACGAAGAAAAAGAACAAGAAAAATAATAATTCACATCATCATACAAAAATATATTTGCTATAGAATTTCATAAAATTGAAATAGAATTGCAGGAATGTCACTATTCTAATAATAATAATAATTGAAGTACTGAGAGTAATAAAAATACAGATATACTTTAACAAATAAAAAATGTTATTTACTTAATCAACATCCATTGAATTTTATTTGAACTCATGAAAATAATATACATGATTAGTTAATTTTTCACGGGTTTAGCTAGTATTCATTGTTATTCATTGTTATCTTAAGAAATCCTTGCACTTTATTTCATTTTAGTATTAATGGATGATGGAGAAAAAAATAAAATCAATTCCAGATGTTTAAAAAATATCATTAATATTAGATTTTAGGTTAAAAAAAAACATAACTTCATTTATCGTATATTGATTATTAATTTTTCACTTTGTATGTATTTTTTTCTTAAAAAATGTGGTTTATTTCTTCCATGTTGTGTCAATTTTAAAATGAGTGAATTTTTTTAAAATAAGATACTCCGAATGTTAATGGGTTTTCTCAATGGATGCATTCTTCTGTCTTCAGATATACAGTTGCGTATATTGAGGAGGTCTGACCTACATAAGTCACTTAGAATTGCATCAAGAATTCACAACTTATATTCAAAGACCATGTGATTAAAACATTATAATCGAGCAGTGCGACAAGAAAAATAATAAAAGTTTTGTGAAAAGTTATTTTTCTACAGAACTATCGAAATAAGAATGTTAGGATAAAATTTTAAGATTAAGATGTTAAATTCTCATATATTTCAAAATCCCTGATTTACTCAAAATAAAAATTGAATTAGCAATGGACCGAAACTGGAAATGTATTTGACCGTTATTTGTTCATATTCTTTACTTCTTCACCATTTGTGACCCCAATCAATTAACATTTAGCCAATAAACACATTATCTGCAGAGGCGTATATATATATATATATATATATATATATATATATATATATATAGCCATATCGTGTCTGGCTATTCTTTCTCAACGAGATATCTAACAGACCTACATGTTGAAGCTTCATCTGCCTTGAAACATGTATTGGGCACTTTCTAATACATTATTAAATGCTGAGACCCTAAAGATCAATTATACATTAAGTTAATAAACGTTATCATACAAATATATATATATATATATATATATTTTATCATATCACCCCGAGCAAGGCGGTAAGGCCACTGGTGTGCAGAGGGCTACGTAAGAGTGAATAGATTAGAAAAGAGAAAGCCGGAAACCACATCTTAAACAGGGAACATAAGATGAGCCTCTACACCTGTTCAATAGACGTGAGTAGAGTGTGAACCGGGCGATAGTTCAGTCTATCTACTGCAATTTAAAAAGATAAACAAAAAAAAGTGAAAATATTGGAAAAGAGGAAGCCGGAAACCAAATCCTAAACAGGGAACAAGGGATGAGCCTCTACACCTGTTCAATAGACGTGGGTGGAATTAGAACCGGGCGATAGATCAGTCTATCTACTCCAATTGAAAAATAAATTAAGGAGAAAGCCGGAAACCACGACAGAAGTCGAAGGAAAGTGTACCGGAAACCCCTTCCTAAACAAGAAACAAGGCGATCACCCCTACTCCTGTTCAAAAGAAGGGGGTGGAGTATAAAACCAGGTGATGGTGGGTACTATCTACTTCAATAAAAAAAAATTAAGTTTTAACTTAGTATAATAGAAACAAAATTTAAACGCAAAAATTATTTACAATAGCAGAATACTACCCCTGTTAAAAAATTCAGACAAATTACAGACAAAAATTAAACAAACAAAAATTAAAATAAAAAGCGGAAATCAACATACCAGGTAGGTAAGACAGACTGAAAAAGAAATACCGAACTAAGATTCCGTTCTTTAATTTTCCCAGAAAATTTAGTTGTGTTGCCCGCCATCTTGGGTTAGTTGAAATCGGAAGAGACAGAAAGAAAGAAAGAAAGAAAGAAAGAAAGAATGATCCACTGCGAAGAGGAGTTCACAATGACCGATGCTACACCGACTCTACCCTTAAAAAATTCCTTCAAACATCGAAACCACTATGAGAACTTTCACCATTTACGTCGAAACGAGATTTAAACGCAAAAATTATTTGCAACAGAAGAATACTAACCCTGTTAAAAATTAAGACAAATTAAAGATAAAAATTAAACAGACAAAAATTAAACAGACAAAAATTAAAATAAAAAGCGGATATCAACATACCAGGTGGGTAAGACAGACTGAAAAGGTTGAGCAGTAATACCGAACTAGGATTCCGTTCTTTAATTTTCAAAAAAATTCAGTTGGGTTACCCGTCATCTTGGGTTAGTTGAAATAGAAAGAAAGAAAGAAAGAAAGAAAGAAAGAAAGAAAGAATGGCCTACTGCGAAGAGGAGTTCAAAATGACCGATGCTACACCGACTCTACCCTTAAAAAATTCCTTCAAACATCGAAACCACTATGAGAACTTTCACCATTTACGTCGAAACGAGATTTAAACGCAAAAAGTATTTACAATAGTAGAATACTAACCCTGTTAAAAAATTCAGACAAAGTAAAGACAAAAATTAAACAGAGAAAAATTAAAATAAAAAGCGGAAATCAACACACACACACACACACACACACACACACACACACACACACACACACACACACACACACACATATATACATATAGTATATCGAGGCAGCAAGTAATTTTCTAAACATATTTTGTTAAATATAAGAGACAATGAATGTCTATTATGTTTAATCATGAGCCGTTCTAAACGTCGTATTTTTGCTTTAATTTCAGCTGAAAATAAGTACAAAAATTCTCCAACATTTGGATAATTATTTATTGATTTCTTCTAAGCTTTCGGCTCACATGAGCCATCTTCAGAGAGGTTGTTTAAACTGAAATATTATAACATCCACCATCACCGACGATTTTATTTTGTGTTGACATAAAACTCCGCTTGGCAACGGCAATAGTTACTAAAAATAATAAACGCAGTTCTTAAATTTGCGATGCGGTTTTATGACGTCACACCGCGTGATAGCGCGAAATGACAACAAAACCATGTAGTCAAATGCAATGTAATATGTTATTTACGGTTTTAAAGTTGATTTTATTGAGTGTTGGTTGTTTAGATTTGATGTACATGGCCTCCAATATCTGCAGGTTCCTCTTACTGTGTGTATGAGTAAGGATCACCGTATTGTTGAGCAAAATCTGTCTGATATTAACTACATGTTTATGTTTTTCAGAGAAATGTTGTTTAATAGTACTCTGATTAGAAAGATGACATGTAAGTCTATGGGAGAGCGTGGTTGTAGTAAAACCAATATATGTACTAGGTTTTTTTAAAGTCTGATTGCTCGAGTAAAAACCTGTTGCAGAGGCACCAGTTACTTTAGTTCGTTGGAGCAGAAGCCATGAAAATATTTATAGAACAGACAAAGCGTAGCCACATCCAGTCGGTGGGGAAGTGGCTGGAGTCGAGTCTCCACGTCGGTACCTATCACATCACTGATCCTCTTTTGGAGCCTGTCATGTACACTGAGATGAACAGTAGGGGCGCCTGGCCATATATGGCAGCATTACTCCATGCTCAGACGAATGGTTGATTTGTATATATGCAGGATAGATACAGGGAAAAATATCATGGCCTGACACAGTGACCCAAACTTCCTAGCAGTGGTTTTAGCTATTGACTCAATGTAGTGGTTCTACTTGAGATTGGAAGAGAGGCTAAGGCCTAGGAGACGCAGTGTATTGCTCTCAGGGAGGCTAGCTTGGCTCATGCTTATGGGAGGCAGGAGAGGTTGCCAGTGATGATTGACAGACAGCAGCTTGGGCTTAGCCACATTGAAATTTACAAGCCACTTCTTACCCCAATTCACCACAGAATGTAGACCCCTTTCAAGGTCAGCAGCGAGATTATGTTTGTCTGCCACGTCGGGTTTTTTACTGAAGTGGAAGTAAATTATGGTGTCATCTGCTTAGATGCCTACTTGCCACTTGATCTCGTCTGGGAGATGATTTATGAAAATAAGGAAAAGCGTCAGGCCTAGGATAGAGCCCTGAGGGACACCAGCGTTAGTATAGTAGGATGTGGAGGCATGCCTATTCAAGACGACATTCAGTATGCGGTTATTTAGAAAAGATTTGATCAGATCAAGCAAGCGTCCGGTAATACCGTAACCCCGTAGCTTGCATAGAAGCTCAGAGTGCCAAACCCTGTCAAAAGCATTGGATATGACCAGAGCAACAGCACAAATCTTGCCGGACTCCCCAAGGGCGTAGAACATGTACTATTTAATGATCGTTAGCCTGTCGGCTGTGGACCTGGCAAAGCGAAAGTCATACTGCCTGTCAGAGAAGTGTTTATGGGAAGTATGATGTTGAACTATTTCAGCATTAATAATGGACGCGAACATTTTCCCTAAAATTGGTAGAAGGCTAAGAGGCCTTAAATACAGGAACGACAGAATAGGACTTCCAGCATGCAAGACATTAGGAATCAAAAATGCAGTAGTTAGACAGTTTAGAGAGGAAAGAGGAGAGTTCAGGGGCACATTTCGTAAGGACAATCACCGTGATTCCATCACCACCGCTCGCCTTATGGGAGTCAAGTTTTGATATTACTCGAGATACTACTGACGGAGTAATGTATACATCGTACAGTTTCGCCCCAGTTCTAATAGGGTATTCTGGTGATGATACTCAAGATGAGTCAAATGCGGCATATTGTCACTTTAACGGTGCGGGTTCATGCGGACTTCGAAGTTTCATGATGATAGTTATGATGTCGTTACTTATTATGTCTCCGTTTTTGTGCTAAAAACACAGCCCTTATTAGTGACGAGATCATAAAGTTTTCTTCACAAAAAATGTTAATCTTCTTAATTAATGTGACTCATCCTTTGCATTAAAGCTAACAGCGCTATATCTCCTCTCAGATATCTAGCACTTGCCAAAATGACTTTAATCAGTAAATACACAGAAAAAACAGACATCTTCTAGCTCAACAGTATCTATCTATCTATCTATCTATCTATCTATCTATCTATCTATCTATCTATCTATTAGCTCTCTCTCTGTTTATATATAAATATATATATATATATATATATATATATATATATATATATATTGTTACTAGGTCCCACTATCTTATACTTTATACAAAATATACTAGTAAATACAAAATCTAAACGATTACTTAAATCTATGAATTAACGCAATAGCTGTTATAAACACTTAGTACCCTTTTTCTCTAAAACTTTGCGAAGAATTTCTGCTAGAGAAAAACGAGTGGATGACTGAAGAGATTCTGGACATGATGCAAAGGAGGCAGAAAATGATATCAAGACATGGAATGGAGTACCGAGATCTACACGAGAAAATAAGAAGAAAATGTAGACAGGCTAAAGAGGAATGGCCCAATGACAAATGTGCAGAAGTAGAGAGATTGAGCAGGAATAATAAAGCATACATGCATAATGAAATAAAAGAACTGACAGGACAAAAAAACCTGCTCTTCATCAGGATGTATAAAATCTAAGGATGGAACAATCATTTTGAAGAAAGAGGGAATACTTGAAGAATATATAAAATATCTTTACTACGACAAGAGTGTGCAACCAACAATACGCAAATATGAGGACGCAAAGAAATATTAAAGGCTGAAATGGAATCTGCAGTAGCCAAACTGAATAGAAACAAAGCAGCGGGACCAGACGGCATAGCCATGAAGCTGCTGATAGCCCTGGAAAAATTTGGTATGGAAAAAATTACTGAACTAATAAAAGAAATTTATAATAGTGTTATTATACCAGATGACCTCAGCAAATCTATCGTCATAGCACTGCCTAAGAAGCCAGGAGGAAACGAGTGCGAATTTCACAGAACCATCATTTTAATGAGCCATATAACAAAACTGATCGCCCGAATCTTGATAGAGCGAGAAGCAGACTCAGGCCAGAGATAGCACAAGAACAGTGTGGTTTCGTTAAAGACACGGGAACAAGGAACGCCATATTTATGCTTAGGATGCTCGCCCAGAGGGCTATACAAATGAAAAAAAGAGTATGCATCTGCTTTATTGATTAGGCAAAGGCGTTTGAAAAATACGCCACAAAAAACTAATGGAGATGCTCGGCGGCCTGGACATATTTGGGAAAGACTTGACAGTAATCAAGAATCTTTACTCGCAGCATACGGACAGATAATGAATTGAGTAGACAAACAAAGATAGAAAGAGGCGTAAGTCAAGGATGTTTTTTCACCGGATCTGTTCAACTTGTACAGCGAGAATTTTGAGGGTCCGAGAAGTTATGCCTGGATTCGTAATCGGAGGCCACAATTTAAACAAACTAAAGTACGCAGATGATACAGTGCTGATAGCAGACACAGAAAGGACACTACAAGAGCTCCTGCAGAAGGTAACTGAAGAAAGTAACAAGAAAGCATTAGAAATAAACTGCACAAAAACCGAATGCATGGTAATCTGTAAAAAGGGCAGCCCAATACGCCAAATACAGGTCGGGGATACTAGAATCAAGCAGGTACAAAAATTTAAATACCTGGGAAGCGTTATAACAGAAGACGAAAAGTGCGACACAAAGATCCGAAGGCGAACTGGCATGACGAAAAAAGTGTTCCAGAAGTTGAGTAAAGTATTAAGAAACAGGACAATTTCGCTAGAAACTAGGAAGAGAGTACTGGATTGCTACATGCTATCCACCCTTCAATATGGCAGTGAATGCTGGACAATATCATCAAAGATGAAGGAAAAACTTGAAGCAGCTGAAATGTGGTTCTACAGAAGGATGCTACGAATATCATGGATCGAGCATGTGAACAATGATGAGGTCTTGGAAATGATGGAAACGAAAATGAAATTAATACTGAGCATCAGGAAGATGAAATTCCTGGCACATGCAATGCGGAAGGAGGGTATGGAGAACCTGATACTAACAGGCCAGATAGAAGGGAAAAGAGACAGGGGAAAGCAACGGATAACATATTTGAGAGACCTAATCAGGTGGATGATGGAACGTGGGTTGTATGGTGTAACAGGAGAAGGCGTGCTCAGAGCTACCAGGGATAGGGAAATGTGGAAAGCCATGATCGTCTACGTCTTGAAAGGACAGGGCATATAGAAGAAGAAGAAGAAGAAGAAGAAGAAGAAGAAGAAGAAGAAGAAGAAGAAGAAGAACAACAACAACAACAACAACAACAACAACAAGAAAAAAAAAGGAATTATAAAACGAATAAAGAATACTCTAAAAACATCCTAATTTGGAACGTTTTTGTAAAATTTGAACACTTTCATGAAACGAAACTGTTGTAAAATAAAAATACGCGTTAAAAACTTTTCAGTTACTAATTATCGGTTTTTGTTAGTGGGATACTTTTTATAAAATCTGATTATTTGACATAAATAGCTAAATATATGATTTACAAGCAGTAAAATTTTAATTAATATAATTGTATTAAAAATATCTAAAAATATTTGTGTAATGTGTTGTCAACTATTGCGTGACACTGTATATATATTCAATTCTGCTTCTTAAATTGAAAGTATATATTTAATTATAAGTTTTTTTTAATTAGCAGTTTTGTCACAATATTCTCACTAAAACTTGACTGATTTTCATACTCTATTCTAATCAAACGATTGCCTTTCTTTATCATCTGTCGCTCTCTACTTTTAACTGCAAATGAGGGAAATAAAATAACGTAGAAGTAAAAGGCTAAAAAAGTTCAATTTTGGACCGGATTACTTTGAAACTTGAAATATTATCACGCCATATTGGAATACCAATCCATCGTAATGCGGAGTTAATAGTTAGAATTTAAATTTCTGTGACTGTTCCATCTGAAACCTTTTTACTTTATGCTGTCTGTTTTATTCTCAGTGTTTATAGTGTTCAGTTCTAAATCTGGAAATTAAACAGACACGTAGGCATATTCTGACGTTTTGATCTATCTATAAAAATTTATTTACTTGACATGATAGAAAGAACTCTAATGATATTTAAATATTGCAAAATCTAACTTTTTTCCATATTAATGTCAACTTAATAACACTTTACCAGAACTTAGATCTAAAGTTCAACTCAGATATTTAGGAATAGAAAGTAACTATATGGTCAATGAAAACACTCAGAGATGAATTATGGAAAAATAATTTTGTATTAAACGTTAAGTACTGCATAGTTTATTTTTTTTTACTATTCTTAATATATACAGAAGAACAGTTGAAGACAGTTGTATACTGAAAGTATCTTATCTATTCTCGGTGTCTACTAAGTTACAACGTTAATGGATTTTGATTAGAAAACCGGACATATTCGTGAATTTCCTTTTAAAAACGTTTGTCAAAAGAACAAATTATACCTGCAACATAAATAATTTTATCATTCAACCCCAAGCAAGGTAGAAATGTCACTATATTATGAAGGACGTAACAGAAAGTAAAACTGATAAAAAAGACTGGGTATAGGTGGTATTAAGGAAAGAATAATAGATGAACGGGGTTCAAGATAAGAGAAGATGATGATTGATGTTGCATTTTCATTTTTAGAGATTCCACTTATCAGGGAATCAATTAAACGGAAGTTAGTATTACCGGTGGGAAGTATGAGAAAAGAAAACTTGGGGTGGAAGTAGTGGATACTTTTACATTTAAACTTCAACAATCGGAGGGGGGACCTGGATGCGTAGCTGGTACCACACTTAAAGCTTGAATGCATGTGGGCAAAGAAGCAGAAAAAAGCTCATTAAAGCAGTTGCCATAAAATATGTCTAAAAAAGACAAAGGAAAGACATGTCACGTTGGTGAGAAATGGGATAAATGAAGATGTGAAGTCAGGATCGACTACATTATAGATATTTCTTTGGATTATGTCAAGAACCTCAGGATGAGTAGCAGAAACACCCAACTAGATATGCCAGCAGAATTCCATGCATGAAAGAATAGTAGATAAAAGAATCTCCAAGATACACTTTGAAAAAGATAAAAAATGTAACACAACTATCCTTGCTATTAAATCGATATAATGAATCAACTACAAGTCTGTTGAAACTGTGAGGCCAACAACGCACCCTTAGTTGCTCGCCAGTAGATCTTGCATTGGCTATGCAATTTGCGGGTAGGAATATTGGACTATAGTTTGTTAAAGGAGAGTGGATTTGTTTTGAAGACATAAACAGTTACAAGCCTTTTCATTAACCAGTTAACCACTGATTGGAAGTTTAGTGTCGTTTACATAAATACCTACTTGGGAACGGATAACATAAGGAAGATGATGAACGAATATCGGAAACAGCGGAGAACCTTGAATTTACCTTTAAGTGACACCCACTGTCTTGTGAAAAGAACTGGAAACGTGCCATTTCATTGGATTACATCGCCCTGTATTACCGTAGTCTTAGTGTAAAAGACCAGTTTCACAAAAAATGTCAGACGCATTCGCCGCAGCTCAAGTTTCGCCATTATTATAAAGAGCTTGTCATGCATAATTAGTGATGGCTATTAGATCTGATGGAGCGGAAGCTATATTGTTTATCAGAGAGTAGGTCATGACCAGTGAGATATTTAATCACTTCATTACTTTGTTGAAAAACAGTAAGAGGCTTATAGTTTGATAGTTCGAGGTGTCAGAGATTTCCCCAGAGTTATCAAAAACAGGAAGTACAGATGAGGACGACCAACAAACTGGAAAGTAGGAAGTAGCGAGGAAAAAGATGTAGAGGTTGGAGAGGAATGGAGTTGGAAAAATTTATTTAGAAAAACAGCTTGCATACCATCATCTTATCTCACCTTAAAGAAGTCTATTTTTGAAATTATATCTGAGATCAAAGACACTGTTATGCACATATCATTCGTTAGATTATCTGTTCTAGATGGCAAATCGGCTGTGGGTACAACAGACGAGAAAAGCGTTGAGTAGTAAGAGAATTTCAGAGCATAGCAATCAGCCATGTATGCTGTAGATGTCAGGACTTCGAACTGAATGCAAAAATAAATAACTGAAGATTTGCTGTTGTTCAGCACAAACTTGCTGACCTGCCAATAGTCTCTAGATCCGAACATGCGAGATGCTGTAGGTCGTTTCATTCTATCAGAAACTAATAACTTTGCTTCATTTCAGACACGTTTGCAATCGTTCTGAGAAAAGACAAAGAGACTTCTGTTGTAATCAGATAATCATGTAATCAGCATGGATGTTGGCTTTCACCCATAAGGCGACATCAGAGTCACATGTTTTGAACAGGAAGATTAATAGCTTCATTCCAAGGGATGTCACGAAGAACGTCACGGAACCAGTTCCTAGAAACGTACGTTGATGATAAAAATATATTCTGTTGCTAGTAGCTTATTGAATAAGAAAGTAGTAAAAATGTTTTCAGAAACCACTACGTGCTTAAGGATTCCGAAAGAGGAAATCTACATCGCACAAAATGAGACAGGGATCTAGAATTTAAGCGTGTCTTTCAGTTTCACTGAAGAAATGTGTGAGAAAATGATCTACTTGCGTAAGAGTGTGATTAAAAAGTTCAGGGTTTGTATACCTGAAAATTGGTGACAGTGTGTGTAAGTAACATTGCATTATGTGCATTTAAGTCACCTAACAGAAACGCATTTCAAACACATGTAGAGAAAAGGCTTTGTCTTTACAATCAGAAATAGTATATAGCACAAAACATTAATGAGAAGAAGAGGGACTGTAAAGAAAGAATTTATATCTGTGTGATTTCAGTAAAGATAGACAGAGACAATTGTAAGGACGATCTGAAGATTTAATAGAGCTTCCCCTAACGAAAAGGTGCAAGGTCATTTTATCGCTTAGGATAAAATATAAACTACAATAAAAACTAACAATGTTAATCCAACCTCATCCCCACGAATTTCCCCCCTCTCATGATACCTTCTGTCTGGATAAATCATTGTTTTAGAAATTTTGGTCTAATGAGCGGTCTGTAAAAACTCTGCAAAATAAGCTATTACCAATGGATTTATAAAAAATGCAACTCATGTTCATATATATATATATATATATATATATATATATATATATATATATATATATAAGAAATTCAACGAAAATTTTAACAAAACTTAAATATCACAAAGAATATCACTTGGAAATCAAAAACTACAAAAAGGAAATTTAAAAGAAAAGTTACTATAAATGGGCACTTCTGTTTAAAGATTAAAAAAAAGAGAAAAATAACTTGAGAGCTTAAAATAAAAATGGCCGTATTCTCTCCAGATTGCACAAGTTAAAACAATCTGAATCAACACTAACACAAAATCACGGCTGGTTAGTTTTCTAACTGAATATTTTGCTACTCTCTATCTTTGAAGAAAAGCAGCTATATTCTCACTTTTTTAAATTGCCAGTAGCAACCTATTAAATATTCATTATTATTTCAACAGGATTAAATTCATGAAGAATGGAATGTACAGTGTGTCAAAAGAACTCGATGATGATATGTCATTCTGCTTTGCTGCTACTATTTAACACGGGTGCTTCCATAATTTAATGAAGTGGGTAATTTTTCATTGAGAGATTTGCAGAAAATTGCAAGCATTAGCGTAGGGAAATGGAATAAAACAGACATTTTCGTTAATCTTGCATTCGTTAATATACCGGCAAATAAGACATTGAATAAAGTCAGCAAAATCATTCTATAGCAATGGACAGAGACTGGTTTAATAAACAGGCGTACAATGAAAACAACTTTAGAGATGTTTAAGTCACACTGAATCCTTGCCAAACGAATTGATGAATCAATAAAAGCAGAGTTCCCTTGTTCAAATTAACAAGAAGTCCTCAATCCAGAGAAGATACATTTAAAATGATGCATTGTCTGTATGTTACTTTTACTAAAATTACACTACAGTTTTCATTAATACGAAGCATTAAACAGTGGTGTCAAACGCTCATGTTTAAACAATTTAGCTCTGTGTGTTGGACTGCTATGTGATTTCGAAAGTTGGACGATCACATCAAGGTTCAAGAAGAGGATTGACGCAAGAGAAATGTGATCTACAGAATGATGATAAGGATACTATGGACCGACTACGGGAGCAAAGACGAGGTGGTTTAACAAGCAGAAAAAAATTGTAGTTAACATCATGAAGAAACAGATGAGGTTTTTGGGACACGTAATAATATTGGATGTGCGTTGTGGTGCAGTGGATATCGGCTCAAAACGAGAATTGCATTCAATTACACACAAATACCATTGGGAAAGTTATTAATCTGTCTCTTCCCTCCAGTTTTGGGTTAAATGGCAGGACAGATTGGGTTCTATAGCCTTGGCTGGCAACCAAACTACCACAGAAAGCAATGGCAACCTACTGCGGGATAATCTTCTGGCCAGTCAGTCATGTCTCTTTCGAGACATGATCGCCCAAGCGTGTTTCACGTATGGCATTTAACTGACTGAATAAGGAATGAAGGTTTTGAGAATCTAATACTCAGTAGACTAATAAAGGGAAAGCGGTAAATGATAAATTAGCGCGTGACTTATTTGATGGACTTGAGTAAATTAATGGGGCTTAAGAGAGATACCTAGATGATAAAGTGTTAAAAGAGACAACATGTTATATATCGCCGTACGACGACAAAACAACAAACACGCATATATAAAAATATAAGGTTATATTTTTATTAATAACGACGAACCGTGTGGAATAGAGAACGGAAGGGTGAGAGGCACATAGAATGGGTTGACGGGAGTGTATTCTTGCCGTGGTGTTTCTCTGCTTCCACTGGCCGTTCTCTGCTGGCGAATCCGTGTGTCGAGGTCTTTACATAGTCTTCTAGAACCGGGACTTTCCTTCCGGTTTTGCCTCGCCCACGCAACGCTCACGTAATTCTAAGAGACACCTGATCTGTTTGCCTCTGTAGCCATTTCCGCCGCTGTCGGAAATAAGGTCAAATGACATCCGTTCCGGCCTCGACAGGATGTATTTCACAAACACCTGTCTTGTCGCTTCGCCGCCCCCTTCACCGACGGGAAACACCATCGCTTGCATCACTTCCTCGGGTGTGGCCAGATTGCTATATTACAAACAGACAGGGACAAATGGAAGTTTAGGATGACCTAGGTCGTGAAGAAATACGGCACATTAAAAAGAATTATAAAAAAGGATATCAAATATGCAGATCTTCTTTTCTCTTTTATAAGTAGTTTTCCTTCCGGTCGTTAGATGACATAGCAATGGGTTATTAAATTAAAATGTTTTTTTTTTAAAGAACATTTTTTAAGGTCAAAATCTAGATATTTTGAACACGGTTTTATAGCTTCAGCTGCCGATAAAACTTATTGTTGGATATTTTTTATAAAACTTATTGTTGGCATGTCTACTACAAATATGTATCGTTGGTAATTTTTTAAATAAGCTTAAATTGACTGTATTTTTATTACAGACATACAGTTTTATACTTTTATAGTGTTTGGGGGCTCATTATTTGCCCTATTTTCTTTTGGAATATCCAGACCAGACTTCTCTCCTAGAACTGAGTCTCAACTGAAAGATGTTTACATAATCCTCTCTCTGGTATTTATTATAATATAAATAATAATTACAAAACTTGAAATTCATAAGGCGAGTGCAGGTGACGGAATCTCAGTCAGTGTCCTGAAGAAATGTGCCCATGAACTCTGCTCCATCCTCCCTAAACTTTATAATAACTGCCTCTCTATTTCCCGTTTTCTTGCCTGCTCGAAGTTCTCTTCTGTGGTTCTTGTATTTACAAACTCAGGGGAACACTCGGACACTTCTTATTTTCGCTGTCAGATTCTTAACAATTTTCGGCAAAGTTATCGAGGCTATCATCTATGCTGAGATATTTCAACATTTCACTGCCCATAAACTATTCTCAGACAGAGAGTATGGCTTCCATTTTGACAGATCTACTGTCAATATGCTAACGGCCATCATCGAGTACATATACCAAGCTCTTGATAAGTCTGGCGAAGCTTGAGCTGTTGCCATGGACATCTCCAAAGCATTTGACAGGGTCTGGCACATTTGTCTTGTGTGCAAGCTACAGGCTTATGAGACCACCGGACGCTTGCTTGGTTTGAACCAGTCTTTCCTATCAAACCGCATAATGAAGGCCATCTTAAACGGACAGGCCTCTACATCCTACAACACGAACGCGGGTGTTTCCCAGGGCTCTATCGTAGGCCCGACGCTCTTTCTGATATTCAAAAATGATCTCACTGACGTGATCAAACTTCAAGTATACATCTACGCTGATGACACCACAATTTGCTACCGCCTCAATAAGAAATCTGGCGAGACGGACAAAGATAACCTCGCTGCTGATCTTGAAAATGACCCCTACTATGAAGTAGAATTGGGTGAGAAATGGCTTGTAAATTTTAATACTTTTAAAACGGAGCTGCTATCTGTCAAAAACCATAGGCAGCCCCTTCTACTCTCCATCAGTATGGACCAAATGAATTTCCATGAAAGCAATACACTGCACCTCCTCGGCCTCATATTCTCCTGTGACCTAAAGTGGGACAATTACATTGAATCTATTGCTTAAATCCACTGATAGGAAGGTTGGGTCACAGTGTGGAGACCATGATTTTTTTCCTGTGTCCATCCTGCACATATACAAATCAACCACCTGACCGTGCATTGCATACTGTTGTTATATGTGGTCGGGCGCCCCTGCTATTTGTCCTAAGGTCCTAGACATGCTCCAAAGAAGAATATGTAGTGTCATCGGTCCCGATCTGGCAGCTTGATTATAACTACTTTCTTACCGATAGGATATATCTTCCATCTATATCTTCTCTAAAAAATTTCATGTATTCTGGTTCGATGATCTTAGCTCCTTGGTGCTCCCTCTACATGTATTTACTCAAGAAACAAGATTGGCAACAAGTCTACCGATTTACAGTCAAAACAACTAAATGAAATATATACTTCTACTTCCCAGCTGCTTTTCTCTCACTTCCCGCCTGTAGAATTCACTTCCATATATTTGCTTCCCTGATAGCTACAATATCCAAGAATTAAAATGCAATTTTAATTGCAATCTCTTGACTTCTTGACTCACGTCAGACTCTTGCACATTCCCAATCTACCCGTGTTACTTGTTCTTTATCTATATAACTCTACCCTCGCAAGTGTATTCCCACTGGTATACCCATCTTTTTTTTGCTCTTTCTCAGGCACTCCTGTAACCATTTCGCCTTTCTCTTTGCTCTCCTCCCTGCTCAAATTTTACTCTTCTCATAGGCGGTCTCCACTTTACATCTGTGGTGGTAGCGCCTTGCTTGGTGTGAAACGATTAAAAAAAATGCTGGACACCTAACAAATGCTACCATTAACCTTGTTTATTGAAGCACTTAATAAAACCAATATTTGTCATCTTTCCTAAACCTTATAACGTTATTCATTTCGTTATTCATTCACACAAGTTTGCAAGAAAGGCTATGTGTTGCTTCTTCTGCCACTCTTGCCTTCAATTCACCCCATAAATATCACATTTTCCAAACCTTTTTTTATCATTATGTACCCTAGAAATGTGAATGTGCCTTGTGGTGCAGTGGATATCCGCTCGGAACGAAAACTCGGGGAGTCGAGTTCGAACTCCTGTTGAATTCGTTGCATTCACCTACGCGCAAAACCCATTACGAAAGGTATCAATCCGTCTATTCCTTCCAGTTATCGGTTAAATAACAGGACAGATTAGGTTCTATAGCCTTGGCTGGCAACCAATCGACCGCAGAAAGCAATGGCAACCTGCTGCAGGATAATCTTCTGCCTAGTCAGTCATGTCTGTTTCGAGACATGATCGCCCAAGCGTGTATCACGTATGGAATTTAACTAACTGACCCTAGAAATTTTGACTGATGTCATGTGTACTTGTCATGTTTCTATAAAACTTTGTCGTCGCTCAGATATTCGGTTCATATTTCTCTCGGGGTCTTCCCGTGAAACCACATAGCTGTTGCTTCAGGTTTCTTGATATTGTATGAGGTTTCTAACCAGACTGATTGCGAGCGAAGAGAAGTCATACCAGGTTTTATTATCTAAAGCTGTAATCATTGAAAACATGAAATTCGCCGATGGCATTGCGTTGATGGAGGCGATAGAAGGAAAGCAAAATAAATATTCGAAAGAATGTAGCAATAGAGAAAGAGAATGGAAAATGAGTCATTATCTATAAGAAGATGATTTAAGATCATTCCCAACTAATGTTGTAAGTTACAAACTGAAGACACTTGAATAAACCGACTCAAAAATATAAGTTATTATATAAATATTATATAATATTTTTCTCCTATGTGCTGTGTGCTTTCAACACATAGGCTCTCCGTAATTCTCTGTCTTTTGTACTTGCTATTAATTCTTTTCTTTTTGTTATATCTTTTAAATATCTTAAATCATCATTCATTTACACAAGCGTTTAATGCATAAACTGATACTTTTGAAAGAAAATATCTTAGTAATTAAAGTATACGTGCGTTGTTTTGCTCTCACCGTCTTGAATCTGTTTGAAAGTGTTCAGTTGTTTCTTCTTTATGTGAAGCATACTTACTTTGTTTTCATTATAAAGATCGTTTTTGTTCACATTTTCAGTTCATGCTATTCTCAACATCCTTCTGTAGAACCATATTTTTGTTAGTTCATATCTCCACTTCGTACAATATTCATTGTTTTATAAAACTGATATTGCATAACAGATCAGTTCACTTTTCAAACATGTTACCGTATTTTAATACATAGCTTTTGAAAGGCATCTCTTCACTCCCAATATGACTTACAATTTTGGTGCTGCACATTATGTGCTCTCTTAAAACGCTTTATAGATTGTTTAATTTTTTGATTTATTTGGTTTTGTTATCTCAAATTTATAATTTAAATATTTGACTATTCGGTTTGCTAAATACCATAATTTCTCATTTTTTGCCATTGAGGTTTACATCTTTTTGAAGTAAAGGTTTTATTATTCATAAAAGAGGAGTTGAATTATGATATAGGTACACAAGATGACAGAACAATTAAACTGAAAGTACATATAAAACTTCTTTTTTCATTATATATTTAGTTTCCTTTCAGAAGTGGAACATCTTGGCGCTTCACAGTTTTCTCTGCTTTATAATTCTAGGCTATTAGCGTCTATTTGCTATCTCTCCCAATGTATGTTTTACCATTCATTTACACAACCTCGTTATTTACGTTGATCATTGCTCTCCATAACTTCCCCCTCTTCGTAGCTTTAAGCAGGGTTTGTCCTCATACTATACATCCCAGTTCATTTCAGACATCTTTTAGCACATATTCGTTAAGTTTCGCAATGTTTTTCTCTTTCACATTTGCCGTTAAATTGACATGTGAGCAACTGATTATACATAATTTATTTTGTGACATGTATGATAACAAATAGCTATTGATAAAATATTTATAAACATAAGGAGATAAGGGGTTAGAATAAATAATCCATTAGTATGAATAAGAATCCATATATATGTAATCAATAATACTGTATATATAAATATTGATAAAGATGGGATCAGTAACTATAAAATATTTTGATCGGATACAAATCTGTCACTACGAAATTTGCACATCAAACACAAGCGAGTCAGTTAAGTGACATACGTCATAAACGCTAGAGCGATCATGTCTCTAAACAGACATGACTGACTGAGCAGAAGATTGTCCCGCAGTAGGTTGCCAACCAAGGCTATATAACCCAATCTGTCCTCTTATTTAGCCCATAACTGGATGAAAAAAAACGGATTTATACTTTTCCCAAGTGCATTTGCTCGTAAGTGAACGCAACGAATTCAACTGGAATTCGAACTCGGCTTCCTCGTTCCGAGCCGGTATCCACTGCACCACAACGCACATATTACCGCTAATATAGCTTTTGAACTTTTCGAAACGGTTAGCACCATCTTTTTTAATCTTTAAAACTTCGAATTTTCCGAATAATATTTAAATAAATAAATACACTAAGGATGACCTTATTTCTCTTTGGCACTAATTGTTTTACGCACAAATACCCTTGGGAAAAGATAGGCATATATCTCTCCTTCTTCAAGCTATAGGTAGAATGCAGAACAAATATTGTTCTATAGTCTTGATTGGCAGCCAGTCTAGCTAAAAAGAAATGGCAAGGTACTGCGTGAATATCTTCTGCTTATGAAATCATATTTCGAAAGAGACATGATCATCCAAGCGTTTATCACGTATGACAATTTTCTGACTGACTAGATTGATATTTATGCAGTAAAAGTGTTCGATATTTGAGAGGGTCGACATAGGAATTGCAATTGACTACTTTCTCTCATTTGCGGTCCAGATTCGTTCTTTAGCGTAAGTGGTACTACTTATTTTGCGAGCTTTGTATATTAGTAGTTTAAGGATTGAGAAAAATCTGGGAAGGTGAGACAACGAGATTCATGTTTATCGCTAACGCTTTATATAATTTTCGGTCATCATTTTGTTTTTGTTTTTTGCATATTTTATTTACTTATGATGTTATTTTAATAATGGTTACCGTTTTCCGTCTCAACTGCGGGAGAAAATAATTATGGCCGTAGGAAATAATATTTTTGCTTTAGCTTCCAAAGCAGTTTAATCATCTTCTAAAATTTTCAGTATTCTTAAGTCTGCAATATTCTTCCGTGTTGGATATTTTCCCAAGTGCAAAAATCATCTTAAATGCAACTGACTGAAATTGGTTAAATCTTTAGATAGTAGCAGAAAGAGAAATGAAACTGATCTAAAAAGAAAGGCGTTTTAATTTCTTTAGGATGTGTTTGTAGGGGGTCATTCGGTATTTGAAATAGTTCGCTAATTTTATGCTTCATGATATTTAAGTGTGTTGACATCAACGTTGCTAAAATATCAACTAAAAAATTCCATCGCTGGTATTTAATTCATTTGCATCATAGATAATTAAGCCTCTTAGACAATTTAGTTCATGTCATGCTGTTAAGAATAAGTGAGGCATGTTCCCGCTCTTAGAATTTGCAACTTGATAATTAGTGCCTTTTTAGATGCTGTTCTCTTCACATACACCTGTATTCTAGGTTTCAAAATGTGTCGACAGCCTTTCGCTCAAAGTGTTCTTTTATGTGCACCAGTGGACAAAAATAGCACACCTTTTTACATGTACAAGGTGACAAACTCTGTCCTACATACTTTTTATCAACACCAGTTGACAAAAGCTGTCATACATTATTTTGTACGCATCAGGTGAGAAAAATAGATAACATATATTCTATTATAGGAACCAGGTGACAAAATATGACACATTCGTTTATACGCACAGAGTAAGAAATGCTAACATATATTCATTTATACGGACCTGGTGACAAAAGTCGACAGAGGTTCTTTTATACGGACCATGTGAACAAATTCGATATACTTTCTTTTATACAGATCGCGTAACAATGCTGACATACCTTTTTTTATATACAGAGGAGGAAACAAAGACCGACAACCTTTATTTCATTTGGAGCGGGTGACAAAAGCCGATATACATTCGGATCAAAGGACCAAAGCTGACATACATTCTTTTACAATTACTAGTTGACAAAAGCTGATATCGTTAGAGAAGATATAATTTACTCTTTAACCAAATAAAAGAGGCAGATTTGTTTATTTTCACAATAAATAAATATTCTTTTCTGAACAGGTCATATACTATAAGATTTTATTTAAAGAGTAAATATTCGGTTTCGTCTTTGATATATTTACTCATGTTTACACTTTGCGTTTTATATTCGTCTCACTAAAGATACCTGACATTGCCAGTGCCAAGTTCTATTTTATGTACTCCGTACCACGAGATTCTCATTTGTTTCTCTGAAAGCTTTAAAACCAGTCCATGGTCCTGGAGCTCAGACTCTTTGGACGTTGGCACGAAAGACTGAAAAGCAATAGTTGTTTCCAGTTATAGCAAAACCGTAGATTGAAAGAAAAATGAATGGATGTAAGTATGTAAGTCAAAGTTTGATTTCGTGGTATCGATATCAAATAAGTTTTTTTCGTCGTAAACTGAATTTTGAACGCTAAATAAGTCCTCTGAATAAATGGTATTATGGCTGAGACTAAGAACTAAAATTATACCTTCTTAGAGCCAAACCCGAAGCAAAAACTAAAATAAAACGGCTGAAAAATGCAGACATATAGGCAGATAAACAGACACACACGCACAAACATCTTCCATCTTATATATATATATATATTATCGATTTTCTGCACTATTGTAAGAACTGCAAACTTGAAACTTCTGAATATCGTTTCTTATGTCTTTGTCTATGAGTGTATCAATTATGATTAAAATCGATATTTATCGGGGGTACCTCGACACAAAACATAGCTAAGAACACTCGAAGACGCTTATAGTTCAACTGCTTCCTTCTATAACCCTCTGCTAAAGAGTGGCAGTAAAATTATGTTCTTCATTTCACGTTTTATATACACTTAACTAAACTTATTTATAAATGGAACTTTGTCTCTGAGTGTGTGTGTATGTGTGTGTGTGTGTGTGTGTGTGTGTGTGTGTGTGTGTGTGTGCCCGTTAACTATAGACTTCGAAACGGTTGAACCGATTTTCTTGAAAATTTACACAGTTGTACTATAAACGTCTGCGAGTGTTCTTAGCTAGATTTTGTGTCGAGGTACACCCGATAATATCAAAAATCCATATAAAATCAGGTTATAGAAGGAGTTATAGTTTTCATTTTGCATAAATACGTTTATGGTAATTGTCCTGCTAAACGATCCACTATGGAACGAAGACGTTATTAATTTGTTAACTGACTTCATACGTCAGATACAGTCGCTCTCTCACCGGCGCCATGTGGCTTCACAGCTTCTTTTCTACAAATACTTTCACGGCTTCTGCTCCGATGAACTTAGCACACTGGTGCCTCCTATATACAAATTTACTCGAGCCACAAGATTAGCAACTAGGTCCCACCCTTTTACTGTAAAACAAATAAAATGTAAACGCAAATTCTATTCCATCAGCTTCTTTCTTCGCTTCCCCGTGTCTATTCTACAAATAATTTCACGGCTTCTGCTCCGATGAACTTAGCACACTGGTGCCTCCTATATATAAATTTACTCGAGCCACAAGATTAGCAACTAGGTCCCACCCTTTTACTATAAAACCAATAAAATGTAAACGCAAATTCTATTCCATCAGCTTCTTTCTTCGCTTCCCCGTGTCTATTCTACAAATAATTTCACGGCTTCTGCTCCGATGAACTTAGCACACTGGTGCCTCCTATATATAAATTTACTCGAGCCACAAGATTAGCAACTAGGTCCCACCCTTTTACTGTAAAACCAATAAAATGTAAACGCAAATTCTACTCCAGCAGCTTCTTTTCTCGCACTTCCCTTCCATTTACTTACTTCCCCGACAGCTACAATCTCCAAGAATTTAAAGTCAATTTAAAAGTCAATAGTCATCTCCTCTTTTACTGAGATAACCTGCATCCTTTCTCTTACACGTCTTTTTCCGTTCACTTTCGTCAGTGTTCTCATCCTTCTCTTATCCACTTCCTGACACCCCCTATAACCTGTCACTCTTTCTCATATCTTTCCTTCTATGTAACCCCCTGCAAAACAGTGGCAGTAAAATGCCTTGCTTGGGGCGATATGATTATAAATAAAATTGTAGAGCAGTAATATATGGGCAGCGATGTCTCATCATTTTACTGGAGAAATAGCTAGATCTAACCGTAGGCTCTATGCAAACAATTTCTTATATCTTTTTTCTCGCTTGTGAAATTCTATTCCGGTTTCTTGTTTTGCAGTAAACTTTAATCTATAAACTTTAATGCAGTAATTTAATTCTAATAAACTTTAATGCAGTAAACTTTAATCTATAAAACTCAATGCAATGTAAGTCGTTAATAGATATCTCCTTAGTTCTTTTATTGTTCTATTTATTTTTTCTTTTTCTTATAAGCTTTCACAATTAGTAATCCTCTGAATTTTAGTGTTTTCTGGCATTGCTTGCGGTCGGAAGCTTTTTTGTGTGACTGTATAAAGAGAGAGAAATGTAATGTTTAGTATTTCAACCGATTTATTATGGAGAATCTAAAATATTAGTATAACTTTCTGTCATTGTGAGAAATTTTAGAAATAAAAACGTGGCGTGTTCTTTGATTCTTAGAGAACATCTGAAATATTAATCCAATTGAAAGATACAATAGCATAGCGTCTATTTGAAACGCTGCTACATCTGACTGTGCAAACGTTTCGCCCTCATATTTTCCAACACGTTGCCATCTTTCTTCCGCGTGATTGCATGACAAGCTAAAGGCAAATATAACCGACCCGCCTTTTCCTTCCTACGATTTGTGAAGCGAAAACATACCGCTTTCGGATCAAAGACAAATCACTGCTGCCATCGCTGCTGGCCACTCTTTGAGGAACTTCAGCTGACTATTATTGCGACATTTCTCCTCTCTTTTATGAATTCTCCAGAATGGCGGGAGATATGTCTCTCTGTTTGTCGATCGTGACTAAAAGTAGATACAGCATTGACTAGTCTGTAAGGAAATAAATGGTTTATTGTTTCAATACGCGCACCTCTTCTTATTCAAAGCCTGAATAGTCTCACTCCTCTTTCTCTCTCTCTCTCTCTTCCTCTCGCTCTGAGTCACACAATAACATACACAAATTAAATTTCATCATTTCCACATGCATTATATTACTTCGTATCCCTTTTTGGTACAGTGGATACTGGCTCGGAGCCAGAAATCGGAGAGCCGATTTCTAATTTCAGTTGAATTTGTTTCACTCACTTATGTGCAAATACCCTTAGGAAAAGTAATGTTCCGTCACTTAACTTCAGCTATGTCTCAAATACTAGGACAGATAAGCTTTGGATAGCCTTGGTTGGCAACCAGCCTTTCTCAGAATTTAAGGTCAAACTACTGCTGGAATATATTGTGCCCAGTCAGTCATATTTCTTTCGGAGCATGATCGCCCAAACGCATATCACGTATGGAACTTAATTGACTGATAGAACTGATTGTCTCAGAATACGAACGCTGATAAATTCTGGATTTTTGTATATTTATTTTCTATTCAGACAAATAATTGAAGCTATTTACATTGTTCAGAATTTTGGCCTCATCTTTGTTGCCATATTCTCGACATTTCGGTCGATTGAAATTTTGATCTGAACAATTTATTTCGTTCCAGCTCCTAGAGGCCTGCCTCTCCCTGATGTTACACTATCAGTTATCTTCTCGTAACTCAATTTTCTTTTTTTCAGGTACTGAACTCACAACCGTTTGGGTTTAGGCAACGTTATTATCCACTTGATAATGTGTCCTTGAGGATTGAGAAGGTTTGACATTCGGGTCAGCTTCTGGTGGGACCTTTCAATTATTTCTCGTTATATTTGGAATATTGGGTACGTACCTATCCGTCAATATTTGTCTATATTTCTGAAATGTAGTATTATAAATATTTACCCTATTTACTTTTGTCACCATCTTTGTTACCACATTCATGATGTTTCAGGCGTTATATGCTCAGATATTTGTCTAGTGATAAGAATTTTAAACTGAGCTCTTTATTTCATTGTAGTAGATTGTTCTAGTTCCACTAGTCATGCATTTTTCAGATATAACATTATCAATTATCTCCCTTAAAACCAAATCTCTAGGTTCATCCCTGCTCTAGCCAGGTAGTGAATTCACAACTCTTGCGTGAAGTTACTGGATACAATTAAAACATTTATTCACTAGGCCATATTTCTTTGAGGTAAATGATTTCTCACATTTGCTCATTTGCCGAAGTATTTTCTATAATTTTTCTTAGGGCTATATCATGTTAAAACACTGGTTTGGTTACGATCACCATAGGCATGGTCAGGACCTACATAGGTAACTGTTTGGGAATACCAGCTACCGTGAATTTGAATGAGCGGGTAGTGTAATAGATAGATGTTCGAAATTGAAAATCGGGAAACCTGTGCTAAATCCAGTTTGGTGCATTAAATATATTTACCTGGAAATAATTTTAGGAAAACTATGAATCAGGTATGGGTTAATTATTAGAAATTGTAGCAATAAATAATAATTATCCCTAAAACCTTTTTACAATCTAAAAATATATTCTGGTTTTAGAGAAAAAAGCAGATAAGCAATAAAAAACATTCTCATCCACGCTAATCTATATATATATATAAGTACACACATGTATAATTATATAAGCAAAACTGAGTAATTACCTATTTTTAAAGAATAATGATCCTAGAAATCGACTGTAGTCAGGGTCATCGAGTAAAAGTTAACGATTCTTTCTTTATCTAAACTTATTCATAAATAAAACTTTGTCTGTGTGTGTGTGAGTGTGTGTGTGTGTGTGTGTGTGTGCGTCCATTACATATAGACTCCGAAATGGCTGAACCGATTTTCTTGAAAATTTACACAGTTTTACGATAAGCGTCTGCGAGTGTTCTTAGCTAGATTTTGTGTCGAGGTACCCCCGATAAATATCGAAAATAGATAATCTAAAAAAATCGGGTGATAGAAGGAGTGGTCCGATTTTAATCAAATTGGTTACACTCATAGACAAAGACATAAGAAACAATATTCAGAAGTTTCAAAGTTGAAGTTCTCACAACAGGGCAAAAAATCGATAATATATATTTAAAAGGCAAGATATTTGTGTGTGTGTGTGTGTGTGTGTGTGTGTGTGTGTGTGTGTGTGTGTGTGTGTGTGTTTATCTGCCTGTATGTCTGTACTTTTTTTCAGCCCTTTTCTTTTAGTTTTTGCTTCGGGTTTGGCTCTAAGTAGGTAAAATTTTAGTTCTTAGTCTCAGCCATGATACCATTTACTAAGATGACTTATTTAGCCTTCAAAATTCAGTTTACGACGAAAAAAACTTATTTGATATCGATACCAGGAAATCAAAATTTGACTTACATCCATTCAATTTTCTTTCAGTCTATGCTTTTGCTTTAACTGGAAACAACTATTGCTTTTTAGTCTTTCGTGCCAGCGTCCAAAGAGTCTGTGCTCCAGGACCATGGATTAGTTTTAAAGCTTTCCTTTCTTCCAAACAGCTTATCACCAAGTGCTGTAGAAACTAGTCTGTACTTATACTAAGCCAAAGCTGGGTAAGAGAAGAGATGGATTCATACCTTTCCCAAGGATATTAAAACAATAGTGAATGGAATTTGAATTAAAGGGGAATCGATCACGACTCCTTAATTCTTGCATTCTATTACTCCATCATATCTGTGGTCGGAAGTAATCCTGGCACTTGTAGATTGATGAACCAAATGTTTTATCTGACGATTTCTTATAGTTAGTAATTATGATCTGCGTTTTCTGTTTGGTGTTTATTGTAGTTCAAATAAACTTTAACTTTAGGTCGTTTTCTCCCTTTTTTTAGGCCTTGACTCCAATTTCAGTTGTCAAAAAGTGTTTATTTCTGTTCATTTTCTAATTTTATGTGCATTTATTTGTAAATCCCTATAATACATTGGCCACCATACCCACAACTTTAATATCACATCATCGTGAACACTATCGTCTTACTGCTTCTGGTGGTATTATCACATCTCCATTGAATATAACACCGATTTTAATTCTTAATTTTGCTTTAATTTTTATAAGGTATGTATGGAAATGTTACTCCTCATGATTGGTTTTATATTTTACTAACCTTGCTTAATAGATGATCTTGCTTGTAAGATAATGTATCAGTTTTAAAGTAATATCTTTCTTCATCCTGAGTTTCCATTTATTTTTTGATAGTTTTCAAAATGTAATCTTGTCATCGCATTGACTTGATGTATATTTTTCATATATTTAGAGGGAACTAGATTGCTATGTAATGTCAGTTCTTCAAAATGGAAGTGAATGCTGAACAATATCATCGAAGATGTAGGAAATACTTGATGCAACTAAAATGTGATTCTACAGAAGGATGCTGCGAATATCAAGGTTTGAACATGTGAGCAATGATGAGGTTTTGGAAATGATGGAAACGAAAAGGGAATTTAGTACTGACCATCAGGAGGAGACAGCTAAAGTTCCTGGGACATGCAATGAGGAGGAAGGCCTTAGAGAAACTGATACTAACAGACTAGATAGAGGGGAAGAGAGACAGGGGAAACCAGCGGATAACATATTTGAAGGACCTGATCAGGTGGATGACGGAAAAGAGGATTGCGTAGTGTACCAGGAGAAAGCTTGCTAAGAGCCATCAGGGATAGGGAGATGTGAAGAGAAAAAACAGGGCCCATAGAAGAAAAAAGAATGTCAGTTCGCAGGCCATGACTTTTATGAACTCATATCTGAAAACATGAAGAAGTAACTTTTTCTTGTGTGTGTATTAAATTAAATCTAGCGCATTATGGTCCGACACTAATACTTCTTTTCTTTATCTGGATAATTTATTTTTGCTGCCTCCTGTTGTCTTGAAAGATACATTATTGGATGGCTTTCTTACTGACAAAACTTACTCTCTCGCATCCGTATAATTGTAACCCTTTTTCTATGTTCACTTATTTTGACAACGGGGTTTCTAGGAGTTTCTTTTTTACATTCTTAAATGCTAATTTTTGCATAAAAGTAAAAATTAGCTCATAGGAACTCATTGTTCATTTATCGAGGTTCAGGAAACGGTTCCATTAAGTTGCTGTATTTAAGTCTGTGTTAATTATAAAATTGACATCCAAAAAAGAGAGTCTAATTAATTTTTATTAATAGGTATAGATACTTAGGATGTGCGTTGTGGTACAGTGGATATCGACTCGGAAGGAAAAATCGGGGAGCTGATTTAGAATTCCAGTTGAGTTCCTTGCATTCACTTACACACAAATACCCTATGAAAAGGTATTAATTCTTCTCTTCCCTCAAGCTATGGGTTAAATAATAAAACAGATTGGATTCTATAGCCTTGGCTGGCAACCAGTTAAACGCAGAATTCAATGGCCACCTACTTGAGGATAACCTTCTGGCCAGTTAGACATGTCTCTTTCGAGATATGATCGCCCAAGCGTATATCACGTATGGAACTTCGCTGACTGATAGATACTTCAGAAATGTTCTATTTAGAGTATATTTGGAACACTATTTTTGGTTATTGTTATATATGTATTTTGAACGCAAATATTTGGCTATAATTTCATTTGTTTTTTACATATGTTAATGTCAACAGCTAGAAATATTTTGAACGTAATTACATTGTTACATATACATGTCTTTTAAACACAATTTCATTGCTGCAGCTAATTATGTTTTAAACCCAGATTTTATCGAGAGCTACATATATTTGGAACGCACTTTCATGGCTATCACTCTGTATATTTTGAAAACAATTTCATGACTATGGCTACATGTATTTGTATGCAATTCTCAGTTTACATCTACATATATTTGGAACGCACTTTCATGGCTATCACTCTGTATATTTTGAAAACAATTTCATGACTATGGCTACATGTATTTGTATGCAATTCTCAGTTTACATCTACATATATTTGGAACGCACTTTCATGGCTATCACTCTGTATATTTAGAAAACAATTTCATGACTATGGCTACATGTATTTGTATGCAATTCTCAGTTTACATCTACATATATTTGGAACGCAATTTAATGGCTACAACTCCATATATTCGAAAACAATTTCATGGCTATAACTACATGTATTTTTATGCAATACTCAGTCTACATCCACGTATATTTTGAAAGCAAATTTATGGCTACAGCTCCATTCATTTTGTGCACAAATCTCTTTCTACAGCTATATATATTTTGCACGCAACATTCGTCTCGGTTTGTTTTCATCACGGCATCTTTTAACTTGTTTGACACATGTTCGTTTTTTTTTATTTGTTAATTACTCTTTAGTAGTATCACAAAGGTAAAATAACATATTGATAAATCATGATTTCTTCAGTTAACACGTTTTCCATTACTTTCTGAAAAATGGCAATTGTCGTTTTGATTCCAAAACGAATTTTTGTCCATTTTAATAATCCTATATAGATGTTTTTTGTGGTAGTTTCCTTGTATTTATAGTCACTCTCTATCTGATTGTAGGTCAATTTAAACTCAATCTTTCCAGATAGAAACCAACAAAGATAAATGTCAATTGTAAAAAAGAATATATGTAATTCAAATATTTAAGAAACATTTTTAACCGAGGACGTATCATGCGACATGTAAACGTTATGGATATCGAAATATATTTTGAAATATCTAAGCAAACTATAGTAAAATAAAAAGTTTTCCACAAAAACAAATAAAATATAGTAGATATGTTTGTAATATAAGACCTTCTATATGGCAATGAAAAAAATGAAACTTGAAACAGGGTAAATTTGGCTCTACATAAAAATGCTGAGTATACGCGTAGTGAACATCTGAGCAAAGATGATGCCTTAGAGATAATGGAAACAAAATCAGCACTTATATTTTTAGTCGGAAAAAATACAGAGCAAATATCTAGGGGATATAATGAGGAAAGAAAGCTTCGCGATATAAACACTCACCAAATCCATCAAAGACAAAATAAACAAAAGAAAGCGTCATATAATTAGATAACAGCTAGAAGAATAGGGATGAGGAGAGATAAGAAAATGACAAAACTGAATAAAAGATACAAGGGAAGAGAAGTTGTGGGCAGCAATGATCACCCATTTTATGAAGGATCGCAGCACATGTAAGAAGAAATCACCCATTAGTTATTCTGTCCATTCGAATAAAGAACAGTTTTACTATTGCGTCATTTTTAAACACTACTTGAGCATTCTCTGAACTCAAAAATATAACCTTCTATTTATTTCTTCGTCGTTAGCGAATGTCAATTTTCGTTGTTTAATTTTCCAGATGCGAAAGTTCTAACATTTGATCAGCTATTAAGCTACGCGTATTTTTCTATCAAAATCAAATTTTTACTTAGTATCATATAGATAACATTTCTGGGGCGAATATTGGTAATATAGTTCGTGTATCAATTTGACGAAGAATAAAACTTGAAAACAAAATTTACAATCTTCTCTCTGATAGAACGACAGGGACCAAATATAAATATGTGCAATTACAATTTTGTTATTTTTGTTCAGTGACGATACCGTGCAGTAGGTCTTTGGTCAAAAGTAGGCACGCCCGCACACTAGGGACATTTGTTACTGGATTCTCTATCTTGTCACTAATCTGAAATTTACTATCCTGCCTCACTTATCTCTTAATACTTCTGCTCCGATGGACTTAGCTCACTGCTACCCACTACATATGAATTTACTGGGGCCACAAGATTAGCAACTAGGTCATAAGTTTTTATTATAAAACCGATGAATTGTAAAAGCAAATTCTACTCCAGCAGCTTCTTTCTCGCACTTCCCGCCTGTGAAATTACCTTCCGTTTACTTGCTTCCTCGACAGCTACAATCTCCAAGAATTCAAATGTAAAGTGAATAGTCATCTCCTATCTCACTAACTTGCATCCTCTCTCATGCACCTTTCTCCGTCCACCCCACTCTCATCAGTATTCTCACCTTCTCTCACCCACTTGCTGACACTCTCTGTAACCTGTCACTGTTTCTCATAATTTTCTTTCTATGCAACCCCCTGCAAAACAGTGGCAGTAAAATGTCTTGCTTAGGAAGGCACGATTATAAATAAAAAAAATTAAAAGGCAAGCCTCTCTAAACACGTAGTATTTCAGTTGTATTTAGTTATAATTCGATTGCTTAATTTGTTGAGTATATATCTATATTCGTCAAAATATAGTCCAGCCTGCTACCTGAGGTTTGGCACTCTCTAACATTTCAAAAGAACATTTTTTAAAATTTTTCTTGCCCTGTATCTTTCAATGCGAGTACATCTCTTGGCAAAATTATTCCACAGAGTCAAAGAATATATAAAAATATCAGTATTATCCATTTTGATACGAGAAAATATTTGAGCAACCAGTACTCTTTCGTTTGGAATTTATAAATTTTTTTAAGGAACAAATTTCCCAGAAAATATTTTTCTCAAATCTAATAGCTGTTATCACTTTCTGCAATAAGGGTGGGTTCCTTCATAAATGTTTATTTTTAGTTGTTGGGTGGACTGACACCCGTCTTAGATTCTTTAGCTGTTATCACACACTACAATATTATTAGAGATTTCCATCCGAAACTACTATTTGATATTGGGGAGAATACCAGGCACTTTTTCAAGTCCTGTAACTAATATAACTCTCTACAGTATTAGTAAAGTGTTCCTTTTAAACTGTTATTTCAAGTTGTAGGGAATACCAACACGTTTCTTAAGTATCTGTAAACAATCACAACATTATTATTTAGAGGTCTCGTCCTAACTTTTAAATTTGAATTGTGGGGTAGTCCAACGCCTTTCTCAAATCCAAGTAGCTGTTTTCAATCTCTACAGTGTTGGCAGGGGTCTGTTCCTAAACATTTATCTGTAGTTGTGGGTTATAACAATATATTTATCAAGTCCACTAGCTTTTGTCATTCTCTCATGCTTTAGTGAATATTTCATTCTTAATATTTATTTGAAGTTGTGTGGTAGAACGATATATTTATCAAGTTCAGTAGCTTTTATCACTCTCTAAAATATTGACAGATATTTTCTTTCCAAGATTTTTATTTGAAGTTAGATATAACCATGCCTTTGTCAAGTTCAGTAGCCGATATCACTCTTTAAACTACTGAATTTGGCTTTAATAAGTAAATTCATATTTGAATTTGTGTGGTATAACTCTAACTTTTAAAGTCCCGTAGCTGTTATCAATCTCAAATGTATTAATGAGGGTTTATTTTTGAAATTTATATTTGAAGATGTATGGTAGACAAACATCATTCACAAGTCCGGAATATGTTATCACTTTCGTCATTAATGGTGTTGGTTTCTTTCCTAAAATACTTAAATTAGGCGGTATGGCAAAACTTTTCTCAAGTTTTAGACTCTATAATATAGGCAAAAAGGTTTCATTCCTAAAATTCTATTGCCAGTTGTAGGGTATGCCGACACCATTCTCATGTCCAGTAGCTGTTTTAACTTTTTACAGTTTTGTTGAGAGTTTCAATCCTAAAGTGTTATTTGAATGTGTATTGTATACTAACATATTTAACAAGTTTCATAATTTTAATCACTCTCCACAGTATTGATGAGGGTGTTGTTCAATGAGTAACATAGTATGAATAAATAATTAAAAAAAGGAGAGAAATAAATTGAATGAAAAAAACAGAAAGAAGAAATAAAAAAGTAGAAAAGTTACGAATAAAAAATACTTAAAAAACTTCCGTTTCTTAAGTTTTCGGGATGTTTTGGAGAGAAACTAGACTTTCCTAGCAGATTCTAGACGGTTCAAGAATCATCTCAAAACGGAAGCGGATGTGTTCTCCTACTTAAAAAGAAGTCGGAATATAAAAGAAATAGCGTTGAGAATGAGCGGAGAGAGAGAAACAAGGAACGAGAGATTTTCGCCTGGTAGCAGGAAGCATTTATTGCTCTCTCATTTTCTCTTTTCTCTCTCTATCTAAATAAAAAAAAACAGGAAAAGAGAGAACATTCACATAGAGCCGAATGCTTGGAAGGGGCTGTCAAAAAACCAGACGATAAAACTTGGCTCTACCCCCCCCCCTCTCTCTCTCTCTCTCTCTCTCTCTCTCTCTCTCTCTCTTACCTATACTTCCTTCTATCTACAAAGTTTACTGGTGGCAGAAAAAAGAGGGATAAAGAATTAACGCACCGACGTTCACTACTATTTAAGAGTGCACCTAAATAAAATAAATAATACCAACTAAATATTTCTTTTTAAGTTCAAGGAAATGATATCTTGGCATATATTATTACACAGCAAAACTTTCTGATGGCTACATGACTTGGTGTAAATAATTAATAAATAACATCATTTTCATTGTCGTGGACTCGGTTATGAGTCCAGCAAGAAAATAATGAAACAACAACAACAACAACAACAACAACCAAAATAGGAAATAACGAATATATTTTAACACAGCAAAATACAATACGTGGAAGTCTGTTAGTAGAATGAATAAATACAGATTAGGAAGTAATACTATAACTGTAACTCGCAATAGTCGTACGGTAGCAGTCTTGGCAATTTTTGCCACTCACACTCCGCTGATCTGTTGATCTCTCGCGGATCTCTCACTCCTGAAACCTATTGTGAGGGGAAGTATATGTAGTTGTAGAATGAGTTCAATCCGTTGTAATGGGTGATGCCACCATGTCAATTACTATAAGAAGAAGCGAGATTTACCTTTCAATTCTGGACGTTTGAATTTTTATATGTGAAATGTTTGTTTATATTTGACGGGTATACCAACATTTTCACATGTTCTGTAACTGTTATTAAGCTCCACTGTAATGGTTGGAGTTTCCTATCTACACCTTCATTTTGAGATATCTGGTATAACAAAATCTTTGTTAACTAGAATAGCCGTTATCATTTTCTAAACTTTTAGTGTCTGTCTACTTCCGAAACTTTTATTTGAAGTTAACGGGTTGGCCAACAGCTTTCTCCAGTATAGTAGCTGCTATCACTTCCAACAGTATTGTCGAGAGTTTCATTCCTAAACTTTTATTTGAATTTGTTAGATATACAATTTTTTTTCAAGTCCAATGAATGTTATTAATTTCTACATTATTGCTGGTGTTTCCTTCCTAAACTTTTGTTTGAAGCTGTGTTGTAAACCAACATCTTTATCATAGTCGGTAGCTGTTATCACTCTCTACAGTATTGGTCGGGTCTTACCTCCTAAACATATATGTGAAATTGTTGCGTATACCAACATGTATCTCAAGTCCTGTAGCTGATATCACTTTTTACTGTATGGGTTGGCGATTTTTTCTAATCTTTAATTTGATATCGTGTGATATACTAACACTGCGTTTATTATAAGTTTTTCTTCTTACGTTACTGCATTTGCTAGTTGTCAGGTGATGTGATTTGGGCTATTTGATACAGTTCTTTGTTTGTCATTGTATTGTATAATTTCAGAAAATCCAAATAAGTATGATCTTTGCCAACACCCTCAGGCTTCTTTCGCTCAGAACAGGAAGTGAGATTTAGATATAGTAATGCGCGTGTACTGTTTAAATTGGCGATTATTTCCATTCACGTGGGTCGCATGATGAGTCGCTTAAACATGTCACATCATAGGCTGACGAAAATTGCTAGTCTGTCAGCTAACTGCGTGGTTTTATATCACACGATTTGTTCGTTTTATCTGACTGCTGATTACAAGCCCATGGCGTCGTTTTCCTTTGGAAATATATCTTCGCCCTATATATAAATTATCTTAAGCTTGCAGTCCACAATTTGCGAAAGAAAAAACATAAAGCCATATAATATAAATTTGTTTGCTTTACTCTGAAAACATAAACAAACGTTTTTTCATATTAAAAACACAATCATTTTCATCAAGTCTTTTGTGAAATTATTACAAAGATGTTTCCATTTCTTAAAACCTTTTAACACTGCCTATTGTGTTTTTTTTTGTTGTTTTTTTTATAAGCGTTTCACCCCGAGCAAGGCATGTCACTGCCACTACTGTGCAGGGGGCTACGTAGAGTGGAGAAAGGCTGATTAAATATAGGAAATAACAGAGGGTGGGTGATAGGCGGGTGAGGATACCGAGAATGAGGGTTGGGTAGATGAGAGTGTTGTGAGAATAGTTGGGAGTTAGTGTGATAGGAGGTGTCTATTGACCTTACATTTAAACACCTGGAGATTGTAACTGTCGGGAAAGCAGACTTGTGGAAGGGAGTTCCACAGGCGGGAAGCGCGAGAAAAGAGCTGTTGGAGTAGAATTTACGGTTACATCTTATTTGTTTAACTGTAAAAGGGTGGGACCTAGTTGCTAATCTAGTATCTCGTGTAAATTCGTGCTTGGGCGGCACCAGTGATCTAAGCTCATCGGAGCAGAAGCCATGAAAGTACTTGTAGAAGAGGCACAGGGAAGCTACATCACGCCGGTGTGAGAGCGGCTGCAGCCGGTCTGCCAAGTCAGTATCAACCACGTTACAGATCCTCCTTTGTATTTTGTCAAGAAGCCCAAGGAGAGCAGCAGGGGCACCCGACCAGATATGGCAGCAATATTCAATACACGGGCGGATGGTAGATTTGTATATGTGCAGAATAGTTTCAGGTGGGAAAAATTTCCGGGCCCTGCACAGGGAGCCCACTTTCATAGCAGCAGATTTGGCAATGGATTCAATATAGTCATTCCATTTGAGGTCCGCCGAGAGTGTAAGGCCAAGGAGGCGTAGTATTTTACTCTCTGGGAGGCTAGCCTCTCCCATGCTAATGGGAGGTAGATGCGATTGTCTATGGTGGTTAGTTGATAACAGCTTTGTTTTGGAGGCATTGAAATTTACCAACCATTTCCTACCCCAGGTCACTACGGATTGGAGGTCCCTTTCAAGTGCGGCAGCGAGGTTCACTTTGTCGTCCAGACCTGGTTTCTGATCGATGCGGGAGTAGATTGTTGTGTCGTCGGCATACATGCGAACTTGGGATCTAATGGTGTCGGGGAGATCATTAATGTAGATCAGAAAGAGCGTGGGACCTAGGATAGAACCTTGAGGGATGCCCGCGTTCGTCTGGTAGTTTTGGGAGGCATGCCCATTTAATACCACCTTTAATGTGCGGTTAGAGAGGAAGGACTGTATGAGGTCAAACAGATGTCCAGTTATCCCATAGCTCCGCAGTTTGCACAAGAGGCCAGCATGCCAGACCCTGTCGAATTCTTTGGAGATATCCAAGGCAACGGTTCGGGCTTCACCATTCTTGTCGAGTGCCTGGTATATGTACTCGGTAATGGTCGTTAGCATATCAGCAGTAGACCTGGTGAAGCGAAACCCATACTGTTTGTCAGAGAGAAGCCCGTTGGTCATAAGGTGCTGAATCACCTCGGCGTGATAATGGCTTCGAAAATATTGCCAAAGATTGTAAGGAGACTAATAGGACGGTAATTGGCGTGGTCTGAGGGTTCGCCAGAATTCTTAAATATAGGTACTACGCAGGAGGACTTCCAACAGGCAGGAAAGCAAGAAGCAGATAGGCAGAGGTTATAGAGTTTAGAGAGGACAGAGGAGAGTTCTGGGGCACATTTCTTTAGTACTATGACTGGGATTCCGTCACCGCCGCTCGCTTTGTGTGGGTCAAGTTGCGCAATTATCTTGGCGACCAGCGAGGGTGAAATGTGGACGTTATTTAGTTGAGCCTTAGTTCTGGGTGGGAAGTCTGGTGTAGGTATTCCTAACGAGTCCAGTGTCGAATTGGTCGAGAATCTACGGGCAAAGCATTCAGCCTGTAAACATGTTTTGTGGCTTCTATGCTATGGCCATAATTAATTTGCTACCCCAGTTTTAAAACAATGATGTATTTCATACTATTTTTACTATTTATTTCCAAATGAAAATAGAATCTTATTTTGTTATTATAATTTGAAAGATTTTACAAGGCACGGAAACAAAGATGAACTCGTTCGAATAACCCTAATTTTTTCATTCTTTCATTGATGAGAGTGCAATATAGATAATTATTAAATATTTATAAATTCATTTGATGCATATGTTAGTGTGCAGTATTAACGTTAGAACTATTCTATCTTCATTTCCAATTATTCATTTGGCAAGAAATAATAATAAATAATATGAAATACATCATTTTTTTAAGACACTCTCATGGCCTCATAATTATGGCCGTTAATGTATGTATGTAAAATTCTGTTTGTCACTTAGCAGTATAACATTTGTTTTAGGCAATACATTTTAGCTTTTCCATTTCCTTCATGAAATATGTCTTTTGCTAATTATTTAATAGTTAAAGAAAATCCACAATGTAGAAAATCAGAATCAATGACTATTTATCATCTTTTAAAGCCCACCGATTATCTGTTGACTACAGCATATAATCTAACTTTCATTTATATCCCTATGCAATTATGAATTGTATTTTCTCACACCAAGCAAGTAAGTAGTTTGCATGGGAGTTTCAGGGAAGTAAACGGAAAGGCAAAACTGAGAATAGAGACGTCTGGAAAAAAGTAAAACTCATAAACGGTTTTAAAGAAGCCTGAAGATAGTGATTGAAGTTGCATTAAAAGTGTTGAAGACTGTAAGTATGAGAACTGCAAGATAGAGATTGCCACAAATTGAAAGAGCAGAAAAACAAAACTTAGTAGTAGAAACGGCGGTTGGTTTTTAGCGAGTTCACGATTAAAATGTTATTGCCTCGATACCAATTTAAAAGAACGCATAAATTAATGTAGTATGGGAAACCGTGAAATACATCGTCGGAGAAGTTGGCTTGAAATTATATGTACGAAAGACATAGAAAATCCAAGACAATATGAATGAAATCGATATGGCATGTCAGAATCGATTAGCTTAACACGGCTTTACATTTTGTCAAGGATCTCGAGATGTACAATAGAATTGCCAGACCAGATATTGCAACATGAGAAACATTTGTTTTCGGATAATATATAAAAATGACTCACACATATTCAGTGAATTTATACAGGTTTATGAATGGAAATTCTTTACCTGTCAAATTCCCTAGAATGTCTCGTCGAATATTTCATACATCAGTGGAAAAAATACTTCAGCCAAAAAATTAATCAGGGTAATTTTAATATATTTTTTTCTTTTCTTGACATATTTCTGCTACGTTTCACGCTCCATGTAACCTGAACTATTGCTTAGCGAATGCTACAAACCCGAGTCAGAGAAAAAAATGAAAATAATAAAAACATAAAGATATATATCTATGTATCTATGTATCTATGTATCTATATATATATATATATATATATATATATATATATATATAATTTGAATGACTGTTTATTATACATTTCACACAAAGAAATTTGCCGCATACATTTTACTTTTATCTATCGTCAACATCAATGTATATTTGCATTCGGTAAGCAGAAACATTGCGAAAACGTAAACGAATAAATATTTGATTGGCATTCTGCTCCGCTATGATGATTATATATATATTTTTTTTTATTTTCATTGAGCTCTGGCGTTGCCTAGAGTACATTAACTTTTTAATATACTCTTCTGTATTTTGTACTGTTGGTGAATACACAACGTTGAATAATGTATTAAAAATGGTTCTTTACAGTTTAACTAAAAAAAATTCTTTCATAGATTTCATCGTTACCCAGAACCCATTTCTTTATGATTCGTTCTAATATAAGATCAGCTCTTCTCTCACGTTTCTCTCCGATATCAACGTTTCGCATACTCTTGAAACGCAAACGTTTAACCCATACATTTCCCCCTGCATATCATATTTATTAATCGATAATGTCATTAATACGCAAGAGACGAATTAAAGAAAATGATGGGACCTCAGAAGGAGCTTGAAAACAAATCTGAAACAGGAAACAAAAAATAAACCACTACTGTTGTTCAAAACATGTAGAGGAATATAAAGCGGGTGATAGAAAAACAGTCAACTCTTAACTGGTTACATTCTTTTAGCGTTCTTAAATTTATCATACACAGACACATACAAACAAACACACACTTACATATATATATATATATATATATATATATATATATATATATATATATATATTCTTCTACCGAACTCCCATAGCCCAGGGGTAGGATCACCGACTGACGCCAATTCAGTCGGGATTCAATCCTGGGTTAAAACCAATCGGAGTCTAACCGTACAGATGAGCTGTGATACAGTGAAACAGATCTGTCTGCGGATGACTATATATATATATATATATATATATATATATATATATATAATTATATAGTTATGTATCAATTTTACATTGCGACATGGAAATTTCTGTTTCGAGATAGGTTCTCATCATCAGGTAATATTGATGTATTTGTGCACAAATGCATCAACATTGCCTGAAGATGAGAACCTATCTGGAAACATAGAAATTTCCATGTTACAATGTAAAATTGATATATAACTATATAATTATATTAAGCTCTATAATATTCAATATAGTGAGCACTGTTTGTAATAAAATAAATATCAGAGTACTCAAAATAAAAAAAAAAACTTGAGTCCTCTTCTCTTGGAATTATATATATATATATATATATATATATTGATTGATTGAATGATTGATTGTTTAATACTTAGTTTCTGGTTGTAATAGAATTAGACCAGTACACATCTCTGTTAAAAAGTGTTCGATACAACTATATTGAAGAACTTTTAAATATTTTCCACTTTTAAACGAATTATATCCCGTTTGGTTCAAGCACAGATCTACATTTAAAATAGAAAAATTAAAAATAAATAATACAAAATCGGCTAACCCAGTCTGAAAATGGAAATCAAAATATAAAAAGACGCAGACATAACGTGGAGCATTGTAAAAACAGCCATACCTAACAACGGTGAACAAATATGTAGACTGTGCCAAGAAGAAAAATTAGAAAATTTGATATTCCCAAATAAAGTACAGTCTACATATTTCTCCACTGTTGTTAGGCTTTGCTGTTTTTACAATATGATCTTCGATATGTGAGTCCTCTATATTTTAAATCCAAGTAATATTTAGTCAGAGTGGTCTGGGATTTAAGGTGGGCATGAAAGAAAAATATTTATGATTATAAAATCAACGATACCATGGTCCGGCAGAAATTCCAAAATAATGTACTTTTCTTTCTTTATTATATTCCGTAAGAAAAATAGTTGCATAGTATATGGTTTTTTTAGACATACATATAATTCCCCCCGACACACACACGCACACACACACACACACACATACATACATACATATATATATATATATATATATATATACACACATAAGTGGATATTAGCGTCAACACTCAATGACGACAGTCTGTTAGAGAGCAAATCATGCTACTAAATAATTTACTAAAACTGATGACGAAATGTAGACATGAAATAAAACTTAGAACGCTACTTAAAAATTCAAAACCAAAAGTAAATGAAAACAAAAAATAATTTGAATAAATTAAGCCAATTAAAGTAAATTGATCCAAACAACTAATCATTTAATAAAAAATTAAATATAATATATAAATATAATAATTAAATTAACAATCTACGCCTATGAAAAACCGTAAGAATAAATTTACACAAATGCATCACTAACATTTAACGACAAAACATCAAGCAAATGCACAACGCACTTGACCTGAAAATTGTGTTGAATTTGGACCAGAATGTTGCCTCTGGGTATCCAATTTGATATTGCTGTTCGATAAATCTCTGATATTGAGCACTTTAAACAATAAATAAAGCATGTAATTATATATATATATATATATATATATATATATATATATATATATATATATATTTCACTCTTGTGGAATTGCATGTTTACACTCCCATTACATTTTAATATTTATTGAATAAAGTTTATTTTTAATCGAGTTCCCCCAGTGTTGTATGTTTTTCCATTGATTTTCTTTGTCCTCTGATTTTGACCCCTTTGTAATAAATCCAACGTAACCCTTGACAAAGTTTGGCCGAAGGTTCCTCGGGATAATTATGACATCTATTTTGTTTAATGTTATTATCTTATTCTGGGGGTACAAATCATTATTTGTATATATGTTATTCATCCACATACAAGCCTGTTTTGCTGTATCACAGCTCATCAATGTGGCTAGACACATCCACTACTTCTGGCCGGGATCGAAACTCAACCGATTTGGTGTCAGTAGGAGTCGCTACTCAGCCAAAGGAGCATGGAGTCAGAGAAGGGAAATTTTAAAGTGTTGTATATAAGTATACAGTACAGTATTAATTTCCTTTTAATTTCCATCCTTTCTAAAACCTCATCATTGCTCACGGGCTTGATCCAGGATATCCCCAGCATTCATCTGCAGAACCACAGTTCAGAATACACACGCCAACCACCGAAAGAACTCTATTCAATTCGGAAGAGTCACGCATATATCGCAGAAGTGGATTCTGTTTTTTACTCAGTTCAAACAAATTACGGATAAACTGAATATAAGCGACAGATTCCCTAAAATTACAACAAAGAAGGTGTACATACTTTTATTTGTTGCATTTATTTATGGGTTAAATAAGAATGCAAATTGGGTACTCTCGTTGCCAACCAGTCTATTGGAGAAAGTAATAGCAACCAACACGGTGGATATCCTCTGCTCAATCACTCTTACTACTTTCAAAGCATGGTCGCTCAAACGTGTATCATGTATAGTACTAAACAGTTCACGCAATAAATTCTGGGCTTAACTTATAAAACGAAAACTCTAGGCAAAATTCGGCTCTATTCATCAAAATAGTCTCTTTTTAAGGTGATACACTTATTCCAACGATTCCCTAACAAATCAACGCATTTTTTGAAGAACGATTTTTTTGTTTCCGATACCCCTTCTCCTTTGGAGCTAAATCTCTTTCTCTGGGGGTCGGTCCTGGAAAATAGGGTAGATGTGGAAGCAGTTTGAAGTTCAATTCATGTAGTTTTGCCCTCGTTACAAACGAATTGTGGCAAGGTTCGTTTTCCTGCTGGAACATTACTTTTTCTTCGTTACTTGAGACTGGTTTTGGGAATTGCTTCATTCAAACTCGACAATAATGCGATATAATATTCACTATTTATGGTTCTTCCTTTATCAAGGAAATCGCTGAACAAAATACCTTGCGCATTCTAAAACAAGGAGGCCAAAATCTTGCCAGCTGATGCTTGCGTCTTTGATCGATTTGGACTGCTTTCTTCATAAATCTGTCCACACAGCTGACTGTTGATTTGACTCAAAAGTAAAGTGGTGGATCTATGTTCCATCCATTGTTAAATATTTACGCAAAAACTATTTCTTATTACGTTGAATTAGTTGTAAACAATGCTCTATATCGTCGATGCGATGTTGTTTGTGATCGTCTGAGTGCAAATGCAGCACCAATTTGAACACGACTTTCTCTTTAACAAATATTCATGCAAAATGGTGAATACACGGCCTTTTGAGATGTATAACTCGTTTTCCATCTGAGGCAATTTCAGTTTGCTGTCGGTTATAGATTGCGCTTTATTCTTTTGTGTCTTCTGGGACAACTTCCGATCGTGGGCAACTCAGCCTTTAGCATGATTTTTGTCTGTACGACCATGTTTAATGTAAGCGTACCACCACTTAATCGTTGTTTCCGATGAAGCAGAGTCTAATAATACATACCGAGGCATTAATTTGCTTGAAAAGTATTTTCCCATCAGAAAGTAATATTTATCAGTACCAGAAATTCAGAGTTTAAATTGTCATTTGTAAACTAATAATCCGATTGTCACCTGAAGGTTTGTACTTGATAAAAATCATATGAATTTTTTATTAGTGGCGCCATATATATGCCAGGCCCGGAACTTATTGATTTGTACGTTAACAGAGTTATATATATATATATATATATATATATATATATATATATACAGAGAAAGAAAGACAAACAGACACAGGATGAAATTATATCACTTTATACATGATGACAGAAACATAGATTGAGATGCAGTTGCTCACGAATAAAGATATTTTGATGTTACCTATTATATATATATATATATATATATATATATATATGATTAGGTCACCTGATAAATAAAAGAATGAAATTCTTAATCGATTCATAAATTCTAAGAGAGAAATAATGATTACAATTATTAAACCAGTAGCGATAACTAATTGTAGAATAGAGAGTTAATCTTGGAGTTGCGTCTATTTGTATTAATCATTCTGTATACTCACAAATAAATGTGTGGCTTGTCCTTAATATGGAACAAAAGCAAAGTTATTTTAATCACACTTCTTCTTTATAACTATTAATTCTAGTTAATGTAACATTCCTTTTTTATGCTTCGCATGCAATATTCGATGATTCTTATATCGCTTTCACTTCCATGTATTTGTAATAAGTCTCTTGACTACAAAAAAACAATTTTGAAAAAACAATTCAAAATTTTAGACTAAATTCAAATTCTAGCAAGATCAATGTCAATTGACATCTTGTTGAATGGAAAGAGCTAAGCTGTCACAAAAATTGTTTGAAGCATTTTTTGTTTTTGTGATTATCATCTAAGTGAAGTAGACTTTATAAGAATCATGAGAAGCAGCCCTGCCTGGAAGGCTTACTAAATGAGGCCAGACATTGATATATTATTTTTCTAGGAGAAGATAAGACAAAAAACAAAACAATGTTCTCTGTAACTAGTGGTGACTAGCAGTGTGAAAACACAGAGAGACCCAGACAAAGACAGGGAGATATACAGAAGAGACTCTCGTAGCGACGTAAATGATTTGACGACTGTTAAACCGTTCACGCAATGTCAACACGCTTCATCTATATCGTACTGATATTTTAGTAATAAGGTTTGATTTAATAGGTCAAAGAGATATTTTTCGTGCCAAAAGGGTTTGACAGGAAGATTTTGAAAACAGAGAACAACAATTCTACAATTTTAAATTGGTGCAATAGAAATTGATTGCACAAATTGGCATTTACGGAATTATTTCCGTTAACCTGTCAAGAATTTACGTATATAGGAGGAAATAAAAATGATTTTAATTTCTGAAGTGCATTTTCAGTTCAGGAACAAATCTGTTCTGAATAGATCTACAGGTATTAAAACTTGATTTAATCTATCTACAAATAGCTAATTTTATCTAAGAGGGATCAGCGGTCGATCCGTTTCTGTGTCACATACTTTTTGTCCTTTCATTATTCCTTTCTCTCTTACTATCAATGATAGCAAATGTTATACATACGTAGGTACATTATATAGATCAGACAGAAAAACACAAGAAACACACATCTCTCGCTCTCTCATTTTCTCTCTCTCTCTCTCTCTCTCTATATATATATATATATATATATATATATTGATGCATTTTTCATTAAATAATATAGACAAGTTTTGCCTGTATATTTTATGTAAATTCTTTTCACACCAGTTGATAAGCTCAATATCATTATCGCAATCACAATATTGATACATTATTTATATTTTTAATTTTTTTTAGTTTTCGGCTGACATCAGCCATTGTCAAAGATGACAATTATATTAAGTTTATTAAACAGTTCGCGGATGAACAATGGTAGTAGTCGACTATTTTGTTGCATAGTCATTTTTCATAATGCCTGATGCAAGCTGAAAACTCAGAAAAGATTAAATAAATAAAGATGTATCAATATTGTGATGTTCTTTCATAGATAAATAGACAAACCTTGTCTATAGTATTTAATGAAACATGCATCAATGAAAACCAACAGCCTAAATAAACACACATAATATATATATATATATATATATATATATATATATATATATACTAGCAGTATAGCCCGGCGTTGCTCGCGTGTACTGAAAGCTTTAAAACAAATCCATGTTCCTGGAGTTCAGAATAAAGAATATTTGTGTGAAGTTTGGTGAGAATCGGATAAAATTTGTCGATTTGTATAAAGGACATACAGACAGATAAACAGACACACACACAAACATCTTGCCTTTTAAAGATATATATTATCGATTTTTGCACTATTGTAAGAACTGCAACCTTGAAACTTCTGAATATAATTTCTTATGTCTTTTTCTGTGAGTGTATCAAATTTGATTACAATCGGATCACTCATTCTATAACCCGATTTTTTCGAATATCGATTTTCGATATTTATCAGGAGTACCTTGACACAATACCAAGCTAAGAACACTCGCAAATGCTTATAGTACAACTGTGTAAATTTTCAAGAAAATCGGTTCTGACGTTTCGGAGTCTATAGGTAACGGATACACACACCGAGACACACACACACACACACACACACACACAGAGTTCCTTTTATAAATAAGTTTAGATTAGATACAAACATTTGGAGAAATTAACGACTCAAAGAGAGTTTTTTAAAATCCAATACTGGGAAAAAAGTGTTCAATGCTTCACCATGTGGAAGAACATAATTCTTATTCAATACACTGATTCCCGCTAAACTTGACAGATTGCGATTAAAGTTTTATGCACGTGAGCACAATTCCTAGTTAGTCAGAAAATAGTACGAAAGATTAATGATGTTCATTCACTTAGGTGAACGCTAAGTTTATAAAAGACAAGTGACTTTTATAAAACTTAATATTTAGCTTCAACGGCGAGCTGCTTTTTGCTCACATTAACATTATGCATTCTTTTTTTCGTAATTGAAAAAGTGATTTTTTTTTCTCTTTCTTGGCTTCCTTTACCATTATCGTCTTCTAGGATGACCCCCTTTGCTGGGTGAGTTCCGTTGGTGTTAACACCGATAATTTTTTACAATCTAGAGCTCATCCGGCTTGATAAATATTAATTTTTCATAATATTTTCCGACTACCTGATAGGAACGAATTAAACAATGATTGTGTAAGATAGTTTTGTGGGTCTGAGAAGTTTTGGTGAAAGAAACATCACACGAATGATTGGGTCAGTTTTAGAGGTTAGTAAAGTTAATGATAGGACAAATGAAGACCAGCACCCATCTCTATTTTTGGCCTTGTTTCACATTTATACAATTTATGTGTATCAAATAAGCCGCCTGCCTGGTGATATTTTTCAGTGTGAGAGATTTTGTAAACCACGTACGAATCTGTGAGACCAGATTATGTTCTCCGTTTTATATGCATTTTACTTTTCAGCTAAAGTCAAAATTTGAAATTAAGTTCTTTTATTTTTTTTATCTTGAATTATGTTTTTTTTTTATTTTAATGTGTTTATTTTTAGAGTATTTTCTTTTCACCTTCCTCAAATTGTTGTTTTCATATTAGTTCTTAATAAAAAAAATTTATACTATTATACTTATTTAAATATTTTGTGTATTTTACAATCTTTTATTTTTGCTTAAATCTCTATTTTATGATATTTTCTTTTTTTGTAACCTAATAATTTTTTATTAGTTAAGTCTGTTTTATTGCTGTTTTTTCTCAGTCAGCCATATTATTTTAGACAATCATTCATTATTCACACATGCCTTTTTTTATATTTTCAGTTTTTAATTTTTCTGTTTTTGTCATTTAATTATGTACTTTTTAAAAAGATGTATAATTTAATTGTATGTCTCCTTTCCTTTTGTAAAAACTTTTATTACTGATAAACCCAGGGTTTTATCGTCAAATCTCTTCTTTTGTTTAATTGTTAACGTTTATACGTTAACAAGTATTTATTTTCTCTTTTTCGTCACTTTTGATTTAGTGACAATAAATTTTTATCTCCCTTCTTGTCTATTTCATATATCCATTATTTTTATTTCTCCAAACCCACACTTGTTTCTGGTTTTCCGATAAGTTATATGCATACATATAAGAGGGTCAAAAATTAAATACGGCCTACTAAAAAAGAAACTGATTGTTTCTAAAATCCGCTTGACAAAAGCTAGCATGGAAATAAAACCAAAGAAGAAGAAGAACAGATAGAAAAACGACTGGTGACCGAAAATAGACAAAACACATGTTCCTCAAAAAAAAAACAAAAAACAACCTAACGGATAATGAAAGAAAACACTCAGTGTAAGCAGCAATGTCAATGTAGCTGCCGGGGGTTCGCTCTCATGCTGGAAGTCTTCTCTGAAGTGCATAATCAACATTACGGAGTTCTTTGATAGAGCCAAAAGTTTACGCACATCTTTTTAAAAATAGATATTCTTTTGGTTGGCCCCTAAGAATGACAGAAGTGTGAATTGTGTCCGTCTTTATGGTACACAAGTGAGCTCGCAAGGTTTATCGCACCACAAAAACAGTTATCAAGTCTTTGAGGTCTCTGGAGTTAAACCCCAAGAAGTGATTGAAGGAAGAGAGTATTTTACGTGAGATATAGCCTACAGCGAAGATACCTGCAGTGGTGGCTACTAAGGATTTCGTACCAAGTACAGAATAGAAGGCAGGGGACGGATTAAGAACCATTATACGAGGTTCCTCGTCAGGTCTTAGGAAAGCACAGCTGCTTATTTCATTAAATTCAGGCTAGGTTTCGGTGCATCCCTAGACAGATTTATCGGTGGATTGTGTTTCGGATTATTTATCGATCGACAATCCTTACTCCGAACTGTCTGAACGTATAGAACTAGAAGATACCAGTCATTGTTTCCGATTGTAAAAAACCAACCTGCTGGAAGTGATGGCAGGCTTGTCATCTGATCTTTTTCTCTCCAGAGTAAAAAATAAATCTACATTTTGGGCCTACGTCTATTCAAGTTTCCTTTCGGTCGAGTCTGTTATTCCATCTTGCCTGTAGTGGAATATGTCAGTAACTGGGATTAATGCTGTAAAACGCCCTGTTGTCTTCAATCTACGTTCGCCATTTTCCGAACAGTCTTCACCAAAAACCAAAGCAAAGGAAGAAGAAGAAACGCTGGTTGTTGGCTAGGCTAGATGGATGGATGCAAAAGACAGCGAGACCTTAGTCCCCGAAAGCTTTAACTGATAGGGAAACAAAGATATCCACTGCCTCCATCAGTTACATGGGCGACGACCCGGCTAGCAACGCAAACAAATTAAGAGAGATGAGCCAAAATATAAATCAAACTTCGAGAAAGAGAAAAAGCTAATACAACCTAAGAAATTTTTAGGACAAAAAATCCAAGTAAAACTCAGTAGCACTGTATCTCTATTTAAAATGACCAGCTTTTCAAAATCTCAACCCATACACACAACACCCAAGACAACTCCAAATCTACCCCCCATAAGCACTCTAGTTAAAATCATCATCATCCAAAAGACAGCGAAATATCTCCTCAGACATCACAAAAACTAAGAAACAAGTTATAACTTGTAATAGGGGAGATGTATGCCAAGTAACAAAAGAACAACAACAAAAATCATTTTCTCACACCATGAAAGTAAAGAATTTGAATGTTCTTTAAAATTTAAAAAGATCAACAACAAACATGTTCAGAAACCAAGAAATACTTGGTGGTAAGGACTTTCGTTTTTTAAGTCAGGTTCGAATCTCACTAGTTCGATTTATCAGAAGTCTTAATGTAATCTGTTTAGTGGAGGTGATCTCAGTGGGCTTTGGAAATACCACGGGTTGACGCAAGAATTGTAAAGAAATTGTGCAGATGGGACTCATTGGGTGCCGTCGATGTTTTTTCCAGCATGAACGCACCTTGTGATTTGTTTATATTCTTGTTCACACTACATAACGCACAATGTCCAAAACACTGTAACTAAGGTCCGCTCAGCATAATTGCAGTATACATCACAGTTTAAATAGGTTTTTTGGATGGTAAACAAACAGAAATGCGACTGAGCAGGCGTCTGCCACGAGAATTAAATAGCCGCTATAATAGCCATGCATCTTTCGTTACGAGCGGCCAGTCATACATTAATAAATGATTAAGAGAACTTCTCTTCCATTTTACTGACCCCAAAATAATAGTGTTCATCCTACCTAAGCAATACCACACTTTCTTCTACATTAACCTGTACAAGAGAGCTCTCAAAACGGGGAAGTGACGAGGCAGGTTGAGCAATTTTCCAGCAAACACATTTAAAATCCAGTCTTTTGTCACAGTCGGTTAGGACGTTAGCGCACGGTTAAATATTAATTTTTCTGCTTTCAAGACTTAGGTAAAGCGTCTCTAAATGATATATTTTAATTCCAGATGAGATTGCTGACCCCATGATAATTTGGAACAAGATTTTGTTTGCTTTTTAACACATTAGCAAAGCAGTCAGTCTCTGTTCAGTTATCAATTTTTAATTCTCTTCTCTCTTCAGAGTTGTACAGAGAATAGATTCGATGTCACAAATAAGATGAAAGATTAATTAAACTTATGCGATAAATAGGATATTTTATGTCTTAAGAATACACATCGCCCCATTGTCAGTGAGTGAAAATTTATGTTTTAACTGATAGTTTTCAAATAGTTTGAGCATGTTCATTACATTTTTTCTAATTATGCACCTTTCGAAAGCAGCAGTTTTGAAACAACTGGCCATAACCGAAGGTAATTAATACGATAAATTGAAGCATCGTGCTTGCATTGATGCTTTTCTTTATTTAGAAAAGCTTAGCGCTGCATAATAATACTGAAAAGTGACTTTTTATAATTGACCCAGTGAGTATTAAACCCGCTACAAAGAATCTTGAATAGCATCCATTTCCCGGCACTTCAATTCGGGTGTAGCACTCAAATATTTCATTGATTTCTGTTATCGCAAGAGGAGCGCCCTTCAATACAAACTGTTTAGAATCAAACCTTGTCAAACGAAAGATAAAAAAGATTATTTTTCCTGAGAAAGGTTTGTGAAAACTTCCTAAGGCGTACTGGAAATCCTAAATTAATCTCTGGCCTTTTGTAACATTCTGTTACTATTCGGGGTCACGACTAATTGCATATACACCTACTTTATTCTGTCTTTAGGATGAGTATTCTGTCAGATAAAAATTATAATTTTGTTTTCCAGTTAAAGCAAAACTGTAGTCTGAAATATAAATGAATAGATGTAAGTCAAAGTTTGATTTACTGGTATAGATATCAAATAAGTTTTTTCGTCGTAAACTGCAGTTTGAAGGCTAAATAAGTCCTCTGAGTAAATGATATCATGGCTGAGACGAAGAACTACAATTATACCTGCTTAGAGCCAAACTCGATGCAAAAACTAAAATAAATGGGCTGAAAAAATACGGACATACAGGCAGATAAACAGACACACACGCAAATATCTTGCCTTTTATATATATATATATATATATATATATATATATATATATATATTATCGATTTTATGCACTGTTGTAAGAAATGCAACCTTCAAACATTTGAATATCGTTTCCTATGTCTTTGTCTATGAGTTTTTCAAATTTGATTAAAATCGGACCATTCTGTCTATAACACGATTTTTTCGATTATGGACTTTCGATATTTAACGGGGGTGCCTCGACACAAAACCTACCTAAGAACACTCGCAGACGCTTATAGTACAACTGTGTAAATTTTCGAGAAAATCGGTTCAGCCGTTTCGGAGTCTATAGGTAACGGATACACACATACAGACACACACACACACAAAGTTCCATTTATAAATAAGTTTAGATTAAACAGTTAAAGTTAAGACATGTTTGCTTTCTGTAAAGCCTATTAAATTAAGTCAAGTGTATGCGATATGAATTTCAAGCTAGATTCTTGCAAGTAAAACAGAGAATCAAAATTAACATTTTAATCAGAACTTGCTTAGTATGAATGTAACACGCCCATATAAAAAGAAGAAAACAAGGAAACTTATTATTAGAGAATCTTTTTCTTTTCATATAATTTCCATGTAATCCTTTTTTGTAAAAGCGTTATAAGATAAACCTTTTTTTGTAATGTACTTTTCAACAAACATTTGTCTATTAATATAATTTCTAAGCAAGACATTCCATTTAATATATTAGTCAGACAAACTTTTTGCTTTAATAAAAATACTAGATATGTTTTTAAACACTTTGTCGAATATAATTGTCATGCACCGATTCTATTTCAATAGAATAACCAACTAATTCATTCTGTTAATATGAATGCCAGGTAAGGAATTAATTAACATTTATTCCTTTGCTTTTAACATTTTTGATAGATAAACTATGTTTTTTAAATAAATCTCAGAAACGCCTTTTCTCTCACATCAAGTAAACTCTATGTTTTTTCATGTGACTTCCCTGGTGGCAAATAATTTCTCATTCCACGTAGAGATGTGTCTATCTTCATCGAAAACATCGAAAGTCTAACTAACATACGCTGGGTAGGCCCTATTTTGTCAAAATGATGTAATAATTTTTCTTTTGCTGAACTATTTTACGGTCTTCCATGTCCATTCTTTTGCAAAAATCAAAACTCCCAAAACAGCTAACAAAAATACATGAAGTCCACGAAGTAAGATTTCATTGATAAAAATCAAACTCGAAAAACACAAGAATACGATCAATTTTCTCGGCCCAGAGACTGTTTGATTGATTTCGTTTGGTTTTCTTCCAGAAATCTGTTAGCGGCAGATTCGCTGGCAGTTTTACGACGTTATGGAAAAATGAAATGTATAAAAAAGGCGAACTTCTGTCCAAACTTCCATAACATGTACGCATGTTAGAACTAAAATTAATGTGCACTGAACTTACTGGGAAACAAACATGCCTAAATAATCCAACAAACATGTATGCAATTTTCTGTTTTATATGATCTGTACCGTCGTTATTCTAACAATCATAGCGTTCACCATCTTCCTTACATTCATTTTCACAAGTAATTTTAATTCTTTACCTTTCTCTCATTGTCTTCAGGAATTCTTGCGAATATACTCTATCTATCTATCTATCTAATCATTTTATATCACGAACTGCCCATATCTATCTCTCTTGGTATATTCTATCTATCTATCTATCTATCTATCTATCTATCTATCTATCTATCTATCTATCTATCTATGTAATCATTTTATATCACGAACTGCCCATATCTATCTCTTTTGGTATATTCATATCTATCTATCTATCTATCTATCTATCTATCTATCTATCTATCTATCTATCTATCTATGTAATCATTTTATATCGCGAACTGCCCATATCTATCTCTTTTGGTATATTCATATCTATCTATCTATCTATCTATCTATCTATCTATCTATCTATCTATCTATGTAATCATTTTATATCGCGAACTGCCCATATCTATCTCTTTTGGTATATTCATATCTATCTATCTATCTATCTATCTATCTATCTATCTATCTATCTATCTATCTAATTATGTTCGCATCTATCTATCTATCTATCTATCTAACTATCTAATTCTGTTCGCATCTATCTATCTATCTATCTATCTATATCACGAATTGTCTATATCTATCTCTCTTGGTATATTCATATCTATCTATCTATCTATCTATCTATCTATCTATCTATCTATCTATCTATCTATCTATGACTGACTGCAATATTCGTGCATTTTAGTATCTACTTTGCTTAAAGGTCCGTCAGTACTCGCATGATCACTATGTGGCATTCCCAGGATTTATCAATGAAGAACTTCTCCCTCTCATTTCGAGAGACTTTCCAAGATTCACAGCCATATACAAAAGTAAATATTACACAGCATTTGATCATTTTTTTTCTAATTTCTAGGGACATTTTTGTAACTCGTAACGTTTTGCTTAGTTTCTGAGAGGTACATAAAGCTGTTTTTAAAAACTTCACTTTCCTCTCATACATCCGACCTCAATTGCAACACTAGATAGTTAGGAATTTGTCGTGTTTTGTTTCGAAAATTATAAATTCTTATTTATTTGCGAGCAAATTATTCAGCATCTTTTTGTCTTATAGTAAGGCTGATATTACCTGTCTGCTAGTCTATTCATTGTATAATTTTTCTTGTTTATTAGGAAACACATTTTTTTATATATTTTGTTTATTAAGAGACAAATATATTGCTTAGCTTTTAGCAGCTACACTTCACCCTTCTAATCTTCGTTTGAATTTCACTAAAAGAAGAACTTTTTTGCTCTGTTAATTTGAAAGAAAACCGAATGCATGGTCATTAGCAAAAAGGGCAGTCCAAAATGCAAATTGTAGGTGAGGGACTCTAAAATCAAACTGGTACAGAAATTTAAATACCTAGGAAACGTTCTAACAGACGGAAATTGCGACACAGAGATCCGAAGGCGAATTTTTATGGCGAAAGAATCATTCCAGAAGTTGAGTAAAGTATTAAGAAACAGTACAATTTTGCTAGAAACAAAGAGGAGAGTTCTGGATTGCTATGTGATGTCGGTTCTTCAATATGGCAGTGAAATTGGACAATATCTTCGAAGATGAGGGAAAAACTTGAAGCAACTGAAATGTGGATCTAGAGAAGTATGCTGCAGGTATCATGGAGTATGTGAGTAATGACGAGGTTTTGGAATGGATGGACACGAAAAGGAAATTAATACTGAGTATCAGGAAGAGACAACTAATGTTCCTGAGACATGCAATGAGGAAGGAGGGATTAACAGACCAGATAGCGGGAAAATGTGACAGAGGGAAGCAGCGGATAACATAGTTGAAGGATCTGATAAGGTGGATGACGGAACTAGGGTTGCAAGGCGCAACAGGTGAAAAAGGTGCTAAGAGCCACCAGGGACAGGGAAATGTGGAAGGCCATGATCGCCTAACTCCTGAAAGGACATGGCACATAAAAGAAGTTCATCTGTGAGTGTAGCAACTACGATCTGAAAGGTCAGAGCACATAAAAGAAGAATATATATGCCAACTGGTTATAATAAATAATGTGGGTATAAAATGGGGGATTGATTCTATATTATATCTAATATATAAACTGATCCCTCTATTTATGGTCATGGTTTTTTATACATTTATATTCTAGATTTATGGGCTTGAGCTAGTGGATGACAGAACGGGTTGCATGGTGCAACAGGAGAAAGCGTGCTAAGAGCCACCAGGGACAGGGAAATGTGGAAGGCCATGATCGCCTACGTCCGGAAAGGACATATCACATAAAAGAAGAAGAATTTCCCTGATAATTTAGATTCTTGTACTTGTTTAGTTCTGATATCTAGAATTAGTCATTTACATGTTGGATGTGTTCGTATGCATCTTGCATTCTGTGATTTTGCATTTTTGATATTGTCTTGCTTTACTTCACTCACTTCTGTAAAATGTTTTGTAGATTCCTTCCTGTATCTGTTTCTTCTCGGTCCTGGGCAAGACAGTAAACTGCATCCGCAGCAAGGTCTCTGATTGCGAGGTTGTGAGGAGCAGGGAACCACCTCTTAATGGCTGTTGTTCTCAGGACCACCTTGACACGGAGTGGTAACACCTGTTGAGGTCCCAGCTATGGGTAAATAGTTAACCCCAAAACTGGGGTCAAAACACAATGAAAGTATAAAAATACACTTTTATAGAAATATGTACATAAAATATTACATAAAATATGTACCTAAAAATATACATTTTTGAAGGGAGAATATTACCACGAATACATTGTTGAAGAAAAGACTAATAACATAACACAATTTTGAAGGAAAACGAAATCTCATCAAAACATTTTTGAATACAAAACTAGAAGATATTTTCAGATAAAAGTAAACCTTTCATTAAGATCTGACTAAATCAGAATTCTCACTATAACCGAACAATAAAAACCACATTTTTCTGGCATTAAATAGCCCACAGAGTTTGATGTGCCGTTAAACAAAATTAAATTCAAATTTAAACTCCTTATCTTTTATCAGCGATTTGTTACCTGCATATACTATGGTGATTTTATAAGCAATGCGTAGATGTGACACAAGTCAGAAATTATGATGCTCTCTGTGAGTATCAAACTCACTATTAAGTCACAACTGATATAATAATAGAAGCATGCTAACCTTTACACAACAACAACAAACCGCTGCATATTTTAAGTTTAGCTATGTACAAAAAATCACTGCTCATTTTCGATACCTCAATTTAAATTTAATTTTTTAAAATAATAACGTTTTCTTGAAGCTTTAATTTTACCTTTAATTGAAAGCCAAGAGATTAAATTTACTAATTAACATAAGCAAAATACCCTGGTTTAGTTCAAACCGAAATTATATTGCTCGGAATCAAAAATTTAACTGCAGAAAATTTTTTTTTAAATTTACCGCCATTATTGACGAATCGACAGATTATGTAAACAGTAGCTAAATTTCTGATTTAAAAATCTTGCAAAAAAATATACCTCCTTGACACGTTATTTAAGTCGATTTTTATAATGGAAACCTACCTTTATCTGATTTCAAACAAGTATTAAGTGATTACTGACTTGATATTTACGAAATAAATCACTCTTTAAAAAGTGTAGCCCTCTTGTCAGCGCTTATCTAGGCGATAAATTACGTGTTGACAAGTAGCAGGTGTGAATGACGTTTGGATGGCGACCGAAAGTGACAAAAAAATTGTGTAGCGTAAAACGTAATATTTGGAAATTTAAATTTTTTTTTGTTGTTTTTTTAACTAAATAGCAAAATTAAAAAATTAACATAATCTTTTCAGCAAGTATAACATTTTATAGAAATTTAGTTTAGATTTATAGCCAGACTATAAAAGGTGCTTTCTGAATAAATAAAAATAAAATGTGCTTTCTGAATAAATAAAAATAAAATGGACCTTCTGAATAAATAAAAATCAAATATGCTTTCTGAATAAATAAAAATATGCTTTCTGAATGAATAAAAATTTAAATTTCTTTTAAAAGAAAGAATTAAATTAAAATAACCGAACTGTTATTTATTAATATTTTTCTGAAATATTAAATATTTTTATGTTTAGATATTACATATTTATCTTACATTATTAATATGCTTTCAGAAAAAATTAAATTTCTTTTAGAATAATTTTAATTTAATAAAAAAAGAATTAAATTAGAATCAAAGTTTGGTTTGTTTAGTTTTCGATGTAAGGGGAATTCATCCAAACACTTCTTAACTTCTAAAAACAATACGACCTCTACGGAAACTTGTTTCGATCCCTATGTACTTAATAAAAATTTCCAATATTTAATTATTTTAAAAGTAAAATTGGTGAATGATTTTTATTAAACTTTTCAATTTTCAATAGGCAATGTGATAATCAATTCTTAAGTAAGAAGAAATTCAACAACGTTTTAATAAAAGGTTTTTAAAATATTTTTAACACTTTTATGAATTATTATAATAAAAAATAAAAAATATAAACAATTATTTCAAAATTTTATTAGTCAACGAAAATTTTTTTTTTCTTCAGAGTATAATGTCCTTAATAATTATTATTTATTCCAGCAATTAAAAGTTTATCAAATTAAATTATATCAGATATTTATTGCATTGTTATCTTACTCTTCGGAGCAGATTTTCGGCCAGGTTGTCCACTTTAGAATAAAAAACATAGATGATTTATATGCCCCAATGAGTCCTGCATTTAACTAATAAAAAAAATTTATACAGCTAATTAAAATTTATTAAAATTTCATGGATATACGTAGAGGGGGGCTAACAGGGTTAAAAAAAATATTTTCACCAAGAAATTTAAAAAAATAATAATTTCAAAAGTAATTTCATTCATTTGTGAATGAGTACTGAAAGTTTCATTCAAATCTGACTATAATTTGATTTTAGCGAGAATTTTCAAATTAATATGTTTGTTACCGTGAAAAAAGTGGGTTGTGTCATCATTACCACGTAACCTATTGTAATAAAGGCGTAATTTTTTTTTTAGCCGCTAACTCAAATAAAACAACATTTTCTATCAAAATTTCGAAAATGTTAGCAGGGATTCAAAAATTTTTAAAAATAATTAAAAATTGCTTTGATCTTTCCTCTTAATAAAAATATAAATATTTTGATGGAAAAAGTTAGTTTTATTAAGTTTCTGAACTTTTTTATTCATACTATGCTGTTTCATGCTGTTTTTAGCGATATTTTGTACGTACCTACTTAAGTTGTTAAGAATGCGGCCGTCAAAATTGTATCATGTATGAATTCTAATACTCTCTGAATTGCCTTACTTACTGTGTGGCTTACGGCCATATCACTTTGAATACACCGGTTCTCGCTCGATCACCGAAGTTAATCAACGTTGAGCCTGGTGACTATTAGATGGGTGACTGCTTGGGAACACCAGGTGCTGTAAGCATTTAGCGACGGATATGTGTTGTGGTGCAGTGGATATTGACTCGGAAAGAGAAATCGGTGAGCCGAGTTCGAATTCCAGTTGAATACCCTGCATTCACTTAAGCACTGGTACCCTTGGGAAAGGTAATAACCCGTCCCTTCTCTTCAGTTATTGGTTAAATAACAAGAGCAGAACTTGGGGACCCTGCCCTTAAAAACAAATCCCAATGAATGTTGATACTCGAAAGAAAAAAAAGTATTACTAGATATAAAATTTATATAAAAATGACAATAAGTTTTTGAAAGAAAAAGTTATACCAGCAATAAATAAATAAAAATTTAGTTGGCAATAAATGACCCGGCGAGGTTGATATGCCATAAAAACAGAACAACCAACCAACTTACTGTATAGTTTGAATAAGTCTGATCAGTAGATATATACTTGCCTTAAACACCTTTCTGTTTTTGCATATTTACTGAATTCATTTTTATGGATATGCAGATGGTTTCACACTTGTATACGTTCTGGATAATTCTTATATATTTCTCAAATATGTTAAGATAAAGTTATATGTAAAATTCACCTCAATAGTTCTTTCTCAACCACGTAAAGTTTGCTGCTTACTATTAGAGTGCTTCGTATTCAAATCGGCTACCAAATACAGATTCGATTATTTATAAAATCCATGGTTGTAAACCAACAACCTTCCTCATTCAAACACGCAATTTAATCCAATTGGAAGATAACAACCATGCATTTCATATTTACTAGTAAATTCCAACCAATCAGGTCTGTTTCAGAAAAAAATCAACTCACCAGATTACAGGTGAATTTGTATTGACAGAAAATTTGTTAGATTGGAAAGCAGTGGCTTGACTGAACAAGCAAAAAGAGAAATGATTATTGGAAAAGATTGATTCCTTTTGCATGCTGTGCCGCAGAATAATGTGATGCAGTTTATATATAAGGGGACATGTTAAGAGTCTTAGAGAAATATAACCAGTCTGCCATATCAAGTCATGAGATCAATTCGGATTCGAGCAATTTAGTTTAGATGCCTGTGAGAAAAACAAAAAGGAAACAAACAAAAAATATCTCATGCATTTGGACAAAACAAGAATAATGTTTAAAAATAATGATGAATTCGATTAAAAAATTGCATATTGTTATAGGCCTCGGTTTCGACACTAACTCGCTATTCTTTTTTTTTTCTGAGTATATGTCTTCCAATACTGAATATATATATATATATATATATATATATATATATATATATATATATATTTGTGCATTTACGCATAGATTTTATTTTAATTCATGACAGATAAAATAATTTGCAGACATTGTGTCTAATTATTTTTAATAATATTCGTTGATACACACGGATAACCGTTCGAGTATTATAATTGAAACATGTAAGAAATGAACTGGATCATTGACAAATGTTATTAACATTCATTTTCTAATGTTACAAAGTACTTTCAATTTCCCTCCGAGAACATCTTCAGGGGAATGAGTTATGGAACAAAAAATAACCGCCAAACTATGTTGTTAAAAATCACTGTAAATGTTTTTTGCTTCATATATAGCGGTTAACAATTTCCTTAGCGTTCATATTTGAGTTATAATACGTGAAAGATTGTCCGTGGGTATAAATGGATTGTATTAAAAATAAGCGGAAACAATGTTTGCAACTTATATATATATATATATATATATATATATATATATATATATATATATTGTTGATTTGTTGTAATGTTTTGCATCAACGGTTATTTTTACAGATAAAAGCTATTTTAGCAAGTAGGTTTTTCATTGTAAATTACTTGATATAAGAGTAGAGATAGACCGTTGATAGCTTAAATGCTAAGAATATGTCACTTTAACTGAGAATATTTACGACAATATCAAAGTTTCGTGAGAACATCGTTATGCTGCCTTCACTTATCGATGAGTGAAGACATCGTAACAGTGTCCTTTACATTATATATATATATATATATATATATATATATATATATATATATATAAATTTGTATATTTAATCCAAGACGATAATCAGGAAGGTAAATCCCCACCAAAAAATGATCATAATTAATAATAATTTCATTAATATTAAATTTGATCACGGTGGAGGGCTCAATGCAAATATTATATCCTAATTACAGAGCCATATAGAAAAATGAAACAAAATTTCGATGTTTAAATTCGTTGAATATCCATTTCCACGAGGACTTCCTTGCGTCTTTAGCAGCGAAATATTTCGTTGCTGAAGACGCGAGGAACTCTTCGTAGAAATGCCTATTCAACGAATTTAAAGATCGAAATTTTGTTTTTTATATATATATATATATATATATATATATATATATATATATATATATATATATATATCATTTCACTCCAAGCAAGGCAGTTTTACTGCCACTGGTGTGCAGAGAATTACAATAGAGGGAAAATGATGAGAAAGAGGGGAAGGTTACAGGGGGTGCCAGGAAGAGGATAATATAATGATGAGAATACTGGTGTGGTTGGGGTGGAGTGGATAGTGAAAAGATCTTAGGAGAAAGGTTGCAGATTAGTGAGATAAAAAATGACAATTAACCTTACATTTAAATTCTTGGAGATTGTAGCTGTCTGGGAAACATGTATAAGGAAGGGAATTCCACAGGCGGGAAATGCGAAAAAAGATGCTGTTAGATTAGAAATTGCGGTTACATTTTATCGGTTTCTCTGTAAAATGTTGGTATCTAGTAGCTATATATTTTTAAGGCCAAACAAATTTCATTATACATCCCGAAAATATATTCGTATTAATGCCCACCCCTTCAAATAACCTTAAACTAGAAATCGATTACACCCTATACTTACAGTGGATTGAAATCTGACCATATTGTGAAAGAAAAAAATTAAAGCAAATGTTTTAATAAATTTATAAAGTAAAAACATGTGCATCAAATGAAATGTTCTGGTGTCCAGTTTTTGAAATCTCTTCCCAATGCTAGTCTGTTCTTCTTATTGGCTGGCCAAAGCAAAGTCTTCATTGCTAGCTTGCAAAATTTTCAAAGTAATACTAACAAAAAAACATTCTATTTGCGTTTAGAATGAATCTCTTCGCAACAAATACTAAAAATAGTATGAAATATATTATTTAAAAAAACTGGAGTGACCTAATAATTATGGCCGGCTGTATATATATATATATATATATATATATATATATATATATATATTGCAAACTTTATTTAGAGCAGTGTTATTGTGTGACCGGCATATTTGTATTTTTATTAGTGGCATAAATGAATCCAATCAATCCGATCAAGTCGTGAAATGAAGTTTTGAACGGTCATGCTTCGAGATTCTTTCATACAAACGAGAGCGTCTTTCAAAGCTCTATCCTGGGTCCTGTTCTTTTTCTGATACTCATCATTGATCTTCCTTTTTTTTTCTTTCTTTTTTTTTATAAGCGTTTCACCCCGAGCAAGGCATGTCACTGCCACTACTGTGCAGGGGGCTACGTAGAGTGGAGAAAGGCTGATTAAATATAGGAAATAACAGAGAGTGGGTGATAGGCGGGTGAGGATACCGAGAATGAGGGTTGGGTAGATGAGAGTGTTGTGAGAATAGTTGGGAGTTAGTGTGATAGGAGGTGTCTATTGACCCTACATTTAAACACCTGGAGATTGTAACTGTCGGGAAAGCAGACTTGTGGAAGGGAGTTCCACAGGCGGGAAGCGCAAGAGAAGAAGCTGTTGGAGTAGAATTTACGGTTACATCTTATTTGTTTAACTGTAAAAGGGTGGGACCTAGTTGCTAATCTAGTATCTCGTGTAAATTCGTGCTTAGGCGGCACCAGTGATCTAAGCTCATCGGAGCAGAAGCCATGAAAGTACTTGTAGAAGAGGCACAGGGAAGCTACATCACGCCGGTGTGAGAGCGGCTGCAGCCGATCTGCCAAGTCAGTATCAACCACGTTAGAGATCCTCCTTTGTATTTTGTCAAGAAGCCCAAGGAGAGCAGCAGGGGCACCCGACCAGATATGGCAGCAATATTCAATACACGGGCCTGATGTAATTAGTTCCAAAATAGGATATATGCAGATGACCTTATCATTTACGACCGTCTCAATAAGAAACCAGCCAATATTGCGAAGTTAAACCTCCTGCTGCAATTGAAAAGAACTTCTAATCTGTAATTGAATGGTGTGGGAAATGGCTCGTAAATATGAAAGCCTCCAAAAAGAATCTGCTCTCTTTTAACCACTATAGAAAACAATTTGGTTTAGTCACAGAATATATACTACTAGTCTCCTTGAGAGCAACGTACTGTGGCTTCTTGGCCTGAAGCTCTCAAATGAACTCAAATAAATTGATTGCATTAAATCCATAATTTTATTTACTGCTAAGAAGTTTATTTTGTTTTGTCGAGCCAAACTGCTTTTCTTTTTAGAATCCATTTCACACATTTACTATTCGTCCGTTTATTGAATACTGTTTCTATATGTGGTCTGGTGCTCCAGCTATTCATTGTGAGGTTTTCGACAGAATCCGAAGAAGGATCAGCAATATACAATAAATTCTCACTTGGCAACCAGGCTTCTGTCACCTTCAAACAGACGTGATGTGGCTTCATTTTGTCTTTTCTACAAATATTTTCATGGCAACGCCTCTGATGAGATTATTTACTCGTACCTCATCAACATGTATTTGTTAGAGTTATAAGATTGGAATAAAGGTTCCACCCATTTAGCGACGAAATAGGTAAATATAAACTCTTCTTCTTCTCCAAGTTTCTTTTCTCGCATTTCGTGTCTGTGGAACTTTCTTCCGTTTGCTTATTTCCCTGATATCTTTAAAAATTTAAATGCAACGCCTTTTTTTATCTTCTAGATTTTCATTTGTCTGACCGTCACCATTTTTTGTTTGTTTTCATTGTAGTCCCCTACGTACCGAGCGTATTTTTGCCTTGCTTGGGATGAAAAGAATATTTTAAAAAATGCTAGTTAGTGGAGATGAGTTATTGTCTATGATTATGTTCGTTGTTAAAAATTTAATATAGTATATAATTATTTTGATTTTTTTATTGGGCTCTATGGGGATATATTAGTACGCAGGAGTTATTTTAAGATGTTTTCAACTTGTTCATATCGAAAATGAAAGAGTTCAATATAGAAAATTGAGATACTAGGTTTATTTGAGGAAGTATTATGTTATTTTTTTTATTTATGCTAATATTTATAATAATTTATTTCATTTGTTTATCAACGATGTATTTAGGAATGTCTTTACTAATAAAATTTTGTTTAATGTTTTTCATTTGGTGTAGAAAATCTTTTTTGTGGAAGAGACGATAAGAGTAACAACAGAAAAATACTAACCATATAATATACTAATTATACCTCAAACAACCTAATCATACTTAATGTCTCCTCTCCAATTTAACCCTGATGAAAAAGCAATTATATATGTTGAACAACAACGTTATCGAGAAGGTTTACACTAGATATGCTTGATTCATCATTGATTGCACAAAGCACACACACACACACACACACACACACACATAGACACACACACATACATACATATATATATATATATATATATATACATATATATATATATATATATATATATATATATATATATATATATATATAAAAAGATAAATAATTAAAACATTAGTTCCCGCCTTTAAACCCTGGATTTAAACTTAACGGGCGTTTATTTTATTTTATTTATAATGAAATGAGAAATCTGTTTTTTTCTTTCATCACATTTTAGTATTCTATTTAACTTTTCGTTTTCTTTATTAACGTAAACTGATTATACAATTGATAATCTAAAATAATAATACATTCGATTTGATAATCATTACAAACCATATGTATATCCATGTGAAGAGAAGGAACAGTTTTACAATTCCGAGTTCTCCGGGGTTTCGTTTTCTCTTAAAAAAGTGCTCAGTAAAATACAAATTGTAGAGCATAATATAAATAATTATTTTTTTAATAAAAATTACATTGCAACACGGAAATTTCTATGTTTCTAGATTTCTGTCTCGTCATCAGGTAATGTTATGAAAATGATTCTCATATAAATATAAGAAACAGCATGTTATTTTTTTTATAGATATGAGAATACAGAAAAATGTATGCGTATCCCATTTCATTAATCAGAATAGTGAGGCACATTAAATCTAAAAAAAATAGGTCATATCTTTTGGGAAGACATGATTACTTCTTTCGATCTTAACGGCCAAAATGTCAGTTTATTTTAAAAACACCTGTCTAGACTCTATATTCGTTGATGCATCCATAGTTGTTACAAAATATTTTTCTTTAGTTTTCTCTATACCTCAATAATATCTAAAACAAAAAAGGAAGAAAATATTTTATATATTTGATCTAGCTTAATAACAACTTGAGCATAATTATACTATTTTGAAGATTATATATATATATATATATATTTTTATTTATATATATATATATATATATATATATATATATATATATATATTGCGATAGATAGATAGAAGGATGGAAAGAAAGAAAGACAGAAAGAAAAGAAGAATGGAATATTGAGAGAAATAGTTAATAAAATAAAGGAATTTTATTCTATCAATCTATTTATTCACAGGTGAAACGAGAGATACTAACACATGTATCTTGACTTTAAACTTTTTACTGTAGAAAAAAGAAATAAACACAATTCGAAATGCTACTACCTCGAACTAAATATTCTTTCATTTCTTTATGCCATATTCTGCAAATTTCAAATAATACTATATAGTTTTTAAAAGTTTTACAAATAACAAAACTTTCAAACCATCAAATTAAACTTAAGATTTACGTTATTATTTGAATAAAATGCATTTTTGAAATACGTGACAATCTTTGATTTATTTTTAGACGAAAATTTATCGAAATTAATGTCTTGCAGAATTAAACATTGTCAATAACCAATTATTATGAAGTCATGTATATTTTTAGTCAAAAAGAAATTAATTCTGCTTAATCTGAAAAGGCCTGTTTTGTTTTGTTTTTGCTTTATGCAATTTTCTGACAAAATTAATTTTATTTTTTATTTTCTTCCTGTTTTTCTTTTTCATTTCTCACATTTCAAGGAAATACGCTAACAAGGCTGCTTTGCAAATCTTAAGATATTTCCACGTTTTTCTCCCTTCATTTTGAAAAAAAATTCTTCTTTTTCTCCTTTTAATTCCTTTTATGATCTGATTTGATTTTTTCCGAGATTAGTTTAGAAAGACTTCATTCGAAAGTTTTAATTTCTTCTTTTTTTTAGGTTGAATCAAAATAAATTGCTGTTCATGTTTATCACTTGCGTAAATTTTATAAAATATTCTTTATCATTTTACAAAAAAACTTTTTTGTTCTTTTGACCTTTAAATTTCAGACAACTTTCTCGTCTTTTCCTACTTGATGTGTCTGGTTTATATTTTTGCATTTTTCACTAGTTTTTTTTTATCTTGGCTTTTTCCTTTTACTAATTCATTTTTTTTTTTGTAGACTTCATTTATTTTTACATAACATTCGGTTGTTCGGCAAGTTCACGCCGATTTTTAAGGGATATTATAAAACAAAACAATATTATGTAATTAAATATTTGTGTAACTACATCTATATATATAAAAATCAAGCTGTTTGTGCGTGTGTCTGTCTATCTGTTTGATTGTATGTCCTTTAAAATAATCCACAATTTTTATCCGGTTCTCACCAAAGTTGACACAAATATTTTTAGGCGTCCGGTTAGGTTATGGGCTACTTATTTTTTCCGATTTCTTCCGATATCGGAACTCAATACCCCGATATCTGATCAGGTCTTATCAAGATTATGATTTCAGTTTATTATCGTGGTTCTTGCTGCAGAATCTGCTCTAACTTAGTAAAATTAGAGTTTTTAATCTCAAACATTAGTAGATCTTCTGAGACGACTCATTTTTTTCTGATATCGGAAATCAATTCCCTCGATATTCTATCGAATCTGATCAAAAACCAATATTCAGCCATCAGTATGGCTAATTTTCTCCGATTTTACTCCCGATGGATACGATAAATTTTCATGGACTTAGGTTATTTTATCCTTGGACGACTTATCTGACTCCGATATTAGAAATCGATACCCAGATATGCTCTCGGGTCTGATGAAAATCGGGTTTCAGCCCTTTTATTTTGGTTTTCTGCTTCTGGTTTTGTTCTAAGTATGTATAATTCTAGTTCTAAGTCTCAGACATGATACCCTTTTACTCAGAGGACTTATTTAGCCTTCAAATTTCAGTTGGCGACGGAAAATATTTTTGACATCGATACCAGTAATCAAAACCTGACTTACTTCTATGCATTTATCTTTCAATCTACGTTTTTGCTTTGACTGGAAAAAACTATTGCTTTTTAGTCTTTCGTGCCAACGTCCAAAGAATCTGAGCTCCAGGACCATGGAGTAGTAATAAGCTTTCATTACACCAGAGCAACAGCTGGCTATACCGCTAGTATGAACTATTTTGTGGAAGAAACTTCCTCTATTTTATCTTCAACTAAACGATTCTGTTTTCCCATAATTCCGATGCTTTATCGGTATTAAATATTCATTTATGTTAACTAAAATAATAGCATCCTTAAAATTGAGATTAATTTGCAATTTGTCTAATTATTTAACCCATAACTGTAGGAAAGAGACGGATTATTACCTTTTCCAAGTATATTTATATACTGTCCCCATTTACGTCTCTGTCAAAATCGAATGCCATGATTTTATGACCTATCTTATAATTTTTGACAATGTGATTAGGCAAGTTTTTTCTCGTGTTAAATATTAATTCTACTAGCATATGGCCCGATTTTAATAAGATTTTTATTAATAAGTTTTATGCTCTGTTCATGCTCTATACAGTTGCTAATGCTTCTTTGTCAATATTCGAGCAGTTGGTTTCTATTGACGTTAAACTTCTCGATATGAAGATGATTGGGAAATCTTCTTGCGATAATACAGCAGCAATCGCCTTTTCAATTGAGTCAGTGTTTAACGATATTTCTTTTTGTAGATCGAAAACTTATTTTTGTTTGGCGTTCCAAAATATTCATTACTGTTTCATAAGCGATAGTTTGCTTCTGTTTCCCATTCAAATTCAATTTTTTGTAATTGTGCAAATGGCTCTATTATGTCGCCGTATCTTGGTATGTATTTACTATAAATAATTATCGGCAGCAAAAAGGTTTCTAATTCTCTTTTATCTGTTAAGGCAGCTAATTCTGTTACATTTTTAGTGTATCATTGGGTGATATGCCTTGGTTTGATATCTGATATCCAAAATATGATATATTCTAACAGTTAAATTAGATTTATCCCTGTTTACATTCAAACCTGTCTACGCCTATATCGTGTTGAATACACTGGTTCGCGTCCGATCACCGAAGTACTTACATGGAAGACCGTTTGGGAATACATGGTGCTGTAAACGTAAGGACATTGAATGGTCTACCGGTCCTCCAGATTTGGGGGTTGGGCGCAAGGCTAACTACTTTACCCCATAAAAAAACAGTTTGTTATGGAAATAGTAACAAAAAGTTACTGTCTACACACCATTGTGTTTAAAAGCTAAGGTGACGTTCAAACCTGTCATTTTTTATCTCACTAAATTTGCCCTGTTTATATTTTAATTTTTCTTAGTTCTTGCGCCTACTGCCATATCGTTATGGTATATTATTAGTTTCTTATTTTTTTAATAAGTCTCTTTCATTTTCTTTTTGAAAAATTAAACTGGAATATTTTATCCTAAATGGTAGACGTGACCATTATAATATGCCTATAACGGTGTTTATCGTGGTTATTTTCTTGAAATTCTCGTCAATGTCTATTTGATTGTATGCTAACTTAGAATCAATTCTTGCTAGTTTGGCTCGTGGTTTCGATAGTTTGCAAAAAACAGTTTAAACATATTTACCCTACCTTGTAATCACTATATATATGTATATCTCCGTCAAGTTTCTTTATCGCTACAATCGGCAACGCCCAATTACTATCACCTTGAGTTACTCTTTATAGTATGCCTTGTTGCGTCATTTTGTTTAATTTGCCTATTAACAAATATAAAATATGAAGAAGTTTTCTTGAATCTATATATTTTGGTTGATAGTTTTCCTTTAGTCAAATGCTTGCTTTAAGGCCGATTTAAAATCCTCTTTCATTTTCTTCTGCTTCCATGGAATTGCTGTATCGACTTTAAATGCATAAATCTCAAATAATCCGTGATTTTTTTCGCATGCTAAAAGTGTAATGGGAATTATTCCAAAACGCTTGTCGATTTCAGAATTGTCTTGAAATGTACCCACTGCGTTCATGGTCGTTCCATCAAATAACTTTAATTTTACTTAATTTATTCTTAATTTAGGTCGTATCAATGTTTCCAGAAATTGTTTGATATCAACATAACTTCAATGCCTACAATATGCATGTTAAATACTTGGCCCTTTATACCCATTCTTTCTAACTCTTTTATTATGTATTCATTGAAAAATTGTAGTCTCTTCTTCTTTGAAGGTGGGGGCTTAATAACTTTTTTCTCTACGTATTCATGTAAACATACGTCCTGAAAGGGATCACTTTTGTGTAATGTGAGCATATTTTGCCGGGAACTGGACATTTCTACTTGTCTTCTCGTGATTTTATTCCACAGTATCTACATTTAATTATGTATTTGGTCGCGCACGTCTGGTATGTCTTGAAATCTTCTTTTGGTTGATTAAATTTTCTAATCAACTCTAATTATTGTAAAAACTCGAAGCTAGCTTCCGAACTCATTTTGCTACTCTGTAGACAGTCTAGTCTATTTACCTGTGATTTTGGTTTTGCAAGATTCCAATTAACCTAAGAAGAATCAATTCGTCTTCTATAGACATTTTCCGTGCTTTAAATTTTTTATTTTAAATTCACGAGACATGGATCATTCTTTTAGTCTATATAAATATTGTATAATGGATACATTGAATGCTCGTTTTTATTTTAATTTGTTTTTAAACTTGGTTTTTAAGCTAATACCATTTGTTTTTTAAGCTAATAGCAATTTATTTTTGTCATATATTTTTGTATAAGTTTTACATTTTTTCAAATGTCATTTTCTCTAATTCGTTCGAGTAACAATTTGTCGAATTTTTCTTCTCAGCTTCCCGCTCAGCTGTCGAAATAAATACATCGGTTATCTCGTTTTCGCTTTCTGTTTGAGTATCTTCATTTATTCTTGTAAATACAGCAAAGTTTCTTATCCATGTTTCTATGTGTTTTGTGTCATCAAGCGGATTCTAGAATCCTTTCGGTGACGTCATTGTTATGTTTCACATTTCTTTGTCGGTAGTGGTAGTCATAGCACAGCTCTCTGCTTTCTTTTGTGACGTCAGCGATTTCTGATTCTTACCTCACCAACTACTTTCTGTTTATACTTGCCTTAAATTGCATACGATACTACAAACGTTTCTGTGAAAAAGAAGGCCTCAAATTAACTACCTTTACAACAGGTTTCAGTTAAGAAACTGAGCGATTATTATGCGAAACGCAGAGAATAAGATGATTATATATTTATTAGTTTCTTACAAAAATAATAGTCGATTCCAGAAACAAATTTTTGTTCTTTAAAAATTACCTGTAAAATTGTTGAAATTAGTTAAAATTTAGTATCTATGCACCTATGCCATCGTTCGACGGGATTACTTCTTGTTGATTTAAATTATTGGCTGTGCTGTGAACAAATCTTTAAAAGCTGATATTACCTCTGTTTTGGACCTAAAACTTTTACCATTTAAAAAGATGATTACGCACTTAAAACTGGTAATAAATGCGAAAAAGATCAGGAGAATATAGAAGATGCATAAACTTAGTATCACAAGTAGTGAGTTTTTGCAAAGTCATTCATGCAACATGTCGCCGTGCATTATCGTGGTAAAAATTTGGACCACGTCGATTTGCCAAATCAAGTCTCATTTTTGCAGGCGTGCATGCATTCCTGTAAGTTGATTGCAGTAAAGATCTGCAATAATACTCTGATTAGCTTCCAAGGAGGTGTAATTGATAACGTCAGTTGCTGACCACCAGTCACAGTATTCTTTTGCTGACGAAACTTTGGCTTTGTCTATTCAGTTAAGAAAGGGATAATTGGTGTTACGAAGAACGGGCATCGAGCACACTTCAAAACGCGTAAGTTTTAGATTTTCATAGAGATCATGAGGAACCAATTCATAGTGCTTTTCCACCTTGCCAATACTTTGCAAATGGTGTGCGACTGTCGCAGTGCAAACACCAAGCGTGTGAAATATTTCTCTGACAATTTGACGTATATTTTGCCCAACGACGACTTGCAGTTGTTACATGTCAAGACTACATGACCATCCGCTAACTTCATCATTAATGCTCGCATCACCAGTGCTGGAATCATCTTCATACTGTCTGATTACACGGAGATCTATCTCATAATGCTCGGTTAAAATTGGCAGATGTTTAAGAGGCACAGCGCCCAAATTTTAACCCATGAAAGAAAAGTAAACAAAAATCATGCATTGTCGTGTACATAATTAAGAATATTTTTGTCCGAAAATAGATTGAAATTACTAAAGAGCACTCATCAATTGTTATGAATACTAAACTCCACCTAATGACTTTTTAAAATGCAACACTTCGAGTGGACGTTATTTTATGTCAGTTCTTCAATACGGCATTGAATGCTGGACAATATCATCGAATATTGGAAAACACTTGAAGCCACGGAAATGTGGTTCTACAGAAGGATACTGCGGATATCATGAACCGATCATGCGTGCAATGATAAGGGGCTGGAAAAAATGGCAAACAAAAGAAAATTAATACTGTTCACCATGAAGAGACAACTGAAGTTCCTGGGACATGCAATGAGGAAGGAGGGCTTGGACAACTTGATAATTACAGGCCAGATAGAAGGAAAATGAGACAGAGGAAGGCGGCGGATAGCATATATGTGGGGCCTGGTCAGGTGGATGACAGAACAGGGGTTGCGAGGTGTAACAGGAAAAAGCTTACTAAGAGCCACCAGAGATAGATAGACGTAGAAAACCATGACCGCCTACAGCCTGAAAGAACAGGGCACATAGAAGAAGACTGATATTCAGTTTATCGGAAGTTGAATTTTCTATTCACCGTAATTAGTTTTGATAGTTTAATAAAGGGTCAAACCATCTGATTTTGAACTGTGCATGATATGGAAAGGTATTAATAATCATCAATCATCCATGCTAAGAATATTACTGTCATATATTGTCCGTGCTTTTGCTATTTGCCTTGATATATTTGATAAGATTCAGACAATAATCAGCAATATTATTAGCATTGATCTGGCAGCGAGGATTCAGTCAGTTTCCTCCCGCAGTAGATTGTCGCTCTGAGTCTTTTCTATAACTACTTTAATGGTAATTGTTAGGATGAGCGCTCTTCGTTATGGTACATAGCCTTTTTTTTTATTTAAGCTCAGTACTTGACTGGTATTGATATCACATCAATTTACAGTTAGATAGCTACATGCAACGTTCGATTCTTTCTTAAGTTTCCTTTTTTGCTCTTCTCCCTTTTGGGTCTCCCTTCCGGCTCTATGGTTCCTAGATAACTTTAATCTGAAAAATTTAAATGCAAAGCTAACTTCTACCTACTGTCCTGATAACTATCATTTCTTCCCATTAATTATTAATGATTCTGTTTCTTATTCTTGTACATCCGGTAACTCTTTGCGTCTTAGTGGCTTTAATACCTTGCATGGGATAATGCCATTAAAAACACATTTAGCTTAAGTTCAGTTGATAATCGTGAATCTATACGATACAATACTTGTAGTTATGACCATATTTTACAACTGGTTTAGATAACTGATTTCCGACTATATTCATAAGCTTCAGACGGAAAGATCTTTGTTAATTTTCTTGAGAATTCTTTTCCGAATATTTCACTGGTTTGGTATATTTTCTAAGCCAAATGTCTTCCGCCAAATGTGTTAAGCCATTCCCCTCTCAGAAAATTAAGTATGTGTATGTATTTTCATGTTGTAGTTCTTTTATTGCATTATCCATATCTATTATTATGTTATTAGTGTTCACAAATATTTTAGTGTACTTTAATTTGTCACACTATGGCAGTGAATGCTGCACAATACCATCAGAGCTGAAGGAAAAACTAGAAGTCACTGAAATATGGTTCTACAGAAGGATGCTGCGAATATCATTGATCGAGCATGTGAGCAATGATGAGGTCTTGGAAATGATGGAAACCAAAAGGAAATTAATACTGAGCATCAGGAAGAGACAGCTGAAGTTCCTGGGACATGCAATGAGGAAGAAGGGCTTGGAGAATCTGATGCTAACAGGCTAGATAGAGGGAAAAAGAGACAGGGGAAAGCAACGGATAACATATTTGAAGGACCTAATCAGGTGGATGACGGAACGAGGATTGCATGGTGTAACAGGAGAAGGCGTGCTCAGAGCCACCAGGGACGGGGAAGAGTTGAAGGCTATGATCGCCTACGTGCTGAAGGGACCAGGCACCTAGAAGAAGAAGAATTAATACGGGGGCGATAATGACTTTCCATAAGCTACTATCACTTGTAAGGTTTAATAACGCTTGTCCTTTTACCAATCCTCCCACTTTCTTTTCGGACAATAATTCGAACAAACAGGTAATTTAGGAAATCTACTAGCTTACTATTCTTATGGCTTTGGATATGTCCCGCGTGAGGCAAATTCTCTATGCCATCCATTCTCATTATATATCAAAGAAGTTTTCATGATATCTTTGATTCTGATTAAGAGTTATCATCCTTTTTTAAAAATTTTTCTTAAGTTTTCTCCGTTCCTTCCTTCTGTGGCATTTTCTGTAACATTTTGCAAAATCCCATATTTTTAAATTTATTTATCTGTCATAACTTTATCCAGAATTTTCTACCGTACAAGAAGATTGAATTTACAAAAGAGTTCAGCACATTTTCAATATATCTACAGAAATGTTCTCTTTCTTTGCTATTAGCTTAGCATTTGAATGCATCATCTAATATTCCAGTTGGAGTTCAGTTTTAAATAGTGTTCTATATCTCGTTTTCTTCCCAGGTATTAAGCACCTGTACCTGTTATAACTTGTCATCTTCAACATGCGAATCATTCTACAAAGTAGACTTTGCACCGTCGTTTATGTTAAATCGCATACCTACACCAATATTGAACATCTTAACAGTGTTCAGAATAATCTAAATTATAACTCTTTTTATCTCTAATTTAAATTCGTTGTTTTACATAAACATATCTCTACAAGATATATATAACTGATGGTTCCACAAAAAAAAAATATATGCACTAATTACAACGCAATTTATAAAAGTGTAATAGATTTTTTATATGTATAAATCCGACAGCTGTTATCCCTAAATCGTCATTATTTATACAATTATTTTAGTAGATGCTCTGTTTATATATTTAAGAGTAAAATTATTTATTTTCTACCAGCCTGAATATTCGGGATATCAAAAAGAAAAATATTATCGGCGGCGTAAACAAAGCAATTTCTATACGGTGGTCGCAGTCTTGTATCATGCTAAAGTGTGTATATTTTACATTAATAGTATTTCTAGAATAATCAGGCCGGTAGACTAAAATAGATATGCTGTGCAACAAATGAACTGAGCTTCTGGTCAAATATGGCATCCGCTAGTAAAAAATTAAATATTCAAACATTTAATGTAGGTTTTAATTCTAAGTATGCAGATGGACTATTGTAACGCAAATACTGGTTAACAACGAAATGTTCCAGAAGTTTTGTCTCTGTGAAGATATTTCTTTAACTATCTCCAGAATATTTTATTGTAGATCTCCATTGCTAGATGATATGGTTCTCAATCCAGATCTGACGTTCACTTTATGTTGAAACAACGGTTCCCGTTCGATTCACTGGTGTTAAGCAACTCCAACCCTACTAAGTACTTAGATAGGTGACGGCTTGTGTATACCAGGTGCTGTAAGGCTGGATGTTTCGAGTGGTGTAATGGATAATAACTGCAAATTTTTAATTGGACAGCTGAGTCCCAATTTTAGTTGAATTTTTCATATTCACTTACGCACAAATTGCCTTGGGAAAAGTATGAAGACACCGTTTCTCACCAAGCTGTGCATCATTTAGCAAGACTTTTATCACCTTTACTATTATATTCTCAAAAACAACATTCCGTACAAAAGAATTATATTTCAGTATTAAATAAAACATAGAGTTTGATATGCTGCTGCTTCTGCTGCTAAAAACAACTTTTAATTTTTTTTTAGATTCCAGATTCCCAAAGCAGGATTTCGTTGAACGTTGATCGGTTCACACCATTTATTTATCGGTCGAATCAGGTTTTTTGGTTTTCACTGAAAAAACTAAAAAAAAAAAAAAAAAACACAACAAAGAACAAAAAAAAAACTATGGTCATAAATCTAGACTGTTCTTTGTAAATGGATAAAGTCATGATATATTTAATTAAAAAAATATATAAAATAACATTTTTGTGGAATCACATTCGTGAGTGCCACACATTAAGTAAAATAAAAGTTTTAAAAAGTACTCTATTATCTGAAAGTAGAATTCTAACCTCTTGCCTACTTCTTTATTTGATACGAAAATTCAAAGTTAGAGCTCTGCTTTGAACTTATCTCTGTATATTAGATATTGACACTTTTTGTCGTTATCACCCCCACCAATCTTTTTCAGTAAATATACTAAGTAACAAAGAATTCTTATTACTAATCGATATTACGCATGAGCACAGCCACCTTGCTTATATGGTGATGTATTCTGATTAGCTGAAGGTTGTCTTGCGCGTTCGTATTTGTAATTGGACATCATAATAAATTATTATCTAAGTATTGTAAATACTTTTAATATGAAATTTTACTCTACAATCAGAGATTTTCGTCAACAGTTTGTCTGGATTAAAAGTAGAATTGATACATCCGGGTTATTTTCCTGCTAATTTTGCAAAAAATGTTTTGAAGTACTAATCATTTTGTGAATATTAAATTTAAAACAATAAAACATCAACAGAACACCATTTGAATATTTGGTGGAATGTGCCGTGAGACTAAAGAATTTTTCTTGTATGCAATACCATCAACACTGACGCCTATAACCAAGCAGTCGGTTCGGCCTGACTCCACAGTAATCACAGACGAGTGGAAGGGATACAATTAAGTGAGGAATGATTTTGCCCATCTCACAGCGAATCACATCTTGAATTTTACTGATACACAAACTGACGCTCACACGCACCACATCTAAAAAAAATAGGAGAGCCGACAAGGTCTGAAATAAGTGACTGAACGGCTCTCACCGAAAAATGCGGGATTCCTACCTCTGTGATTTTATGTGGCAGCAGAGGCTGCAAGGTGCTGAACCCTTTCTTCGAATCCTTTCAGACATCGCTGAGTTTTGGCCTCCCAATTGACTGTTAAACAGACACTTGTTACGTGTTTATTTTTACGTTTAATAAAATTGGCGGAGAAATAACCCGGATGTACCGTAGAATTAATCAGATGAAAAATGCAAAAGAAAGTAAACGTTACTATAACTTATTGCTTCCTTTCTTTTGGGAACAAACTGAAAATCTAGCATTGCCCTTAAGTTTGCAAAGTCGAGGAAAGAAAGAGGAAAGCTAGTCAGAAAAATTACACTAAAATTACAATTAAAAACCCCGCTGTGCTATAACTGCATATACACACTAACAGAATAACGTCACTTTCTTATTTGTAAATTTCAAAATCACTTTCAGTGAATCTGTTAAAAGCGGAAGTAATGAAAAAATATTACGTCTCAAAGAATAACATAAAAAGAGGAATTTGTCTTAGTGTGTTGTATATAAGTCTAAGCTCAGTGCTTCTAGATGGAAATATTAATAAAGGTGATAACAAAAACGTCAGTAGAGACATTCGTTTTCTTTGAATACCGGTGATTTAAAAAAGAAACGTTTTTAATATATGGTAGTGGTTATATTTTCTATTACCTTAGAAAGAAAAGGCACTTATTGACAAAGTAGACAGTATTGCTTGCACTTGAAATATATAAATATTGAGTGCTTAGGCACTCGTATGCTGGTAAAAAATTGATAGCTTAGTATTTAATGAAATACATTAAACTTTGAATTTAATTGCACATAATTAATGATCGTTGATTAAATCTAAAAAATGAACTTTTTTTACACTCATATTTGTTTATATATCAACTTTGATTTACAGCTAGGCATTTTGTTGTTTCAGTTCAAAACTTTTTTGTAAAACAATTATTCGTTTTAATCAGAAACATGCATACGTACGTATATACATATGTGTGTGTTTGTATATATATATATATATATATATATATATATATATATATATATATATAATTATGAAACAATTTTTGGTCAGTATTAAATTAGACTAATATAAAATTGTATTAAAATTGCTCAATTTATATATAATTTAAATATTTTCGAAGTCAGTCTTGGTTTTCACCTTTCAGTCTTCGAAGTCAGTCTTGGTTTTCACCTTTCGGTATATTTAGGAGTTTTATATCAACTGATTTTCTAGCCTTTTTTTTTCAAACAGACAACAGGGATTTTCAAATCGTACAATTGAAATTTCAATATAGGAGATGATTTTCAAGAATCGTGAAGACGTGTTTTATGATCCTAAAATATATTTTCTGATGTCTTTACTAAATAAATAATCGAAAGTAATTTCTAGATGTAAACATGTCAGGAAATATATTTTAGGATCATACAAACCCGGATGAAAGTGTTCGCAATTCTTGAAAGCCAACATTTTATGTTGACAGTTCAGTTATTTTAAACTTCTAGTTTCCTCTTCTGAATATCTCAGATTCGCGCTGGAAAAAATCAGTTGAAGAATCAGTTGAACAAACATCTGAAGATACCGAAAGATTGAAACAAATTTCCAAAATCGACTGATTTCCAAATGAAATATATATATATATATATATATATATATATATATATATATATATATATATATATATATATATAATTTAGAAATCGGGTATTCAGTTATTTCCGCAACATAGGTTTTAATCTTTCAGTATCTTCAAGTGATTTATAATAGTCATTATGAATAGTCAGATGATGCTAAAAAGTTGAAACCTAGTTAGAGAAATAACTAATTTTTAAACAAAAAATTTTCCAATGCTTTACAATAAAAATGTATGGAGCACAATTTAATACAACTGTGTACCAGTTAAATTTAATTATGACCCAATAAATTAATTATATATATATATATATATATATATATATATATATGTATAGATATAATTATTTGGTTATAATTAAATTAAATCAGTACAGTATTAGATATGAACTCTCATTAATCAACTACTTTAACATGAATCTCTCCAAAATTCCAACGGTCAGGGACTTGTTCTCCTACCACTAACCCCCACCATCACCCAAACACAAGTGACCAAATATAAGAAAAGTGGCTTTCTATTCGTTTACATACCACCTGATGAGACATTGAAGTTTCAATGTCGAAATAAATGTACCTTTGTCCTGGATATATATAGAAAAATTATGTACATGTTCTAAAATATAATTTATAATATATATATATATATATAAACCTAAGCAATGAAGATACTAAGACACATAGTCATAGAGCATAAAAGAAATTGAGAAGACGATGAGGGAATATGACAGAGGTGGCTTTTAAAATGTTTGATTGTCGAAGATGACAAGAAAGAAGGCATTTTCTTTTATAATTCGCCCGGCAAGAATTCCCGGATGTAAACTATCAGAATAGAACTTACATTTGCATCTACCCATTCCAAGAGAAAAACAATGCAAAAATAATTGCTAATCTTGTTGCAAGTGTCAATTCATCAAGACGAATATTCATTAGAACAAGTACGATGAAAATATTTATAGCAAGGTTGAGGAAGTCAGCGTCACGAAGGTGGGAAAATTAACTGACGATTAAATATCAAGTCCGGACTGATAACATTACAGACGTTACATTTAATTTTATTAAGAATCGTGATATATATTTTCAAGCGCAACACAAGATGTATTGTCTGTATTCAATGCATGTATAGAGATACAGTTACCACTATGAAAGATTGTGTAAGGAAATTTCTGGCACGACACAGTGAAACAATATTCATAACAACTTAACTAGCGATTTCTTGAACATAATCAGTCAACTTTATGTCAGTGGAAAAGGTAATACCGAGAATAAGTAGTAAGTTGTGTTCGTAGGGGTTAGCATCAGCCATAATGATGAAATGATAGATAAAAAATGTTTTTTAAGATGACTTGTTGTGGCAGACCTACCCATTAACATAATAATAAACTCAACCTGTATGAATACCATGTGTCTATTATTCACCGAAGGAGCACTAGTGGAGTATGATTCAGGTAACCATAGAGTGACTTACCAAACAGAGACTTTGATATCCAACACCGCTTGCTCGTCTGCTAGACGAACAAGCTGGCATATTGTACCTTTACCCGTTATTTTGTTAATACAGTTGTTTACACTAATCCCGTGTTTCTGTTTTTATTTGTGACCCCTTAGACAGGGTTTAGAATACGACTAAAAGCAATAGTTTTAATTTGGATGCGAAAGAAAATTAAAAATGATTCATTGCCACAGTTAAATGTGAATTGGAGATCATTTCCGAGTTCAAATGCTACGTTGACCATTAAAACAAAAGCCAATGTTTGTGACATCAGTATAACTGCTGAGTTAGGAACTAATTACTTCGGAAAAGTCATTGATGCAGATCAGAATCAAAGTATGTCCAAGGACATTGCTCTGGGGGCATCTGCCTTAACGTGAACGCATTTAGAAAAAAGGCCGTCCAACACTACATATATGATGTTTTGTAGGATCAAATTCAGAATTCGGCCGGTGACACCAAACCTTTTTTAGCTTTTCAGAAAGACTATATATCAGATTCTGTCAAAAGCAATCGAGATATTTAAAGGCCGATCTTTGCTGTTCGTATCGACTTGAGAGATATTCCAGGCATAACAGATCGCTGGTTTATAGCGAAAAGTCTAAAGTCTATTCTTTGTCTGAGAGAAAACAGTGGGTGGAGAGATTACTAAATTGAGTTTAATGGGGTTTCTAATACAATATCAGGAGGGGTCAAAATACAAATAGTAAGATAATTCGTGGAATCATTTTTTTTTTAAATTAAGAAATCTTCCAGAAAGCAGGAAAGCAACAAGAACTAAGGTATTTTTATTACATCATTTTGGTAATGATAACGGAACTACAGGGGTTACAGGAAGTGAAAACAAATGAAAAGACTTTAGCGCAAAGGTGCTAACAAAACGAGTTTCATGATGAAAAAAAACGTTGTAAGTTTTTTAAAGATTTTAGATGTAAGTGAAGTTAGATTATGAAATGCTTTTTCTATGTGAGAAGTATATACTAGATATAGTGATTACAAATAGTTAGTTCAGAAATAAAATGGTGAGACCAAGTTAGCAATTTAGTAGCACGATTAAATAATTATTCCACTTTTGTATTTAAATGTTAGGGGATCTGTAACATTCATATTTTCTGAGAACTCTCATATTTACGGCTGGACTATCTACTTCGGACAAGAAGTATACATTTTTGTTCCGAAGACATACACTTGAAGCTGCATGTATCTCTGATAAAGGGTTAATCTTTGTTTCCTTGAAAATATATATTTTAGACTTATCTTAAAAAGAGACCTGATAAAATTACAATGTTTTTATATTTTTTGATCCAGATATATTTATATTCAAATTCCCCAAGTATTCTTAGGACATAGCAACCTGAAAATTACAAATCAATGAATTAAATTATTATTACTAGTATCATATCAAATAATAAAATAAAATAAAGATATATAATAGTAAGCAATATACAAATTGAAAAATTGGTAACTATATTTTAAGGTGAATATTTCACAATAATTATATATGAGAGGAATTTCATTTCGCTCATTTCACAGATCCATATATTTAAGAAACTTAATGATGTATAGCTTTTCAATTTGATACAGGGTGCCTGGGTCATTTCAAACTTACATAGTCCCGCGTTTTTATTATTACTTTTGATTTGATTGTGGGGCGAGTTTACTTGGTTCCTTTAATGATGTATAGCTTTTCAATTTGATACAGGGTGCCTGGGTCATTTCAAACTTACATAGTCCCGCGTTTTTATTATTACTTTTGATTTGATTGTGGGGTGAATTTACTTGGTTCCTTTAATGATGTATAGCTTTTCAATTTGATACAGGGTGCCTGGGTCATTTCAAACTTACATAGTCCCGCGTTTTTATTATTACTTTTGATTTGATTGTGGGGTGAGTTTACTTGGTTCCTTTAATGATGTATAGCTTTTCAATTTGATACAGGGTGCCTGGGTCATTTCAAACTTACATAGTCCCGCGTTTTTATTATTACTTTTGATTTGATTGTGGGGTGAGTTTACTTGGTTCCTTTAATGATGTATAGCTTTTCAATTTGATACAGGGTGCCTGGGTCATTTCTAACTTACATAGTCCCGCGTTTTTATTATTACTTTTGATTTGATTGTGGGGTGAGTTTACTTGGTTCCTTTAAATACAAAAAATATTTAGATATGGATGTTCGATTATGGAACTTATTATTGAAGGAAGAAACATGATGGCAATATCATAATTTAAATTATCTATTGTACTACTAATATAAGTATTTGGTAGAAGAAATGGTACATTGGTAAACAACGGATTCGTTAACGTATCTATTTTCTAATGGACACTTTTTAGGGTTTTTACAATTCCATATTACATTTTCTTAATTATTGATGTTAGTTTTGGAAATATTACCGTTATCCATTAGATTTAAATTTTAATTTAAGATATTATTATCATGTATTTTATAATTTTTTCTAGATTATCAGGACTATCATAGCATAATTGTAGCCTACATTTTGAAAATTTCGCATCATAAAATTTGGTTCTTTTAATGTTTCTCAATCAAATCGAAAAAATTTAACCAAACTCACAGCAAACAATTTGATTGAAGATAGATGTGTACTAAATAATTTGTTAACTTCGATTTTTTTATCAGGTGTAGATATTTTCCTGTATATACTTATTATAGGGACGTTTAAATGCATTATATTTTTGTTGTGGATTCTTGTTAGAAACCACACATTATAATAATAAGACAAACAGATACAAGAGGAAAAATGTAAGTATATTGAACAAGATGCTTAAAACCTGTACACTGTTAGTAGAATTCAGGAATACTAAGAATAGTTGTTAGTAGAAGTCAAATATATACAAATCATGTAAATAAGAAGTGTGTCCGGGTAATAAGTCTATATTCTTGTTGTCCAAAGAGCGGCGGTTTAGTTGCTGTGAAAAGTACTGCGTTACAATCCCTACCTTATCCCCTGCCGTTCTCTGTAGGCAGGATCATTTGTATACCTTAGACGAGTCCATTTATTGTGCAATAAAGATGTGATCTTCAACATTTTTAGAAGTTATTATAAAAAAAATATGTTAATTTAGTACAGCTCTATTTGCAGTATTTCTACTAATTTTATAGTCTATGGATTAGTGTATGTGTTTTATAATAGGTGGGTGATTGTTAGATTTTGAATGTTTATATAAATGAATTGTATTCTTGTTTTGCAAACGTATCCCCCCCCGAGCAAGGCGGTAAAGTCACTGATGTGCAATGGGGGCTAGACAAGAGTAAAAAAATTAGAGTGCTACATCAAAGGAAAAGATTAGAAGGCTACATAAGAGTAATAAGATTAGATAGGAGAAAGTGAAAAGAAAGACGAACCAGTTAGAAAGGAGCAGGAGAAAGATGGAAATACAGGTGTGATGACAGTTACAAAGGTGGAGAAAAAGGAAAGGATCTACAGGGGGGTGAAGAAAGAACTAGAGTCAAGTGGTTAAGAGATGAGTATTGACATTGCATTTAAATTCCTGGAGGTTGTAGCCGTCAGGAAAGGGAGAATATGGAAGCGAGTTCCACAGGTGTGAAGTGCGAGAAAAGAAGCTGAAGGAGTAGAATCGTCGTCTGTATTTGGTTGATAGAACTGTGAATTAGTGAGACTCAGTTGCCAGTCTGGTTGCACGAGTAAACACCTGTTGCAGAGGCACCAGTGACTTAAGTTCGTTGGAGGATAAGCCATGAAAGTATTTATAGAACCGAGGGAAGCCACATCCCTTCAGTAGGGAAGTGGCTGGAACTGAGCCGCCAAGTCGGTAGCTATCAAATTACTTATTCTCCTTTGGAGCCTGTCAAGAACACTAAGATGAAAAGCATGGTTGCCTGACCATATCTGACAGCAGTACTCCATGCACGGAGAATATAGCTGGTGTAGAGTGTTTACTAAGTCTAATGTCGCATCGAGAAAATTTACTTTTTTAAGTTTTCATGATTAGTATTTTTTTAAGTTTAGGTTTTAAACTTTATATTAACTTTTTTATTTTATCAATTTTAAAAATTGTGGAATTCATTATAACAATAAGGCAATCATTCCTATATGATCTAATATCTTCGGTACTCACCCTTTTACACTCAATGGTGTATAGGGCAGTAACTGTTTGTTACTGTTTCTGTAACAAACTGTTTTTTATGGGGCAGGGTTGTTTTGTGTATACATTCATAACTTCTAAGAATATTTTGTCGCAACTAAATGTATACTTCTCACAGAGATTAGATAGATTAACATTAAATATGACCGTTATATGAAAATTTGCTTGAAGTCCACACATCCTCTAAACTATATTTTAAATCTAAAGTTTACCATCATTCTGATTATATTAATTAGACACACAAATAAGATGTAAGTTTTCTGTTTTAAATTTAACTATTTAATAAGCAAACATATTGTTTTCTCTATTTACTTAATGAATGTTGACTTGCGGTATACGGATGTTTTAAACCCCATCTCTGTTCTAGTTACTAGCTCATCCAGGAATGCAAGACTGTTGTCACTCTCTTTTTCCATAATGCATTGTGTAGATGATAGTATTGAGTTTAGCTAGTCCAGTAGCATCTGGGCCTCCTGCTGGTGTGGCCAGAGTATGAAGGTGTCATTTACGTATCTCACCCATAGAGTTGGCTTTTGTTCTGTGTATTCTAATGCTATCTCTTCCAAATATTCCATGAATATTAGCTAGTGGTGGTGATAATGGCGAGCTCATTGCTATGCCCTCATCTTGCCGATATATGTCTGATCCCAAACCAAAGAGCTTTGTTTGTGCTCAGAAAGCCAACATCTTCAACAGATTATCTAGTGGAATACTGGTGCGTTCTTCTTGGGTTAGGTCCGAGGCCAGTGTGTCCCTGACTACCAATAGTGACTCTACCGTGGGTGACACACCACATATGGAGGGAGAAAGGGGATCAATGCCTTCTATAGGATGAAGTTGAATTAATAGAACACGCCAATAAAAAATAAGTAAATTTAAGAAACTTGCACATATTTTAGTCTATAAAAATCTCCTTAGCCGACCAAGCATAGTGATGTATACAATAAGGTAATCACTAATAGAGAAAATCATTTGTGTAAAAATTGCAATATGAGCTCTGGTAAAAAAAAATACTAGAGAAAACTCTAAACCATAAAAAAGGCAATATGAACTCGGGTAAAAAATGATAACCGAAAATTAGGTTTATATGTCTCAGAAATGTAGTTCCTGTCTTTAAAGACACGCGGCCCAGTGGATATAGACATTGGTTAATTCCAGTGACTGGGGTTACGAATTCAATACCAGGCTACAGCAGAGGTGAACAAGTAACTTAGAGAGTCCCTTTAGAGGGAGATAACTCGTGACAACAAACAGAGTCAGGGATTGTATAAATGTGCTCGGTTCGAATTTCTTACCACCTGCAAAAGGCCAAAGCGTATAACGGCCGAAAAATGGTCAACAATAATGAGAATAATAGTCTAAATAATGTAAATACTGCCTCATCTTAGAAATATACACAAATTTATATTTTTCTATTTTTAATGGCAAATCATTTTCGCCAAAGTTACAAAACATTGCCTGATGACGAGATAAAAACATTAAATCTCGAAACGGAAATGACCGTGTCGCAATGTAAAATAATTATAATAAATAATACGTTTCACTATATTATGCTCTGTGTTCTACTTGAAAAAATAAATGCCAGAGAACAGTTTACTCTAAACGTGTCTGTTTTCTTCATCTGAATGTATATATATATATATATATATATATATATATATACCCTTTTTTTTAATCATATCACCCCGAGCAAGGCGGTAGCGCCACTGATGTGCAGGGGCTACGTAAGAGTGAAAAGGTTGGAAAAGAGAAAGCCGGAGACCACATCCTAAACAGGGAACAAGGGATGAGCCTCTGTACAAATTTATTGAAACCTCTGCTTTAATTTATTTTCTTTCACCCTATGGTCAAATTTAGATCCACACAATTTTAGGGTGTAATCGATATCTACTTTTCCCCGGGTTAGGTGATTTTCAGGGGTGTAGAGTAATACGAATATGTTTTCGTGGTGTATGATGAAATTTGTCTGGCCTTACAAAATATAGCGTCACTTGGATTTTCAATTAGATTTTTATCGCGCCCAGACATTACGTTCTCGAATATCGATTAATTATCCTTCGATTGACATTACTCCAAGGAACACACTGGGAAGCCTTACAATGATTTTCTATATTGTCAGTTTCAGTCTTTCAACTGGCAGTCGTGTTATCAACACAAAGTAAAAAAAAAAAACTGGATTTATCAGTCCAAAATGTGAAGAAAAAGTGCAGTCGAACGAGAAAAACAACGCCAGAAAACGACGTATACGTGATCAAAAAGTGTGAAATATCCTAGGAGGCCATCAGACATTTATATATCTTAGCAGTATCATAAAGAAAATGACTTAACAGTAAACCTTTTGTAGTAATCTATTTTTTGAAGATTGATAGAACAATTTATTATAAGCTTTTACAATATACCATAATTGACTGCTACACAAGAGCTGTTGTGTTTCGGTACGACTTGTTGCCATCACATCAGGCAGTGAAATATTTTTCTTTTCGGTATCGTTATATGTAGACATTTACAATTTAGAAACAGCACACATGTTACCATAATTAGTCAATTAATTTGGAGTTGTGGAGTGCAAAGTGTTGGACTAGGTTAACCAAGAGAAAGTAAGTCAATGATGGGTAGGGGGATAATGATAGGTGGGGTGATGTACATAACTAAGATGTGATGGAAAGCTAGATTCAGTTCCCTTAATTATGTTTTACCATGACATACATAATAAAATGTTACTATATATATATATACATATATATATATATATATATGATTATTTTAAACACGTCAGATTAAATAAATTGCAAACATGATGTTTGCTTATTTTTAATAAAATACATTCATAGTCACGGATACAATCAAAAGATGTTAGAAATAAACTGTAACTTTGATAGATGTTATTTTCATTCATTTATTAAGGTACCCAAGTACTTTCATCTTCCTTCCGAGTTGATGTTTAGGGGTGTGAGTTATGGTAACAAATGTAAACGGAAATGTAACGGTAACAAAAGCAATCTGAAAACGGCGTTGCTAAAAATTACCGTACATTTTTACTGCTTCAAATATATCCTACACTAAGAAAACAACGAAAGCAAACTACAGACTCTTGATGCAATATATATTAAAACACTTAAACCGTCAACTAATAGAATCCGCTATGAATACTGTAGTAATGTTCTACAACTTTCAAAAAATAATTTTTTTCACGCTTTAACACGTGCATGATCATGACATTACAACATACAAGATAAATTCCATTTTGGAAAATTTTAACGTTCTAATGAACGCTAGCAATTTGTCAACCATAACATTTGAAGCAGAAAAAATGTACAGTAATTTTTAGCAAAACAGTTTTCTGGTTACATTTGTTACTATAACTCACATCCCTAAACATGAACTCGGAAAGAGGGGGAAAGTACTTGGGTACCTTGAGAAAGGAATGAAAATAACATCTGTCAACATTCCAGCTCACTTCTGACCTTTGTTTATTGTAATTCGCGAAAGATTATCCTTGAGTATGAACAGATTTTATTAAAAATAGCCAGACATAGTATTTGCAATTTATTTAATCTGACATGTTTAAAATAAAATTTGCTGCCTAAATACACACACACACACCAACACGCGCACGCGCACACACACACACACACACACATATATATATATATATATATATATATTTAGGAATTGGGATTAAATACAGATGAAATATGTATCGGAATCCAAGGGAATTATAGGATGAAGAAGAAAGAGGAAATCTTTTTACATCTTGCTTGTTTCTCATTTATTGAAGATTCATCAGAGTATGAGATATGGTAAAAGAATGAAAGACTTCTAATGTTTAATTTTTGTGTTTGACTTTCATTAGTTAAACAGAAATTACGTGAATGTCATTTGTGAAACAACGTCTTTTTTTAAGTTTTGATGATCTTTGCTGAATGTAAGATGTTTATATTGGTGTCCTAAGCATAAAATAAAATTAAAATGCTTTTCCAACCGATATGTTTATCAGTTTAATCAGCTTTCTGTCACTCTTTATTATATTTTTGAATTATTTATTACAGAATCTGATAAATACAGGAGAAACAGAGAAACAGGAAAAAGCAGCGAATAACAAGATTAAAGGGTCTGAGCAGATGGATGGCATAGCGAGGTTTGGATGTGGTAAGAGGAGAAAGTCAGTTAAGAGCTACCAGGGATAAGGAGACGTGGAAAGCCATGATCGCTTACATCTTGAATGGACATGTCACATAGAATAATAAGATCTATGAATATTTACTAATGCCAAGCAAGCCATCTGAGTCATATAAAATCAATACAAGCGTTCAGATGTTCTCTACAAAGGGTTACTAGTCAATGAGACGTTATATGCACATTCTTCTTCCAACAGGGTCTCAAACTTAACCCAGAGGCTTACATCAAGTTCCTTGAGGTAGTACTGCTGCACTGTGCGAAGAGGTTATCTGCTGAAAGAACCTATGTTTAGTATCAAGATTCTGCACCATGCCACGAAAGGAGGAGAACCCAGTTATGGTTATTAGATATTTTCTGTAACTATATCACTTCTTGTATTTGGTCATCTAACTCCCTAGACGTCTCCTTCTTCTTCTATGTGCCCTGTCCTTTCAGGACATAGGCGATCATGGTTCTCCACGTCTCCCTATCCCTTGTGGCTCCTAGCATGTTTGCTCCCGTTACTCCTGTCAACCCCCGTTCCGTCAATCACCTGATCAGGCCTTTCAAATATGATATCCGCTGCCTTCCTCTGTCTCTCTTTCCTTCTATCTGCCCAGTCAGTATCAGGTTCGCCAGGCTCTCCTTCCTCATTGCGTGTCCCAGGAACTTCAGTTGTCTCTTCCTGATGCTCACTATCAATTTCCTCTTTGTTGTCATTCTTTCCAACACCTCATCTTTGCTTGCATGCTCAGTCCACGATATCTGCAGCATCTTTCTGTAGAACCACATTTCCGCTGCTTCCAGTTTTGTCTTCTTTTTCGATGATACTGTCCAGCATTCGCTGCCGTATTGAAGAACTGACATCACGTAGCAGTCCAGCACTCTTTTCTTTATTTCCAGTGAGATTTTCTTGTGTGTTAGTATTTTGCTCATCTTTTGGAACGCGTCCTTTGCACTGCCAATTCGGCTTCGGATCTCCGTATCGCACTTTCCATCTTCAGTTAAGACACTTCTTAGGTATTTAAATTTTGGTACTTACTTGATTCTGGTATCTCGCACATTTATTTGGCATTTTGGGTTTTACCTTTTGCTGATGACCATGCACTCAGTTTTCTTAAAGTTTATTTATAGTTCTATTTTGTCGCTCTCCACCGCTACCTTCTGTATGAGGTCCTGTAGTTTCCTTTCCGTGTCTGCAATCAGCAATGTATCGTCTGCGCACCTTATGTTGTTCTAGTTGTGTCCTCCAACAACAAATCCTGGCGTGTCATCTAGGGCTCGCGAGATATTCTCGCTGTACAGGTTGAACAAATCCGGTGAAAAGACACATCCCTGTCTTACGCCTCTTTCTATCTTTGTAAATCTACTGAGATCGTTACCTGTCCGTATGCAGGCCGTTTGCTGCCAGTAGAGATTCTTGATTGCTCGTATGTCTTTGCCGAAAATATCGAGGCTGCCGAGTATCTCCATCAATTCTTTGTGTCGTATCTTGTCGAATGCCTTCGCATAGTCAATGAAACATATGTACAACTCTTTCTTCATTTGCATTGCCCTTTCCTAATCATGTATATGGCGTTCCTTGTTCCAGTGTCTTTGACGAACCCGCACTGTTCCTGCCCTATCTCTGGCCTGATTCTGCTTCTCGCTCTATTCATCAGGATTCTGACCATCAGTTTGGTAATGTGGCTCATTAAGCTGATGGTTCTGTGCAGTTCACACTCTTTTGCGCCTGGTTTCTTCGGCAGTGCTACAAATATCGACTTGCATAGGTCGTCTGGTATTATTCCGCTGCTATAAATTTCGTTTATTATGTCGGTAATTTTGTCTATGCCATATTCTTCTAAGGCTGTCAGCAGCTCTATCACTATGCCGTCTGAACCAGCTGCTTTGTTTCTGTTTATTTTGGACATTGCAGCTTCCACTTCGGATTTTAATATTTCCGGTCCATCCATTTCCTTGTGTATTCTCGGTTGTTCTCGCTTGTCGCAAAAAAGATCCTTTATATATTCCTCCCATCGCTGGAGTATTTCCTCTTTCTCCAATATGATTGTTCCATCCTTGGCATTTATGCATCCTGTAGAGGAGCAGGTTTTTTGTCCTGTTAGTTCTCTTCTACAACACTTTAATTATTATGCTTGGGGCGCATTATACTATCGCTTAATGTAAGAATAATAATTTTGCTCGGACATGACTACAGAGAACATTCATATCTCCTTTCCTAACATTACTACTCGCCGAAACCTTCTGCTACTCTTGCGGCATATCTGGTGTGTGTCAAGTCCTCAAGAAAACATTCTTCATGATAATCTCTAAAAATTTTTCCTATCTTTTTTTCATTTTAATTAACCTTTTTTTGTTTCGAGTTTCCTGAAAATGTCGTCGTTGGTAACATATACATGATATTCTCAGTATTTTTCTTTAGAATCCCATATTCGATTTCTCTATTTCTTTGCCTCAATTTCTTGTTTGTCTTAATTTTCCGAGAAGAATATTGTTCAGCGTTCATTGCCATGCAAGAGGATTGATATTACATTCAGTTCAACCCTTTCTGAATCTAACGAAATATTCATTCCATAAAAAGCAACATATATTTCTATTCTAAAAGTTTCATTTGGATATTTTTTATTTTCTGTTCTTAACTATTCATTTTATTGTCATTTTGTAGTCGTAAATTATACGAATTGTAGACAGAAAACAGTTTTTGTTAAGTTTTGAGTGTTCTTTCCATATGAATGAGCTCCGCTAGTGTGTAATTGATGCATTGGTTTTACAGCTTGAGATCTTGTTATGCAGGTAGAATTGAAAAGAACTGACAGCTTGTCAGTTAAAATGAGTTGAACAATATTTACACGAGGAACATAGATGTTTCTTTGCCGACATCAGAATGTACATTTTTTGTGCTTTTGCTGAATAGAAAATAAAACGCACTTGTTGTTGATCTGAAATCGTCATATATAATATCATGTTCGGGGTATAATTACATTTACCTCGAGAAAACACATAAGATCATTCATTCATTTATTCCATAAGCGTATATTGCATCTCTGCGGTCATCGCTACCCACTTTTTCTTTTGTAAAAGGCGGTTCATAGTGACATTCAAGTTAACCATGTACACTGGCTTACTGATTACGTTTAAACGGGAGATATTGAGGTTAACTCCACCCTCATCTAAGAAGTTCATCCGCCTAAGGGTAAAGACAATTTCATATTTGCAGCTCCTACGCCCAGGTTGGCCACTGGCCCAGAGCCATTTGACATATGTTGTTTTGGAAGAGAAATTTTCTTTCATCGTCAAGTCAAGAAACCTTTAACCACACTCAAGCATCCCATTTTAACAGATATATGTACCAAAACTAAATAAAAATATCTTGAAATTGTAAAGATATTTTAGTTGAAAAAAGTCTCCATTGACTTCAACCAAAACTACCGTATGACTTTAAAATGGTCTGGTATTCTTCTAGATGGTCTCCTTCAATCTGAGAAATGTTTGTCTTCAGTTGCAAAAGTTTTTGTTGCTTTCTCAGTGACAGATGAAATTAATTTATAAACATGTGCAAATTGATGGCGGAAAAAAGTTTGGGGAAAAAACAAAAAGACAAAGAAGATGTGGAGGACTTTTTCCCACACTTATCAATATTCACATACATGTTGGCCCTGATATTGAGCAGTTTCCTATCAATAAAACATACCTTGAAAAATATAAATGTTTCCACTTGTGCGTGCAAGGATTTTATTTTTATATATTGTTTGATTCTCTAGAAACGATAGGACGCAATGAATGAACCAAGAGAAAGAGTTTATTTTTATCTGGAGTCTTATTGATTACTGGATGTCTAAACAAAATGGAAATCTGTAACGATAATGTTATACAGCAAAATTGAAATACGGCAGAAGTTTTTTGCCTTATGGCATGAATATTCCGAAAATAACCAACTGTTGAGTGTTCTCTCGAAAGCAAATATTTAACGAGGATAATTAATGTAGCGTTTTTTTAATTTTCTTTACACTAAAGTACTGTTCACTTTTCGAATCAGTATTGATGGATGCGAAAACTCATTAATATTACATCAGTAATTTTGTCGGTTTCTCTGCGCGAACCTTTTTTAACTCTCTAGGGCCATTCGTATCATATTTGATACAGTATTTCCCTATAAGGAAAAATTTGGTATTTCCCTAAAAGGAAACATTTGGTATTCATTGACTGAGCAGTCAGTACTGCTTTCATTTGAAATTTATAAAATATTTCTCTTAAAAAATTTTTCAGGAAAATATTTCTTTCAAGGCTTGTTTTCATACTGTATCAAATATGATACGAATGGCCCTAGAGGGTTAAGGCTTCTACTGGGCATAAAGTGGGGGATCAGTTCTATATTGTTATGAAGTAATAAACAGATCCCCCACTAATATGATCCGAATGGCCCTAGAGGGTTAAGGCTTCTACTGGGCATAAAGTGGGGGATCAGTTCTATATTGTTATGAAGTAATAAACAGATCCCCCACTAATATGATCCGAATGGCCCTAGAGGGTTAAGGCTTCTACTGGGCATAAAGTGGGGGATCAGTTCTATATTGTTATGAAGTAATAAACAGATCCCCCACTAATATGATACGAATGGCCCTAGAGGGTTAACCTGAGAAATGTTTTCATAATGCTTGTCTTCAGTTGCAAAAGTTTTTGTTGCTTTCTCGCTGAACGGCGCTCTACACATAATAATTAAAAGGTTTTAGTCTAGGGAGGTAGATGACCAGATGTAAGAGGTGATGTCGTCACAGAAAATATCCAACCACCATGGCTTGGTTCTTCTGATTTGTGGCATGGGGCAGAATCTTGATAGCAAACATAGGTTTTCCAGCGGTTAACCTCTTGACGCAGAGCAACAGTACCACCTCAGGGAGCTTGATGTAAACCTCTGGGTTAAGTTTAAGATCCTGTTGGAAGAAGATTGTGTGTAAAACATTTCATTCATTGGTCATCCTGTGTAGAAAACATCAAGAACATTTGTATTGCTTGTATATGACTCAGAGGGCTTGCTTGGCATTAGAAAAATATTCACGAATCTTCTTCATCTATGTGACATGTCCATTCAAGATGTTGGCGAACCTGGCCGTCCACGTCTTCTTAACCCTGGTAGATCTTAACAGGCTTTCTCCTCTTACCATATCCAAACCTCGCTATGCCATCTACCTGCTCAGGCCCTTTAATCATGTTTTCAACTGCTTTTTCCTGCCTCTATTTCTCTCTGCCTAACTTGTGAGTATAAGAATCTCTAAGGATTCCTTTCTCATCTCATATCTAAATAACATCAACTGTCTCTTACAATTGCTTACTTTTAATTTTCTTTTGTTTCCATCCTGTCGAAATTCTCATAAGTATCATGCTCGATCCATGATGTCCGTAGCATCTTTCTATAGAACCAAATTCCAGTTGCTTCCAGGTTTCCTTCATCTTTGATGATATTGTTTAGCATTCACTGCCATATTGAAGACTTGACATCAAATAGCAATCCAGCAATCTCTTCTATGTTTCTAGTGAAATTTTCCTGTCTCTTAATACTCCACTCAACTTTTGGAATGCGTCATTCGCCATGAAAATTTAGCTTCGGATTTCTGTGTTGCACTTTCCGTCTTCTGTTAGAACAATTCCCAGGTATCTAAAATTTTGTACCTGCCTGATTTTAGTATCACCCATCTGTATTTGGCATTTTTGGCTGCTCTTTTTGCTGATAACCACACATTCGGTTTTCTGGCAGTTTATTTGTAGTTCTTTTTTGTCACTCTCTGCAGCTACCTTCTGTAGGTCTTACAATTTCTTTGCCATGTCTGCTATCAGCACCGTATCATCTGCGTAGCTTATGTTGTTCAGATTGTGGCCTCCGATTACAAATCTTTCCATAATAACTAGGGTCCTCAGAATAGTATCGCTGTAAATGTTGAATAAACCAGATGAAAGAGCACATCCTTGTCTCATGCCTCTTTCTATATTTGTGTATCTGCTGAATTCGTTACCAGTCCGTATGCTGGTAGTTTGCTGCCTGTAGATATTTTTGTTCACTCTTATGTTTTACCCCAATATGTCGAGGCTACTGATCATCTTTATCAATTTTTGTGGTATATTTTGCCGAATGCCTTCGCATAATCAGTAAAACAACAGTACACGTCCATTTTCATTTGTATTGAACTTTCAGAGAGCTTCTTAATAATAACTATGGCGTTTCTTGTTACAGTGTCTTTGACGAACCTGCACTGTCCTTAAACTATCTCATAGCAATCCAGTACTTTCTTTTTTGTTTCTAGCGAAATTCTTATTGCTTCATACAAGAAGAGATAGCTTAATATATTTGCGAGTAAGTGGAATTGGAACTTGAAACTTCGATTTTCATTTTCGAGTGATTATGTGTTAAGACACTTGCCCACCTGTTATTTTCAAGCTGTCGCCCATGTAGGTATGGATTTAACTCAACATTACTTAATTTTTTAATTTAATGGGGTCTTATGCATGTGAGTATGTGTATGTTTTTTTTGTGTGTGTGTGTGTGTGTGTGTGTGTGTGTGTGTGTGTGGAGCGAGACGGAGAGAGAGAGAGAAGAAAAGTGAGAGAAACTTGTCTGTATATAATGTAATAAAAATTAGCTATAAAAAGAGCTAATTTCTTGAGATTGTTAAAGAAATGTTGAATAATATTTCGTGAATCACGGAAAAAGAGAATCTCTTAAAAGAGAAATTTCTTATTTTTCTTCTCTATTCAACGAAGGTCGCCAAAGATTACCCATTCATTATTTTAGGTATATATTTTTTAAAATAGCTGAACCTCTTTATCACGCAAGTTACCATCGCGTGCCAACATTATAATAACGATAGATCATCTAAGTATTTTCCATTACATTTTCCCCACTTCATACGTTTCATTCTTTAACATGACATAATATTCTAACATATGTTGTCGGTCTTTGTGAAAGAATCTAAACATCAGTGATTTGCAGGCATCGTAAATATATCTCCTGGCGTAAAGTTTGACAGCAACTATATAAAAAAGACACTTAAATAGCTTCATAAATAAAATATATGCACACGGAGGTCACGTATACAACAGCTAAAATATATGTTTCAATAGTGTAAGAATCAGTAACAAAAACTTTGTAAACGGTAAACCTTTAGTTAAATAAGTCCTGCATATTGTAGCTGCAACTAATGCAAGGAAGGGTGTGACATTTTGTCAGGCGAGAAAGTTTTTCTTGTGTAAATCCGTCTTGCATATTTATGAATATACCACTTGTCGGAGCATTGAATATATTTGTTCGTTCTTGACAAAATCCAAAGAAAGATTTGCAAAGTAATAAATTCTGACTTGTCATCTCGACTTCAGTCACTTTCTCACCGACGAAATGTTGTTTTCCCCAGTTTTTCTGCAAATAATTTCATTGCAACTGCTCTGCAGAAATGTTTCCTTCATGTCTAGACGACATGAATTCAAGCGTGCTACAAGATATGCGTCTAGGTCCCACCCATTTAAATAGTTAAAAATAACTAACATCTACACAAATGTTTCATGTCTCGCACTTCCCGCATGTAGAAATATCTTATATTTATTTGCTTTCCTCTTAGTTACAATCTCAAAAAATATAAATATTCTATCACCTTGAATCTCATCCATCTTTTATACTTTCTTTTCTTTCACTATAACGCCCTTGTGGTGAAGTGGTTAAAACAATAAATAGATTAATAATGCCTAGTCTTGTGCGCCACGTGATAACTTTAGAATGTGATATTTTTCAAAACCTCACAAATTACGTTGCAGTTAATACAAGAGGACAAAATAACAACATCGAAAAATAATATCCTTAAAAATGGTAAGTGAATTGGTTGAAAGCCATTGGAAGGTCAACAACTATTGAACAATTTTACACTCCTAATTTCTAGCAAAATAGAAACAAGGAAAGAAGCTATAAAATTGATGAAAAAGTTAATAAAATATTTCTAGTTGGTCGTTTTAAAAAGCGGGTAGCTGCACTTACAGCGAGTCCGAGCAATTCTGAAAATAGTAAGGGCTAATCTACATCGCTCCTTTCGATAGATTTTAAAGCAGAGGTTCCTATGAAATATGGAAGCAACGCATTTAAGGGTGATCTTGAGCTGGGTGTAAGCTCCTTGGATACGTAATGAGGAAGGAGAGCTTGGAGAACCTGATACTGACTGGCCAGATAGAAGGAAAGAGAGACAGAGGAAGGCAGCGGATAACATATTTGCATGGCGTGATCAGGTGGATGACGGAACGGGGGTTAACAGGAGCAAATATACTAAGGGCCACAAGGGATAGGAAGACGTGGAAAACATGATCGCCTACATCCTGAAGGGACAGGGCACATAGAAGAAGAAGAAGATGTTGAGTTTGCTAGTATTGTTTGTGTGTGTGCGAGTGGATGTAAATATTCTCTGATCTGTAGAAATTCCAAACTGAATAAAAACGAAAGAAAAAGAAAAACTGTAATTTGCCGACGCGTTTTGTTATCTGAGGGTTTTTATCAATGAAATATAATATTTATTATGCTGCATTTTTACTAGGGTCTTTACTGGTTTATCAATGTTTTTAAATTTGATAACATTCATGAATGTTCAAGAAGTGATTGAAAGGTCAATCAAAGCATGGAGATGGGACAATATATCTCAATTCAAAGTCTAGTGGAAGGTAAATTGAACGAGTAATATTCGAATATTTTTATAAATATGGTTTGGATTGTGATTAGATTGACATGGTCTGAAATATTTGTGCTTTATATATCCAGATGTTAGACACCTCAAAGTGGTTTAATGGTTAACAAATTTGTTCTCGTTTTAATCATTGCAAATGAGTAGTGGGTTCGATCCCTACTAGGTTTCTTATACTTTCAGCTTTGTACCGCATGTAACCTGCGCGTAGAAAATCACTATATTCAAAGGATCTACACTTTTTCCTCATGTAACTCCCTGCACAGCAGTGGCTGTGGAATGCCTTGCTTGGGTTGAAATGATTAAAATAATATATATATATATATACACACTGAAGTATATTGGCTCTGAAAGCTGTCTTAAAATAATAAGCGTCAGAATTTGGTAAGGCGAAAGGAACAGGAGTTATAGTTATGATATTCCAAGCAAAGACCAAATAGACATTTTGAAAAAAGGGTGTAAAAGATATAGGGGCCATAATCAAAAATTGGTGATACAAAAATGTCTAGATGTAAGAGTCATTACTCCATTATAATGATCGATAATTTGAATAGATTGACCAAGAAAGATATGAATCAAAAAGCAAAAATGAAACTTTGGAATACATTATGAATATGGCTGAAGAGCATCTAGCATCAATTCATCCCAACAATTGCTAAGTACAAGAAATAAGAAATGGCTGCTATGTTTTATATAAGAAATAAGAAATCGGAGCCATTGGGATGTTCTTATATATATATATATATATATATATATATATATATATATATATATATATATATATATATATACTACAGGCCATAATTATTAGGCCACCCCGGCGTTTTAAAAAATGATGTTTTTCATACTATTTTATAGTATTTATTGCCAATTGAATAATTGTAAATTAAAATAGAATCTCTTTTTTCGGAAATACTACTCTATAATATGTGTATCAAAGGAATTTATAAATATTTATTAATTACCTGTATTGCAGTTGCATCAATAAAAATAAAGTAAATAAAGGGTAATTCGGCCAAGTTCGTCTTTGCTTCCTTGCCTTGTAAAATTTTGCAAAGTAATAATAATCAAAGAACCATTCTATTTTCATTGAGTATTATTCACTAAAAATAGTACAGAATATATCATTTCTTAAAAAAAAACTTGGCTATTCTCATAATTATGGCCGGTAGTTTATATATATTTGAGCAATAACATTTTGTTTGTAAATATTTTATTAAATATATCAAACAAGAAAGATTTAATGGATTTTTATGCATTTTTCCAGCATCGTTTCGAATTTTCGCTTTTTAGATGTGAGCGGGTACAGAATTTTTTCAGAATTTACATAGACCTAAGCGCTTTTAGTCATTTCTTTAGCCATTTTAAAAATTCACAAAAATAAAATAGAACTTAATTATCGAAACCCGATGAAAAAGTAACAAAGCTATAAACATAACTTTCTTGAAATTGACAAAAGAATTGTTTGTAAGCGCATGGGAAAATAAATATTATTGAAATGACACTGAAAAACGAAATGAAACATTAATTAAATCATCCTTTTCTGATATATATATATATATATATATATATATATATATATATATATATACACATTAAAAACAGGAATAGGGTTTCTCCCAACGAGCGAAATATACGGCATAGAAGAAACAAAAATGGCAGTAATTGTGAATGTTTTGTATTAAGTGTAGGTTTATTATTATTATTATTATTATTATTATTATTATTATGTAATTTTTAAATATAAATCGATTTCTGTTCTGGTCGCACGCACTACCAACTCAGTAGGAAAACTTATTTCTGGTAGTTGGTGTGTTGTTATGACTCCATTTCATGTTTTTCATGTCTCCCTAACATCCCTAGCGTTACATAGAGAATGTTCTTCTTAGTGTGTGGGCTCTACTTAACAAAACAATTTTTTGTATAACTCTAAAGCCTGGGGTTTCCAGGGATTCTTTCAATGTGTCTTTGTTCCATTTTTTAATCATTCCAAGTGCACCCACTATCACTGATACGATACCTTTTTCAATTTCTACATTTTTTTCCTATTGCAATTTCCAGGTTTTTATATTTTTCGAATTACTTGGTTGATATGGTACAATCCACTGGATAAGCTATATCAATTAATAAGCAAGTTTTTTCTTTTTGGTTTTTAACAATATTGTCCGGCCTTTTTTCTTCAATTTTGTTCTCTGTATAGATGGTATAATCCCATAGAATAGTGACATTTTCTATTTCTTAACTGGTGCTGGGTAATGTTCATACCAGTGTTTGTTTACATATTTACCATCGTGTTTGCACATTGTTCAGTGCAAATATTGCCCTACTCTACGGTGACGACTTTTATATTCATTTGAGACAAGCACAGAACATCCTGAGATTAGATGGTTATATTGTTTCTTGGTATTTATCACAAAACATGCATCTTGGATTTACATTATAATGTTTGCTTGAAAGTTCCTAGTGAAAGGAGTTTGGTCTTGCGCTGCAAGAATAAAGCCTTCAGTTTCAGATTTTAATCGAGATGCATGTAACCATCGATGAGTATTTACTTTCTCAACATTGGGTTTATTGGCACGTTCTGGATATTGGCCATGCAGATGTTTGTCTTGCCAGCGTTGTTTCATCTGTTCAAGAGATTTATCTTTCGCTTTCTTTTTCATATTCTTTGCTACAATATTTGGTTCTTGGCTTCTGTCTTGCTTTTCTACAGAATTTACTAAATGTAAATCATGTTTGTATTTACTGCGTACCTTCATTATTGAATATTTTTTCTTTCTGTTTTCATGTTGTTTAACTAATAGTATCATCCAGTTCTTTGTTGTTTCTATGTATGTTAGTAAGCCAGTAGTTGTTGTCTTGTATGACAATTCTAGATGAATAAGACCTTCCTCCTTCTTTACGGGGTATGCATAAGCTGTCTACATCAGCTTTTGGATGATGCATCTTATGCTTAAAAAGGTGATTTCTTGTCTTAGAATCCATTCGTCTGATGTCGTTTAGAGACTAGTTTAAGATGTCGAAGCAATCTTGGACCATTGGTATGGCAAAATTAATAATTGCCAAAATTCTGTTCTGAGAATTCAATCCAGTTTTTAATATCAGTCGTAGCCTTCTATAGTACTCTTTACGCACTATTTCTTTCATTTTTTATGGTGAATCCTTTCACTCTCATTTAGTCGGTGGTATTTATAAGCTTCTTCTTTCTCTAAGTCTTTTATTGTTACAGCAGTGTCTAAGCTAATTGAGGATATTTGCTGTAGTGATCCTCGTAAAACTGTAGATTTAGCACATTTATTCAAATTGAATTTCATTCCAATGTCTTCACTGTAGCATTTTCCAGTTTGCAGAAGATATTCCAACTCCTTGTCATTCTTAGCATACAACTTTAAATCATCTATGTAAAATACATGGTTTATTTTCTTGAGCTATTTATTAACCACATTCTGTCTTAAGTTGACTGATTAATGCTATTACTGACATACAAAATAGTAAGGGAGACAAAGAGTCACCTTGAAATATACTTCTTTCACCAGACTTATAGGTTCCATTTATAGGGTTGATGTAAAAGGTTGTTTTCCATATCGACATAGATTGTTTGATGAAATTGATGATGACGTGTGATAACTTGTACATATTTAAAGTCTTTAAGATCCAGGAATGTGGTACACTATCGAATGCCTTATGATAATTTATCCAGGCAGTACTAAAATTTTTATTATTATTATTATTATTATTATTATTATTATTATTATTATTATTACTTGATTTTCATATGATATATTAAGTCTCCATAATGGCTTTTATGTCGCTACACGTGTTTCGAGTCTAAGTTTGGCTCTCTTTAGGCGAATAAATTTGTGACTTTATATATCAAGATCGGATCACGCAGCTATCGGCACACGGATAAGGAAGGTAGATTTTAACGTATTATATATGCAATGTAAATAAACGCCGGTAGTCAAGAGTGTTAAATTTATTGCTAAATAAGCTGTGAGTAGCTATTGTTTTTAAAATTTACCATTTCCCCAAAGAGTTCAATCGACTGTAGTCATCCGCATACAGTCCTGTTTCCCTGCATCACATTCATCAGTAAGGGTAGACATCCGATTGTTTACAGCCGGATTAAAACCCGACAAATTTGGCATTAGTCGGAGATTCTACATCTAAGCTATCGATACACGGTGGATGAAGGCACAATCTAGCGCGTTATATACAAAATGTAAACAAACGTCAGTAGCCAAATGTTGAAGAACGATGAGTAAAATACGTTAGGCATTTACTGTTCTTAAAAATCTACCATATTTTTAGTGTGATATATATATATATGTATATATGCATTATTTAATAATACAAAATAGCATGATGCTCTAGCTTTGTATTTAGTTTATCTGGTTTTCCTATTCAGCAATTTTGCGTAGTTATATTTTTCGGTGAGCAACAGGAAAAAAAGACTTAAGAACTATTTTATCAACAGAAAAATAAGAAGAGGAAAAGACGTGCTACTTTTGTTTCTGTCAAATAATGATATGATTCAAGAAAATTACACGAGATGACATTAATGACGAAATTAAAAGCCCATACTATCCATTATCATTACTTAAGTCCTTTCGAGAAAATAAGTTAAAATTGCCGACGTATACCGTGTATGCATTGACCAATATGTCATGTATAATTTAAAATGAGGTGCTTTCAATATAGACATTTGCATTTATAAATAATGCCAAACTCACTTAGTAGCTGTCTTTTCTGTCATTCTCTTTTACGAGCGCAGATTACAGATCACAACGTTTACTCTATCAGTAAATATTTGTGACTTTTTGCACTGCATTTGCTAGGTATAAATTAAAACATAAAACATGACTGAATATAATTGGAATATTTGTCAAAATACGTGAACTATGTTTGAGGTTTTGAAGATTGGAACGCCTTTATATTGACTTACAAGTTTTATTAACGCTGTTTACCTGATTTTAATTCCTATTTCCTTTAATAGACAATCTCATCGAAAATGAAAGAAAGACTTGAAGTGACTGAAATGTGGTTCTACAGAAGGATGCTGCGGAGCTCATGGATGAAGCACGTGAGCGATTAATTCAGTCAGTTAAGTGCCATAGGTGATACACGCTTGGGTGATCTTTCGATACATGACTGACTGGGCAGAAGATTATCCCGCAGTAGGTTGCCATTGCTTTCTGCGGTAGACTGGTTGCCAACCAATGCTATAGAACCCAATCTGTCCTGCTATTTAACCCATAACTGGAAGAAAGAGACGGATTAATACCTTTCCCAAGGGTATTTGCGCGTAAGTGAATACAATGGATTCAACTGGAATTCGAACTCGGCTCCCCGGTTTCTCGTTCCGAGCCGATATCCACTGTACCACAACGCACATCCTGAGCGATAATTAAGTTTTGAAAAATAAACACGAAAATCAGGTAAAGACAGTTAAAGTTTCTGGGACATGCAAGAAGGAAGGCGAACTCAGAGATTCCGATGCTCAATGACCAGATAGCAAAAAAAAAGAGGAACAGAGAAAGCAGCGGGTAACATACTTGACGGGTTTGAGCAGGTGTGTGGCATTGCTGCGTGTTGCGTGATGTAACTGGAGAAAGTGTGGTAAGAGGCACCAGGGATAGGGATACGTTAAAGTCCACGATCACCTACGTCTTATAAAGGCAAGGCAAATAGAAGAACAATATCGTTTAATGAATGTTCATTGCTGTACAATGTTTATTTGCCCGGAATGAGAAATAGGAAAACCGAGTTCGAATTCCAAGTGAATTCGTTGCATTCAATTACGCGTAAATACCTTTGGGAAAGATAATAATCTATCTCTTCTACTTTGGTTGGACAAATTTGTTTCTATAACTTTGGTTGACAACCGGTCTACCACAGAAAAAATAACTTACTGCTGGAAAATATTCTGGTTTTCAGTAACGGATCAAAAGAGACATAATCACCCAATCCTATCTTACGTATATTAGTTAACTGAACGATCCTTTAATATTCATTGGTAATTATCATAAATGAGACGGAATAAGAAATCCCTCGATGTACACTACCGGCAAATCTCTCCCTATGTACATCCTAAGTCGTCTATCACCCTCCTTCTGACATTTCCTATAGCCAATCGCTCTATGTAACCCCTTGCGCTATAGTGGCAGTAGAATGCCTTGCTTGGGGTGACACGATTAAAAAAAAAAGAAGATATTTTCGCATACGTGAATATAACGAATTCGACAGCTGTATGAATCGCGACTCTGGGTTTTTTATTCATTTCATTATACATTTCGCTGCAGGCACATCCAAGCTTAAAGCTGCTGGTATGTTCAAACGGTCACTCACCCAGGTATTGACCAGCTTCAGCGTAAGTATTATCTGAAAGGATTATCTATAATTTGCATTTTGAAATATTCGAAACATGTACTTACAACATTGATATCTGCTAATTACAGGTCATGTTTTAAGGGTGGAAAAGTGAATTATCTCCATTTACTTGAGTTTAGTCATGAGGGTCACGTGACAGCCAGTGAGTGACATCAGTTCACACATATTCAAAAGCTACGTTTTAGCTATTACTCCAAGTGTTGATATGTAAGCTGAGAAGTGCGCATACACACACATAAAGTAAGCAACTTATCTTTTAGGAGATATTACAAGTAAGACCCTCTCTCATTTCAACGATTCCGCACTGCTTGTTGTATATATATGTTATTTAATATCTCAGTCTGAGACAAGTTAATTTTAAGCATTTTTTATCGATTTAAAAGATATCGCATGTTTGTAATTCCTGTTTTTTAGCTATTCTGCTCCATTGATTAAGCCGTTAGTTTATCAGGGAATAATAATGATGATAATGGTGGAAGTTAACATTAATGTTTCTTTCCCGCAATGCCATTATTAATGAGTTAAACCTAGTTTCAGTCTTTGTATATGTAATTAGAAACAGGGTGCTAATCTACCAAAGTTAATTTCCATGCGATAGCATTATCAGAAATAAATGTTTTGAAAAAAGTTTGAGTTTGTGTTTGAGTTCTGCTTAACGGCATATCAACATCTGTGGGTTATTTAATGCCAAAATGATGTGGTTTTAAATTATCTCTTTTAAAAATATTTGGTTGTGGTGAGAAGGTTGACTTAGTCAGATTTTAATAAAAATATTTTATTTCATTCATTTTTATTTTAGAAAACTGAAAATGCCTTCTAGTTTTGTATTCAAAAAGTTTTGCTAAGAATATTTTTTCTTTCAAAAATGTGTTATGGTATCAATGTTTTCCTTAAAATGTATTATTGGTAATATATTTCCTTCAAAAATGTATAATTTTCTATAAAAGTCTCTTCTTATGTATATATTTCTATAAACGTTTATTTTTATATATTCATAGTGTTTTGATCCCAGTTTGGGGGTTAACTATTTGCCCATAGCTGGGACCCTAACAGGTGCTACCACTCAGGGTCAAGGTGGGCCTTGGAGTAACAGCAATTATGAGGTGGTTCCTTGCTCCTCACAACCTTCCAATCATAGGATTGCTGCCGGATGCTGTTTACCGCCTGCCCAGGACCTTTTGAAAAGAGTGCGGCTAAATGAGGCGACATGCTGCTACTTGATCTCCAGATTAAGCTGCCGGTTTATACTTAAAAGAACCCTTAAAAAGAAAAAATGGGAAGAGAAATATAAAAAATAAAGGCTTCCTAATAGAAAAAGAAAGGATAAATCCCGTAATGAATAAAAACCAAGAAATTGTTCATATTTTGGAGAAACGGCAATACTTTCAACTTCGAATTTTTTCTCTTTAACTTTTTGTTCTTAAACAAAATGTCAAAATTTATTTTCGTTTTTATGAACGTGTTCAGTGAACGTAGGTTGAAGTCGTCAGCCAAATTATGTTCACAATATCAAGCACACGGTGCAACCAAAGCTTAGAGCCAAAAAGAAAAAAAATTATATGAAAGAAAATTTTGTCGGTTGCTTCATCTAAATCATTGATTTCCCGCAACTCTCGCAGTGCGATGCTCGCTAGCAAAAAACAGATGTTTAACGCATTATTTATTTATTTGCTTACATATCTTTGATCCTATTGAAAATTAGCACCATACATGAATGCACCTACGGTTTTCCATTGCAAATATTAGCATCCAATTCTAGTGGAATTTCGGAAAGGCTTCAAAGCAGATTTTTTTTCAGATAAATTTAGTCTAATGGCGAATCTCTCTACGCATGCGCCTTCTTAACACCGCTAATTTTGAACTATCAATATCGTTTTTATTCTGACACATCTTTTTATTTTTTCGATACTGGCATGAGATTTAATTCACTAATTGAAACACTTATATTCTGAGAAGAAAACATTTACGCCCAGCTTGTTGGGAAAAGGTGTAAATCTCAGAGTGTGGGAAGAGCATGTATCCGGAAGAATGTTTGATTCGACTAGTGAATTAGAGAAATGGTTGGACACGCTCAAAAAATGTTTCATAGATTTATTGATTTAATATTATTTATTTTCATTTTTTCGATGTCGTATTGTTACTTTTTTATCATAACACTCCGGGTCGATACACACATCGCCGCGAAATATGATAATAAAAAAAATAGATATCGAATGGAGGAAACGTATAAGTAAAATATGGGGCCATTTTAGCGTTTAACATTCATCACTCAATAACAGGGTTAAAAATTATCACGTGAGAAGCCTTATTGGTGATTCAAAATTGTCCATACTATAGCCCCTTTCCTACATTTAAAACATGACGAACCTTTGCTACTTCAATGACTAGTATACAGACAGCCTCCATGGTTTAATTCAACCGGATTATACTTTACTCCCAAAACCCGCTTCCTACTTTAACATTGTTAAATCAGCCTGATTCCTATATCGTCGTCGGCGACTTTCTCTCGCATACAAAAAATGTAATTTCTTCTTTGCTGGTCGCTTCCATTGTTGTGATAACGTATTCCCCCTCACTATTTACATTATTTGGACTATTGTCTTCATCTTTATTGCCATTTGTACGACATTTGTACGACGCTCCGGCCTTCCTCAGATAATAGAAATTTCGAACCGTTTACTACAGTCACTTGAGTATATTATTCTCATTCCTTGAGTAGAACCTCTTTTGGTATTCATGAGTCGTCTCCCTTTAACCCTCTAAGTGACTTATTCTCCACTGCTGTAGCATAGTATTGAACTCACAACTTTTTGGGTCAAGTCCCAGGAACTAACCAACGTCTATATTCAATGGTTAGTTCCTGTGACTTGACCCAAAAAGTTTTTAGTTCAATACCAGGCTACAGCAGTGGTGAAAAGGTAATTTACAGAGTCAGAGGGAGATAACGCATGACTACCAAAAGACGCTCTATAGGCAAATACTGAACCCTGAAAATGGGGTAAAAAATATTATGAAAGTATAAAAATATATTTTTTAGTAAAAATACAAAAATATTTTTGTAGCAAAAACATCCCCAAAATTAAATTTCGGCATTAAATAAACCATTAAATAAAACCATAAGGAGTTGATATGCTGTTAAACAAACAAAACCAAATCAACCTATACAGCGACGTTAGAAACCATACCTGCGTTCATAAGATACGCAGATGACCCTGATGGCTGAATTATAAAAGGAAACTATGTTATCTCCTAGACGATGGTAGAAGAAAACCATAAAAAATGACTCATATCAACTGCAAGAAAATAGAATGAATGATCAGCAAAAGAAAAAATAACAAGATATCACTTACGAATAAAAATATCGTGCAGGTGTAGAACTTCAAAAATGTAGGAAGCCTTGTTGACAAGTTATGGGTAATTTGACACAGAGATCCGTACAAGCATTGTTCTAGCGAAAGAATCATTTCAAAGTCTAAGTGAGGTAGTGAGGAAGGAAATATATTTTGTAAAACTTTTTTTATGTTTAAGCACAATGCTATATTGGCGTCAGGATCTCATCAATTTACAGCTGATCTGGCTAGATGCAACAGTAAATCTTATTTTTTCTCGCATTTATCGCTTGTCGAACTCACATCTAGTTCTATGCTTTGCAGCCAAAATTAATCTACCAAATAATTAATTGCAATGTGAATTGCTATTATCCTCCTGATTATTATTCTTTTGTTACCGCTAATTATTAAGGTTTATGTTCATCTCCTCGTGTCTTGGTGTAAGTCGTGGTGTCTTTGTGGCTTAATTGCCTTGCTTTGAGTGATACCGGTAAAAAGAATGAAACAATATAATGAGTACTGGATTTTGATGTGGTATCTAGCCTCTTATATGGCAGTGAATGTTCAAAAGTGTCCTTAAAGATGTGGAAGAAAAAATAAGAAGAAATGCGGTTATAAAGAAATATAATGAAAACTACATGGATAGAATGTGTAAGCAACAATTAAGTCTTAAAGAAAAATGCAACAATTTTTTATACTCAAAGTTTAAGAAAAGAGAACTGAAATTTCATGGGTATATGATAATGAAAGAAACATATTGTAAGCAAGATATATAGGGTAACGCAGCGATAAACTACCCTAATGAGTTTGCATGAATTGATGGCTAAACAGGACCGTACAAAAAGTAAAAAAGGCTAATAGTCCCACGAGATACAAAGTTGTAGAGAGTTTTGATCGCCTGTGTTCGCAAAGTACAAGAGACATAGAAGTGTGTGAAACTATGAAATTTAATTACAAAACTAGTACACAAGCTACAATCTGTCTACGAGAAATACAAAAATATCACAAAAATGTATGGAACGTTAAAATCAAAAATCGAAGAAATAATCCAGGACAGAAAGAAAAAGCAAACTAGAAACTCATAGAAACGCCGGAATAAATTTATAAATGATCAAATGACAATTTTTATATTTACATATTTTTCTTTAACTTTGTTGTTGTTATCAAAACGTTTGGTGAAATAAAAATGGTTCGCTTCAGAATACACTACAGGTTATCCACACACACACACACACACACACACACACACACACACACACATATATATATATATATATATATATATATACAAGTATATGGTACGTATGGATGGAATAATAATCCGTATCCAAAGGAAACACTATTCTTAAAAAGTTCTCAATAAGAAATAGAGCTAATAATATTTATTCAGAAATTATGACATGAATGTTATAATATCACTACAAAAGTAGCTATTTTGTTTCGACACTTCTTGTGTTTTATCAAGTGATCACTTGATAAGACACAAAAAAGCGACGAAAGAAAATAGCTGCTTTTGTAGTGATATTATAACATATCCATGTTATAATTTCTGAATATATATATATATATATATATATATATATATCAGGTCGGTGCAAAAAATTTTCCCCGTTTGTAAAAGGTTCATATTTAATAATTGTAATTTATTTTATGCTTATTCTTACTCCTTAAACATATAACCATCTAACTTTTTCTGTCAGATTATTAAAACATCCTTCATATTTTCTTCAATATTCACACCCATGTTCTTTCCATTTAAAAATCACATTAAGTTTCAAAGAAGTTCCAATGCAAATGATGCAGCCCGATTTATTCAGGATGCTTATGGAATTAATGCAGTGAAAAAAAGAAGTTGTGGGCGGTTGTTTTCCCGTTTTCAGAAAGGAAATTTCAGTTTGAAAGAAAAATGAGGCTAGAGGTGGTTGCTCAAAAAAGCTTGATTCAGATGTGTTGAATGCCGCTGTTCTTTGAGTAACAAAAAACAGCGGCATTCTATGGTAACCTCACGAAAACTTTCACACTAATTAAATGTATCCCCTACAACTGCGTCATGCCAAAGGAAAAATATGGGGAAGATTTCAGTATTCAAAAAATGGCTCCCGCAACAACAGTCTCCAGAGAACCTGCGACAACGTGTTTCTTGTTGGGAATCTTTGCTTTCAAGACACCTTCAGGCACCATGTTTTGGTTAGGCTTCTCACAGACTAGGGAAACTTCCATCTTGCTCTATCCAGCATATTTCTCTGATTTAGCTCCCTCAGATTATCACTTATTTCGAGGATTACAAAACCATTTAATGACCTTAGGTTAACTTCACGTGAGGAGATTGAGCATGAGTTAAATTCATATTTCACATCAAAACTTAAAGAGTTTTACAAGCGAGGCATTTATAAGCTCGTTGACAGATGGAATCAAATTATAGAGAACAAAGGTCGTTATTTTTATGAATAAAGATTTTCAAAACATGTAGGTTTTCCTTTTCAAGATTAAACTTTAAATCTGCAAAAACTATAATATATATATATATATATATATATATATATATATATATATATATATATATATATATATATATATATATCCTGGGTTTTATATATATATATATATATATATCCTGGGTTTTATATATATATATATATATATATATATATATATATATATATCCTGGGTTTTATATATATATATATATATATATATCCTGGGTTTTATATATATATATATATATATATATATATATCCTGGGTTTTATATATATATATATATATATATATATATATATATATATATATATATATATATATATATATATATATATATATATATATATATATATATAGGTTTTATATATATATATATATATATATATATATATATATCCTATTTTATATATATATATATATATATATATATATATAAAACCCATATATATATATATATATATATATATATATATATATATATATATATATATATATATATATATATATAAAACCCAGGATATATATATATATAAAACCCAGGATATATATATATATATATATATATATATATATATATATATATATATATATATATAGCTATGAGGATATCTAAAAACCCTAAAACAATGGGATAACAACAACAAAAATAGGTACAATAGAGCGAATAAAAATAATATTACTAATCATGACACATAAACCAGGAAATTCAGAGAGAACATCTACTATCGTTATCAAAGAAAAGCCTCAAGATGTGAGATACGAATCTGAGACATTAGAATCAAACATGTACGCAAAGAAATTCACAATAACAAAAATTCTTCAACAGTAGTAATAGTAGCAATGTACGAAAATTTAATTATTTGAGAAATAACAACATGACATGTGCAAAGAAATTCTAAAGAGTATTTTAATAATGAAGCTTTTTAAAAGCTAAAGGAAATATTCAAAAAAATATTAGTTAACAACAGAACAAATTCTGCAATTCTATATATTATCAACTTCCAAACTTAGCAGTGAATGTTGTATAATTTCTTCACTGATGTATAGCACACATGGGCAGCAGAGATTGGTTTCTACATAGAAATACTGAGGATACTATGCTCAAACATTTGTAACGTGAAAGAATTAAGGAAAGTGGAAACAAAACAAAACTTGTGTTTGACATACGAATATATTTTTGAGTAACATTGAAAAAACAGGGTTTGTAAAATTTACTACTCAGAAAATATATTGAACAAAAGAACAGCAGATTAAAACATATATAACCTACCTTTCGAGATTATGTTAATAAATAGCAAATAATAATAATAATAATAATAATAATAATAGTTGTGAATTCAAAACAAGATAGTAACTTCTATGGTAGTTGCGATTTGAATTATAAAAAAAATAACCACTAACATATTAGAAAGTTTCCTAGAAATTACAGCTGAAGAGAAATAAAAAAAACTTGATAAATATAAAACATAGACTAAGAATTTTGTCAATGTTATTGTTGTGGATTCTTGATATGAGAGAAAAAACGTAAGTATATTGCACAAAAGATATACAACATATACAGGGTTAGTAGATTCAGGAATACTTGTTAGTAGGAGTCAAATATATACAAAGAAGTAAGTCCGGGTAATAAGTCTATATTTTTGCTGACCAACGAGCGGCGGTTCAGTTCTTCACAAGCACTATAACTCTAACAAAAACAACTCTCTGACACACTACAGACACTCACTTCTCTGTAGGCAGGATTATACGTATACCTTGGACGAGTCCATTGAGTGTGTAAAAAGGAGCGATCCCCAACATTTATGCTAGTGATGTTATCGGAGCTGGAAAAACAAATAATGAAATTTAGTATAACATAACACCACTATCCGCGTTAGATGTTCCCGCAGACTTGGTAGATAGCGTGTTAAATGCAGAAGTCGCAAGATGATAATGATAATGATAACTCGTAGGGGTCAAGTTATCGATAAACATATTCTACTGTGTTGTAGTAGAGTGAAGAATACATACGGGAGATATAGAAAAAACTAGAAACGTACTTGCAGGTTTTCAGAGAAACAATAAAGAGCTGACGTAAGATAGAAACAACAGCTGATAAGGTTCTTGTAACATTTCGAATAGTTCCCCCAAAACGTCGAGTCGAGAAATTGAAAAACATTTAAAACCCGTGCAACAATAAGAATTTATATAAAACCAACCTGCCCAACCCATATATATATATATATATATATATATATATATATATATAAATTCAATAAGTAAAAAATTCCGAAATCTAATTTCGTTGATTGATCATTTCACCGAGAAAATACTTAAGGTTAAATTCAACCTTGGTCAATTTTAATATGAATAAAATTAATATTAGCAGGTTCGGGTTTTGGGATTTTATCTATTTGCTTATCCTTTTTGGATTAATCATATATATATATATATATATATATATATATATTGATGCATTTTTCATCAAATAATATCCACAAGTGTTGTCGGTTTGTTTTATGTCATTTTTTTCATATTGTCAGATAAGCATAATAGCATTATCGTTGACAGAGGAACGGAAAATCACAATATTGATACATGCTTTTATTTAATCTTTTCTGAACTTTCGGCTTACTTCAGCCATTATCAAAGATGAAAATAGTGTTTGTTGTTACGGGCAATTCGCAGACGGACGATATTAGCAGTCGTCTATTTTGTTTGTGTGGAAGATTGGTAAACAAGTGCATCCATCCTGGAAACGAAAATCGCATAACAACTTGTAGCTTCTGACATGACCACATGACAGTGGGGACGAGAAGTATTAAGTATGGAAAGCCATTGGGATAACCAATCGCATCTGTTATCTATTATAGGCATTTGAAAATATGTGTGGAGATTTCGTAGTTAATGTTTTTCAGGTTAGTTTTCAACTGTTTTCGTGTTTAAGTATGGTTGTGTTTTCGACGAGGATTTCACGGAATTGTGTATATGGCCTGGTATCTTGTTTTAGATGTCTAAAGATGTTGGAGTTGCCGTGTAAATGTAGTGTAAAGCGTCGTGAGAACGAGTTTGTAGTGTGCCCAACATAAATATTTTTTAATCCGTAGGAGATACAATCTCACACAGGGCACCTGAATTTGTAGACTGCACGCACGTTTTCGCCAATCCTACACACAAACAAAATAGAAACTACATATTTTTATGCGTTGATCTTATTTATCGTTGTCTTTCCTACACATCTTTATACTTTAAAACGTTTTATCCGTTGTCTTTAATGCATATCTTTGCACGTGATACTTATTTACCCTTGTCTTTTCTGGATAACGTTATACTTTGTGCTTATTTGTCGTTGACTTTCCGACATAATTTCATGCCTTGTACTTATTAATCGTTGTCTTTACGACATATCTTTGTACTTTTGTACTTATTTGTTTTTGTTTTTCCTAATTATCTTTATATTTTGTACATATCTAGCCTAATTTTTATACATAAATTTATGCATTATATTTATTGCTCGTAGTCTATTCTGCATATGCTGGTATCTCTACGTATTTATAGTTGTCTTTCCTACATATCGTTAAACTTTTATACCTGTACTGTTTACGAATCTTTATAATTTGTACTTAATAAACATTGTTTTTCTACGTAACTTTATACTTTGTATTGATAAACTATTGTCATTCTCACGTGCCTTTAAACTTTGTAATAATTAGCCGTTGGTTTTTCCACATAACTTTATTCCCTGAACATATTAACCATTTCTTTCTTACTTTCCCCTACGTAACCCCCTAACCACTTCTTTCTCATCACTTTCCCCTATGTAACCCCCTAACCACTTCTTTCTCATCACTTTCCCCTATGTAACCCCCTAACCACTTCTTTCTCATCACTTTCCCCTATGTAACTCTCTAACCACTTCTTTCTCATCACTTTCCCCTACGTAACCCCCTAACCACTTCTTTCTCATCACTTTCCCCTATGTAACCCCCTAACCACTTCTTTCTCATCACTTTCCCCGATGTAACCCTCTAACCACTTCTTTCTCATCACTTTCCCCTATGTAACCCCCTAACCACTTCTTTCTCATCACTTTCCCCTATGTAACCCCCTAACCATTTCTTTCTCATCACTTTCCCCTATGTAACCCCCTAACCAATTCTTTCTCATCACTTTCCCCTATGTAACCCCCTAACCAATTCTTTCTCATCATTTTCCCCTATGTAACCCCCTAACCACTTCTTTCTCATCACTTTCCCCGATGTAACGCCCTAACCACTTCTTTCTCATCACTTTCCCCTATGTAACCCCCTAACCACTTCTTTCTCATCACTTTCCCCTATGTAACCCCCTAACCACTTCATTCTCATCACTTTCCCCTATGTAACCCCCTAACCACTTCTTTCTCATCACTCTCCCATATGTAACCCCCTAACCACTTCTTTCTCATCACTTCCCCTATGTAACACCCTAACCACTTCTTTCTCATCACTTTCCCCTATGTAACCCCCTAACCACTTCTTTCTCATCACTTTCTCCTATGTAACCCCCTAACCGCTTCTTTCTCATCACTTTCCCCTATGTAACGCCCTAACCACTTCTTTCTCATCACTTTCCCCGATGTAACGCCCTAACCACTTCTTTCTCATCACTTTCCCCTATGTAACCCCCTAACCATTTCTTTCTCATCACTTTCCCCTACGTAACCCCCTAACCACTTCATTCTCATCACTTTCCCCTATGTAACCCCCTAACCACTTCTTTCTCATCACTTTCCCCTATGTAACCCCCTAACCACTCTTCTCATCATTTTCCCCGATGTAACCCCCTAACCACTCTTTCTCATCACTTTCCCCTATGTACCTCCTTAACCACTTCTTTCTCATCACTTTCCCCTATGTAACCCCCAAACCACTCTTTCTCATCAGTTTCTCCTATGTAACCCCCTAATCACTCTTTCTCATCACTTTCCCCTATGTAACCCCCTAACCACTCTTTCTCATCACTTTCCCCTATGTAACCCCCTAACCACTTCTTTCTCATCACTTTCCCCTATGTAACCCCCTAACCACTTCTTTCTCATCACTTTCCCCTATGTAACCCCCGAACCACTCTTTCTCATCACTTTCAGCTATGTAGCCCCCTAACCACTCTTTCTCATCAATTTCCCCGATGTAACCCCCTAACCACTCTTTCTCATCACTTCCCCTATGTAACCCCCTAATCACTCTTTCTCATCACTTTCCCCTATGTAACTCCCTAACCACTTCTTTCTCATCACTTTCCCCTATGTAACCCCCGAACCACTCTTTCTCATCACTTTCCCCTATGTAACCCCCTAATCACTCTTTCTCATCACTTTCCCCTATGTAACTCCCTAACCACTTCTTTCTCATCATCACTTTCCCCGATGTAACCCCCTAATCACTCTTTCTCATCACTTTCCCCTATGTAACCCCCTAATCACTCTTTCTCATCACTTTCCCCTATGTAACTCCCTAACCACTTCTTTCTCATCTCTTTCTCCTCTGTAACCCCTAATCACTCTTTCTCATCACTTTCCCCTATGTAACTCCCTAACCACTTCTTTCTCATCACTTTCCCCTATGTAACACCCTAATCACTCTTTCTCATCACTTTCCCCTATGTAACCCCCTAATCACTCTTTCTCATCACTTTCCCCTATGTAACTCCCTAACCACTTCTTTCTCATCACATTCCCCTATGTAACCCCCGAACCACTCTTTCTCATCACTTTCCCCTATGTAACCCCCTAATCTCTCTTTCTCATCACTTTCCCCTATGTAACTCCCTAACCACTTCTTTCTCATCACTTTCCCCTATGTAACCCCCTAATCACTCTTTCTCATCACTTTCCCCTATGTAACTCCCTAACCACTTCTTTCTCATCACTTTCCCCTATGTAACCCCCGAACCACTCTTTCTCATCACTTTCCCCTATGTAACCCCCAATCACTCTTTCTCATCACTTTCCCCTATGTAACTCCCTAACCACTTCTTTCTCATCACTTTCTCCTATGTAACCCCCTAACCACTTCTTTCTCATCACTTTCCCCTACGTAACCCCCTAACCACTTCATTCTCATCACTTTCCCCTATGTAACCCCCTAACCACTTCTTTCTCATCACTTTCCCCTATGTAACCCCCTAACCACTCTTTCTCATCATTTTCCCCGATGTAACCCCCTAACCACTCTTTCTCATCACTTTCCCCTATGTAACACCCTAATCACTCTTTCTCATCACTTTCCCCTATGTAACCCCCTAACCACTCTTTCTCATCACTTTGCTCTATCTAACCCCCTAATCACTCGTTCTCATCACTTTCCCCTATGTAACCCCCTAACCACTTTTTCTCATCACTTTCCCCGATGTAACCCCCTAACCACTCTTTGTCATCACTTTCCCCTCATCACTTTCCCCTACGTAACGCCCTAACCACTTCTTTCTCATCACTTTCCCCGATGTAACGCCCTAACCACTTCTTTCTCATCACTTTCCCCTATGTAACCCCCTAACCACTTCTTTCTCATCACTTTCCCCTACGTAACCCCCTAACCACTTCATTCTCATCACTTTCCCCTATGTAAACCCCTAACCACTTCTTTCTCATCACTTTCCCCTATGTAACCCCCTAACCACTCTTTCTCATCATTTTCCCCGATGTAACCCCCTAACCACTCTTTCTCATCACTTTCCCCTGTGTAACCCCCTAATCACTCTTTCTCATCACTTTCCCCTATGTACCTCCTTAACCACTTCTTTCTCATCACTTTCCCCTATGTAACCCCCAAACCACTCTTTCTCATCAGTTTCTCCTATGTAACCCCCTAATCACTCTTTCTCATCACTTTCCCCTATGTAACCCCCTAACCACTCTTTCTCATTACTTTCCCCTATGTAACCCCCTAACCACTTCTTTCTCATCACTTTCCCCTATGTAACCCCCTAACCACTTCTTTCTCATCACTTTCCCCTATGTAACCCCCGAACCACTCTTTCTCATCACTTTCCCCTATGTAACCCCCTAATCACTTTTTCTCATCACTTTCCCCTATGTAACTCCCTAACCACTTCTTTCTCACCACTTTCCCCGATGTAACCCCCTAATCACTCTTTCTCATCACTTTCCCCTATGTAACCCCCTAATCACTCTTTCTCATCACTTTCCCCTATGTAACTCCCTAACCACTTCTTTCTCATCACTTTCCCCTATGTAACCCCCGAACCACTCTTTCTCATCACTTTCCCCTATGTAACCCCCTAATCACTCTTCTCATCACTTTCCCCTATGTAACTCCCTAACCACTTCATTCTCATCACCTTCCCCTATGTAACCCCCTAATCACTCTTTCTCATCACTTTCCCCTATGTAACCCCCTAATCACTCTTTCTCATCACTTTCCCCGATGTAACACCCTAACCACTCTTTCTCATCACTTTCCCCTATGTAACACCCTAATCACTCTTTCTCATCACTTTCCCCTATGTAACTCCCTAACCACTTCTTTCTCATCACTTTCCCCTATGTAACAACCTAATCACTCTTTCTCATCACTTTCCCCTATGTAACCCCCTAATCACTCTTTCTCATCACTTTCCCCTATGTAACTCCCTAACCACTTCTTTCTCATCACTTTCCCCTATGTAACCCCCGAACCACTCTTTCTCATCACTTTCCCCTATGTAACCCCCTAATCACTCTTTCTCATCACTTTCCCCTATGTAACTCCCTAACCACTTCTTTCTCATCACTTTCCCCTATGTAACCCCCGAACCACTCTTTCTCATCACTTTCCCCTATGTAACCCCCTAATCTCTCTTTCTCATCACTTTCCCCTATGTAACCCCCGAACCACTCTTTCTCATCACTTTCCCCTATGTAACCCCCTAATCACTCTTTCTCATCACTTTCCCCTATGTAACTCCCTAACCACTTCTTTCTCATCACTTTCTCCTATGTAACCCCCTAATCACTCTTTCTCATCACTTTCCCCTATGTAACCCCCTAATCACTCTTTCTCATCACTTTCCCCGATGTAACACCCTAACCACTCTTTCTCATCACTTTCCCCGATGTAATCCCCTACCCACTCTTTCTCATCACTTTCCCCGATGTAACCCCCTAACCACTCTTTCTCATCACTTTCCCCGATGTAACCCCCTAACCACTCTTTCTTATCACTTTCCCCGATGTAACCCCCTAACCACTCTTTCTCATCACTTTCCCCGATGTAACCCCCTAACCACTCTTTCTCATCAATTTCCCCTATGTAACACCCTAATCACTCTTTCTCATCACTTTCCCCTATGTAACCCCCTAACCACTCTTTCTCATCACTTTGCTCTATCTAACCCCCTAATCACTCTTTCTCATCACTTTCCCCTAGGTAACCCCCTAACCACTCTTTCTCATCACTTTCCCCGATGTAACCCCCTAACCACTCTTTCTCATCACTTTCCCCTCATCACTTTCCCCTACGTAACCCCCTAACCACTCTTTCTCATCACTTTCCTCTATGTAACCCCCTAACCACTTCTTTCTCATCACTTTACTTTATCTAACTCCCTAATCACTCTTTCTCATCACTTTCCCCTATGTAACCCCCTAACCACTCTTTCTCATCACTTTCCCCTATGTAACCCCCTAACCACTCTTTCTCATCACTTTCCCCTATGTAACCCCCTAACCACTCTCTATCATCACTTTCCCCTACGTAACCCCCTAACCGCTCTCTCTCATCACTTTCCCCTACGTAACCCCCTAACCACTCTTTCTCATCACTTTCCCCTATGTAACCCCCTAACCACTCTCTCTCATCACTTTCCCCTATGTAAAACCCTAACCACTCTTTCTCATCACTTTCCACTATGTAACCCCCTAACCACTCTTTCTCATCACTTTACCCTATGTAACCCCCTGCGCAACAGTGGCAGTGTAATGCTTTGCTTAGGGTGAAATGATTAAAAAATATTTTAATTCGTTGTACGTGCTAAGCGTTGTCTTTTATATCTTTATGCTTTAGACTTATTAACCATTGTCTTTCATCTCATGTTTATTCGCGTACATGTTAAACGTTATATTTACTATAATACTTTATAATTTGTACTTATTTACTTCAGTTTTTACGACATATCGGCATACATTATACTTATAAAACATTGTCTCTTATACATAATTTTTCACTTTGTACTTACTTACCAGTTTCCTTTAAACATAGCTTTATATTTTGCACTGATTACGCGTTATCTTTCAAATCATATTTATACGTGTACATATTAAACGTTGTCATTCATTCATAATTTTATATCTATTAATCATTGTATTTGCTACATAGATCTATACATCGTACATATTAAGCCTTGTCATCTTTACATATCTGGATACTTTGTAATTATTAGCCATTGCTTTTTATATAACTTAATACTTTGTACTTGTTAAGCATTGGCTTTCCTACATATCTTTATACATTGTATTTATTTACAGTTGTCTTTAGAACTACCTTTATATTTTATACTTATCAACTCTTCTTTTTCATACACATCTTTTTACTTTTTACTTATTTACTGTAGTCTTTCATAGATAACTTTATACTTTATACTTATTAAACAATATCTTTCTTACATTTCTTTACACTCTATACTTATTAAACAATATATTTCTTACATTTCTTTACACTCTATACTTATTAAACAATATCTTTCTTACATTTCTTTACACTCTATACTTATTAAACAATATCTTTCTTACATTTCTTTACACTCTATACTTATTAAACAATATCTTTCTTACATTTCTTTACACTCTATACTTATTAAACAATATCTTTCTTACATTTCTTTACACTCTATACTTATTAAACAATATCTTTCTTACATTTCTTTACACTCTATACTTATTAAACAATATCTTTCTTACATTTCTTTACACTCTATACTTATTAAACAATATCTTTCTTACATTTCTTTACACTCTATACTTATTAAACAATATCTTTCTTACATTTCTTTACACTCTATACTTATTAAACAATATCTTTCTTACATTTCTTTACACTCTATACTTATTAAACAATATCTTTCTTACATTTCTTTACACTCTATACTTATTAAACAATATCATTCTTACATTTCTTTACACTCTATACTTATTAAACGATATCTTTCTTACATTTCTTTACACTCTATACTTATTAAACGATATCTTTCTTACATTTCTTTACACTCTATACTTATTAAACGATATCTTTCTTACATTTCTTTACACTCTATACTTATTAAACGATATCTTTCTTACATTTCTTTACACTCTATACTTATTAAACGATATCTTTCTTACATTTCTTTACACTCTATACTTATTAAACGATATCTTTCTTACATTTCTTTACACTCTATACTTATCAAACAATATCTTTCTTACATTTCTTTACACTCTATACTTATCAAACAATATCTTTCTTACATTTCTTTACACTCTATACTTATTAAACAATATCTTTCTTACATTTCTTTACACTCTATACTTATTAAACAATATCTTTCTTACATTTCTTTACACTCTATACTTATTAAACAATATCTTTCTTACATTTCTTTACACTCTATACTTATTAAACAATATCTTTCTTACATTTCTTTACACTCTATACTTATTAAACAATATCTTTCTTTCATTTCTTTACACTCTATACTTATTAAACAATATCTTTCTTACATTTCTTTACACTCTATACTTATTTACTGTAGCCTTTCATGCATATCCTTATACATTTTACTTTTCAGGATTTGTCTTTCTTAATTAACTTTGTACTTCATACTCATTTATCGTTGATTTATTACGTGTCTTAATACTTTTTACTTATTAAGTGTTGTCTCACTTATCTTTATCTATTTTAATTATTAACCAATTTCTTCCTGTCAAACTTGAACAGCGAGACTATTTTGAAGACCCTAGGTATTATGCCAGGATTTGAACAACATAGGATACACAGATGATAGAGTGCTGATAGCAGACAGGGAAAGGAAACTACAAGATCTCCTACAGAAGATAGCTGAGCAGAGTGACAAAAAAGGACTACAAATAAACTGCAAGAAAACCGAATGCATGGTCATCAGCAAAAAGAGCAACCAAAATAGCTAAATACAGGTGGAGGATATTAACATCAAGCAGGTACAAGACTTTAAATACCTGGGAAGTGTTCTAACAGAAGACGGAAAATAAGACATAGAGATCCGAAGGCGAATTGGCATGGCGAAGGACTTGTTCTAGAAGCGGAATAAAGTATTAAGACACAGGAAACTTTCACTAGAAACAAAGAAGAAAGTACTAGATTGCTATGTGATGTCAGTTCTTCAATATAGCAGTAAATGCTGGACAATCTCATTGCAGATAAAAGAAAAAAATTGAAGCAACTGAAATATGGTGCTACAGAAAGATGCTGCTGATATCATGGACCGAGCATATGAGCAATGATGGGATTTTGAAAAGGATGGAAACAAAAAAGAAATTAAAATTGAGCATATAAAGAGACAACTGAATTTCATGGGACATGCAATGAAGAAGGAGGCCTTGGAGAACCTGACACTAACAGGCCAGATAAAGAGAAAAGGAGACAGAGGAAAGCAACAGATAGCATATATTTTTGGGCGGAGCTAGTGGATGACAGAATGGGATTGCGTGCTGGAACAGGAGAAAGCGTGATAAGAGCTACAATGGATAGGGAGACGTGGAAGGCTATGATCGCCTACGTTCTGACAGGACAAGGCACACAGAAGAAAAAGATTACCCATTGTCATTCTTTCCTATCTCTATACTTTGAACATTACCCTACATACTTTTGGATTTATTAACCATTGTCTTTGCTACTTTTCTTTATACTTTGTAATTGTTAACCGTTGTGTTATATATATATATATGTATGTATATATATATATATATATATATATATATATAGCAGGAGTACTGCTGCCATTTATGGTCAGGTGCCCCTGCCGTTCTCCTCAGTGTTCTTGACAAGCTCCAAAGGAGAGTCTTTAATGTGATAGGTACTGATCTGGCGACTCGTCTGCAGCCACTTTCCCATCGTCGAAATGTGGCCTCCCTCTGTCTCTTCTATAAATACTTTCATGGCTTCTGCTCGGACGAGCTTAAATCACTGATGCCTCCTCAACAGGTGTTTACCCGTTCAACCAGACTGGCAACTGGGTCCCACCCATTCACAGTCAGGTTAGCCAGACGCAGACGACAATTCTACTCCTGCAGCTTCCTCTCTCGCACTTCCCGCCTGTGGAACTCACTCCCGTATTCTTGCTTTCCTGACGGCTACGACCTCCAGAAATTTAAAAGCAAAGTTAATACTCACCTACTAACCACTGGCCTCTAGCTCTCTCCCCTCCCCTGTATAACCTTCCCTTTCTCGCCGCCCATGTACCTGTCATTGCACCTGCTTTCTCAGCTTTCTATTGTTCCTTTCTAACTAGCTTGTACTCCTCACTCTTTTCTAATTAATCTTTTTACATTTATGTAACCCCCTGCACATCAGTGGCGTTTCTGCCTTGCTCGGGGTGAAATGATTAAAAAAAAAATATATATATATATACTTTCTAATTATTAAGCGTTGTCTTTCTTATATATTTTTGTATAAGTTTTACTTATTAAGCTTTGTCTTTCCTACATATTATTATACATTGTATAGAAAATTCAAATACCTGGGAAGTGTTTTCACTTAGGATTGAAAATGCGACACGGTGATCCAAAGACGCTTTTGCATGGCCAAAGACGCATTGCAGAAGCTAAGCAGAGTAATGAAAGACAGGAAAATCTAAGAAAAGATTGCTGGATTGCTTTGTGATAGCTGTCCTTCAGTATGGTAATGAGAGATGAAGGAGAGACTTGAGGCAGCAGAAATGTGGTTTTACAGAAGGATACTGAGGATAACGTGGACAGAGCACTTGTGCAACGATGAGGTATTGAAAAGGATGCAAACGAAAAGAAAACTGCCAATAAATATCAGGAAGATACACATGAGGTTTCTGGGACAGGTAATGAGGACTCGAGAACGTGATACTCACAGGTCGGATAAATAGAAGAAGAGATAGGGGAAAGCAGCGCGAGACCTACTTGTTACGTCTGAGCAAATGGTTGACAGAGCGGGGTTTAGAAGAGATACCAAGAGAAAAATTATTTAGAGCGACAAGAGTCAGAGCCAAGTGGAAGTCCATGATCGCCTACATCCTGAAGGGACTCGGCACATAAAGAAGAAGATCTATTTACCGTTGTCTTTCTTACATATTTTTGCTTATTAATCGTTGTGCTTTTTATATATTTTATCCTTTCTAATTATTAAGTCTTGATTTTCCTACATATCTTTATACGTTTTATTTATTAACCGTTCACTTTGACCACTCACAAAACGGCCTTAGTCTGCAAACGCAACATGGAGGGGTTTCCGGGCCTTGTTTATGGTGAACGCTAGTAAAACGCACAAATAGGCATACGTTAAATATAAATATATGAACTTATATCTTATATATATGAATATCGCTCCACCTCTAACTTCAGAATTCCTCTTAGTCATTTTATACTTGAAATCTACATACAGCAGATGGCAATTTAAAATTGTAAGTGGACAAGAATTATTCGTTTGAGTCTTGGTCTAACAGTCTCTGACATATTTCATATGCAATAAAGGAAAACTAGAAAAAAGATTAGTGTCAGTGTTCAAACAACCGATATATCATTGAAGAATATGGCTATTGTCTGTTCAATAAATATAAATAGGTTTTCCATTTGAAGAAGAATCAGCCAATCATTTTGCCAATTGTTATATTTCATCATTTTGTATAAATTAATTTCAACCATGTACTAACAATATGGAATTCATCCTGGATGTTTAAAGAAATTTATCAAGGTGATTTTTTAAAAATTTTATCATTGAGCGTGTAATTAAAACTGAAACTACATGAAATAAGGTCTAAATTGATAAATAACGATTAATTCAATTTTAACGTTATTTGTTCAAACTTGAGTAAAAGAAGGAACATTTACAGAAAGCCAGTAAATTTTTCATAAAATAAAAATGAAAAAGTGCACTTTCTCAAATTTGCAATGAAAACGATAGAAAGCAATTTATTTTTGTGTTGGTACCTTTATTTATTTATATATTTATTATAAGGCACATATGAATTTGGATTAAGTAGAATGTCATTTTGACATCGACAGGAAGGGCAAAGCTAAAACCAAATGCTCAATCAGCTCAGAGGAAATTTGTTACGTGCTAGAAATCTTTCTCGACTGTATTTATCTTAAACATTAATACATCTACCATTTGTCCATTTAAATTCAATATCAACTGTTAGTTTGTACTTCCTAATTCCTGTTCCCTTATTATTGTCATGACATAATAACAGTTTTAATTTCCTCATATTTAAAGAAGTAATCTTTTCACCCCAAAGAAGGCAGTAGCACAACTAATACGCCGGGGGCTACATACGAAGGACCAAGTTTAAGGAGGAGGAGAACTAGTTCCAGTGGGTGCACAAGAGAAGGATAAAAGTGCAGGTGTGATGACATTTGCAAATGAAGTTTGAGAACGGGAAAGAAATAGATACACGGGGTAATGTAGAAAGGACTAGGCAAGGACTTGAGTCAGAGGATAAGAGATCGGAATTGATATTGCATTTAAATTCCTAGAGGTTCTAGCTGTCAGGAAAGCAAGTATATGGAAGGGAGCTACACAGGCTGGAAGTGTGACAAAAAAGCTTCATAAGTAGAAGTGTCGGCTGCATTTGTTAGATTTAACTGTAATACGCTGGGAGCTTGTTGCCAGTCTGGGTGTCCTAAGATCTAATATCGCCGGTGAGAAAGTGGCTGGTGTCAAGATGCCAGGTCTGGATCGATCACATTACAGACTCTCCTATGGATCCTGTCGAGAACCGTGAAGTGAACAGCAGGGGATTTAACATTCGTTAACTAATAGCACCTTAACAGCTTTAGTGTCCTCTTTATGTGAATTAAAATGAAAAATGATCAACTGAAATTAATTTTTGTCTGACGCAAAAAGAAATCATGATTTCGTCCTAATGATTTCCAATTAACGTGCAAATTTCCATAGTTAAACGAAGAGATGTTCTTTCTACATATCATATATTTCTTTTGTCTGACAAAAACAGGATTGACATCGAAAGCCAGACCGACACAAGTGCGGTCGACGTAGAAGGCGGAAACTGTAAACACACCCGACAGAAGTTTGATTATATCAAAGGCAGCCGGCTTCAAAGGCAATAATCAGCTAAAATGATTGAGAGATAATACCTAGCCATAGATGACACAATCCAGCAAAAACTACAGAGGAAAAATACGTGGAAAGTTCAGCTTATATAAGATCGTGTTTTTTTCTGATCAAAATGAGTACAATAGGAGAAAATCTTGAGAATACAGAGAAGAGAGGTAAAGAGAAAACAACACTCACAACTCAACGACTCTCGACAACTCCTTCGTATGTGCGTAATTATCCCTGACTACCGTTTCTTTTAATCGATGTAGAATAAAATTATATGTTTTTGTTTTTATACATACATGTTCTGTGTTCCTAGTTTAGCGGCCAAGACGATTATTGTTTCCAATAGCAGCAGAGATAGTATATCACATAGAATTAGTCATGACATTCATAATTTACCATAGTCTAGTTCCATTTTATAGTGTGGATGCTAAATGTTTTGTGATTACATAAAATGGTGATTATATCCTATTTACATTTAGAAATAAACTACTTTATGAAAATAAAAACGTCTGAACAGGCAGGCCTAAACATTCAAATTATGATATGTCGAATTTACTAAAATGAGGAGCTGTACTCATGAGTTACATTCTGAACATAGTTCTCGTCATTGTTTTTCATCTTAATGTGGTGTACGCAGATGATACAGTGCTGGTAGCAGACACAGAAAGAAAACTACAAGATTTCCTACAGATGATTGCTGAAGAAAATAACAAGAAAGGGCTAGAAATAAACTGCACGAAATCCGAATGCATGGTCATCAGTAAAAAGGGCAGCCCAATATGCCAAATACATGTCAGGGATACGAGAATGAAGCAGGTGCAAAAATTTTAATACCCGGGAAGTGTCATACTAGAAGACGGAAAGTGCGACACAGAGATCTGAATGCGAATTGGCATGGCGAAGGAAGCATTCCAGAAGTTGAGTAAAGTATTAAGAAACAGGACAATTTCGCTAGAAACAAGGAAGAGAGTACTAGATATCTACGTGTTGTCCGTCCTTGAATATGGCAGTGAATGTTGGAGATTATCATCAAAGATGAAGGAAACAATTGAAGCAACTGAAATGTGGTTCTACAGAAGGGTGATTCGAATATCATGGATCGAGCATGTGAGCAATGATGAGGTCTTGGAAATAATGGAAACAAAAATGAAATTAATACTGAGCATCAAGAAGAGACGGCTGAAGTTCCTGGGACACGCAATGAGGAGAATGTCATGGAGAATCTGATACTAACAGGCCAGATAGAGGGCAAAAGAGACAGAGGAAAGCAAGGGATATAATATTTAAAGGACCTAATAAGGTGGACGACGGAACGAGTATTGCATGGTGTAACAGGAGAAGGCGTGCTCAGAGCCACCAGGGATAGGGAAACGTTGAAAGCTATGATCGCCTACATTCTGAATGGACAGAGCACATATAAGAAGAATGTGGCGCCTAACCTTTTTCATTAGGTTTCTATTGATTCGGGTAATTTTAAAGAAATATCGAACAAAACAATTTATTTATTCTACAAATCTAATATGACTGCTGAAATGTTACTTGCCAAGTTACCGCTGCAGCTATATCTGCAGTACCCTACCCTGTGATTGAATTCAAAATTAATATGCTAGAAAATCTCGGAATTAAAGTGCTTATCGACAACCATAGAATGGAACATGCAACACTGAAATAAGAAAGTGAATTAGATAAGAAAAGATGTTTTTCAAAAGTTAAGCAAAGCATTATGTCACAGGAAAAAATTCATTGGAAACAGAAAAAGATTCCTGAATAGATTACCCAATTTACATTGTTGGAACTGTTGTCTTGTCTTTGTCGTATTTACAAAGTCTCGGCCGTTGTATTCTCCAGACTTCTTCCTCTGATTGTAATTGGAAAAATAATATTGTGCACCGGGGTAGATTGATCTAGTTTAACGTGCAATGTTTCTTACAGTTAATGTTATTTTCTCTATCCAAATTATTGTTGAACTCTTCTGGAGTCATGTACTGAACTTTAAACTCAAGTCACTGGATCATGTAAACCGAGCATAAATATCGCAGTGAGATTTATACTAACATTTTTATTTCTCGCACTTCTCCCTTGTGAAACAGTCCCATGCTTCTAGCCAACTTTAATCTTGATAATTATAAATGCAATGACAATCGCTACCTACTGTCCTCGTGATTACTCTTTTCTCTTATCTCACATTATTTTTTCCACGGTCTCTAACGCCCAACGTCTTTGTGACTTTACTGCCTTGCATGGAATAAAACCGATTAGAAAAATTAACTATTACAATGAAAGAATCAAAAACCGTGAAGGGAATTGATAAAGAATAGACATAATGCGAGACAAATAATAGATCATTAACCTTTAGTTGCATATTGGTTACGATTGTAACCGTTCTCGAAAAATAATAAATAATTTTAGAAAAAGGTTACAACTGTAACCAATATGCAACAAAGAGTTAATACATCTGTCAGTTAAGTGCCCTACGTGAAACACGCTTGGGCGATCCTGTCTCGAAGGACACATGACTGACTGGGCAGAAGATTATCCCGCAGTAGGTAGCCATTACTTTCTGCGGTAGACTGGTTGCCAGCCAACAGCAATAGAACCCAATCTGTCCTGCTGTTTAACCCATAACTGGAAGAAAGAGACGGATTAATATCTTTCCCAAGGATATTTGCGAGTAAGTGAATGCAACTGGAATTCGAACTCGGCACCCCGGTTTCTCGTTCCGAGCCGATATCCACTGCACCACAAATACACAACCCGAAAGAAAACAGTCACGTTTAATACACACACAATGTTTTCCTTTAGCAAAACCTAAATAAACTAAGAAGTTCTCCTTTTTCCGAATTCCAAGTTGTTTTATTTTCTTAAGGCGCGAATTTAAACCATGTAATAATGTCATACATTGTTTCACGATTTGATTGATTAATCGATTCTGTATCAAGAATTTTCAGGGTTATTTAAAAACCATAAATATTTTTAGATTACAAGAATATTTCTTTATAGAAAATAATAGTTTAGTGATACTATTAGTATTATGTAAATTCAAAATTGTGAATCTGAATTCGCGGATGTGCGTTGTGGTGCAGTGGATATCGGCTTGGAATTAGAAATCGGAGAGCCGTGTTCGAATTCCAGTTGAATTCGTTGCATTCACTTACGCGCAAATACATTTGGGAAAGCTATTAATACGTATCTTCCTCCTAGTTATACATTAAAAAACAGAACAGATTGGATTCTATAGCCTTGGTTGCAACCAATCTACCGCAGAAAGTAATTGTAACCTGCTACGGGATAATCTTCTGCCTAATCTTCATGTCTCTTTCAAGACATGATCGCCCAAGCATGTAACACCTATGTCACTTAACCGACTGACTGATAGGTGAATTCATACTTTTCACTTTTAATAATTTGTGTTAGTAAAAATAACGGACCTAACTCTGTTCTCTGGGTAACAATTCCGGGCCATAAAACCAAACGTAAATTCAGTATTTCAATATCCTAAACGACCACCAATCTAGGTACAGACCAGGTTTAGGTTTACTTGACTTCTGTCCCCATTTTGAGACAATCATTTTCCTTACAGTATTTTCACAATAATAAACAAGGATATATTTGTAAGTAGATAGTTCTGCAAATAATGACACATATTACATAAATAAGGCTTTATAATAACCCTAATGACTACATTAATACTTTTTAAAGATTCGCTTCTCAAGAGCATTTTCCAAAATAAGTCTATTTGTTTCATTCATTTTATTCATCATGTAAACACAAGAAATTACGCAAAACAGAATATGCAACAAGAAAAATAAGAACTAAATTTCAGATTTGTAATATTTTAAATATGGAGTTTGAAAACATGATGGCGCTACCTTGACAAATCATCAGAATTATTAACGGACGGTTTGGAAATCTCATTATACTATAGCGATGTGAAATTCCGTTTTACATTTTATTCAGGATTTCAAACGGTAATTTCCCAGGCTTGCAATATCCTCTCTACTGAAGTTAAAGCCATCACCTACATCCCATCGACTGAGATAAGATCGATAACATTGATATATGTAATGATACTTGTTGTCAGTAACATTTTAAGATCAAATTCTGTCTCAATAATTGTTTGAATATTAATTTCTTTTGGTTGGTGCATTTTGTTTAGCGGCATATCAACCACAATGGCAAAATCTAAATATTTTAAACACAATTTTATGACTTCATCTAAGTATATGCCATAAAATATTACTATTGTTAATTTTATTATAAATAGACATAGTTCGTATTTTTTATACAAAGATGCATTTTTTATTTTCATAATTTTATGTTTTTGTATGGGGGGGGTTCATTATTTGGCCATAGGTGGGACCTTGACATGTGCTGCTATTCAGGGTAACGTTGACCCTGGGAATAACAGGTGATTCCAGGCACATTAAAACTTTTCCAGATCAGAGAATTGCCGATGGATTTTGTCCACTGTCATACCCAGTAATATGTACTGTCTGTCGGGTATGCTTTGCAGGGAATGCAAATGTCTGATGACAATTTTAAACCGACATTACTATTATAATATCTATTTGTTTTAAAAGTGTATTAAAACAAAATAATCCATACAATAAAAGAATTCTTTAAATAAATATAACTCTTTCTCACTCTCTGCCTTTCTCCCTCCCCACTCTCTCTCTCTCTCTCTCTCTCTCTCTCTCTCTCTCTCTGTCTCTCAACCCCACCAACACACACACGTACACAGAAACGGTTTTCTCTCTTTAGGATATCTAAAGTTTTAAAGTATTTCAGTATAAATCGCTTTCGAGACTCAGCAAACCCCGGCATCGGAACCATCTAAGAGACAGTCAGATTGGTTCAGGCGTTTGCTAGTACCCGTGAATAAAATGCAAAAATTACAAACATGTTCATATTTATAAATACACCTTCTGGCACGTCGTAAATCTCTGAAGGATCTACATAGTCTGGGCCCTTGAATTTCATTACGGGTGACACATCAGATGCAGAGCAGAACGGAGAAAAAAACGCTTTAAGCATGGCAACTACCAATAAATGCTGGCACCAGGTTCCTGACATCATAGTTCGTGATGTGCAATAGTTCATTTCATTAGCCGAAATTGATAAAAGCATCGTTGACATAGTTTCACAATCAATTCTGAAATGTTATTAACCTTAACGGTAAAGAAAGTAGTTCCCAGCTGTCGACCTCAATTACAAAGACACCATTTCGTCATTATACTGCAGAAATTACAATTTGTAACAGGTGCATTAACCTGCCTTTAAAGTTGTACTCTGCAAGGAGAAAAATCGACAAGAGCTTTATGCGACAAGTATCATATAATGAGCTCCGTTTCAGAACCGAATTGTTACAAAGTATTTCCGACACTTTGGTACATTAACTAAAACGAGACTCAGTTTTATTCACTCCGCTAAAACTTACGACGACGGTCACATACACATGTTAATAGAAACGTTATTTAACAGAGATAACTTTCAGCTATAATAGTCGTAGTGTGTCATAATTCAATCTACTCAAATTTCTGAGAAACCTTTAATATTAACGTGCATTAACTGTGTATATGTGAATATTATCGTATACAATTCTTATATCATCCAACAGTTAACTAAAACACACAAACTAAAATTTCACACCTGCCAAAATGGATCCAAAAAGCTAAAAGCATAAAAAAAAACCAGACCAAGGCAAATTTCACAAGTCAGTGTAAAATGCAAAATTCTGGATCTTAATTGGATAACAAATCGAAAATTAGTATATGACGTTATTCAAATGTCTTTTCACATCTAAAGGAAAAAATGCCTGCGGGAGCCGGTCACATGATGAGATTCACTACTTAAGGACGTTCCCTGACCCGTCAAGACAGTCAAAGATCGCAGAGATCCAACAGACAAGTCTGTCGATGACTCAGCTAATACAAAGGGAAGAAGAAATAAAGGAAAACAACAATTGGAGCAATATATCCTCAACTGCCCATAAAACTTTTACATCTCACACTGGCCAGAAGAGGGAAAGGAACACAGACTCTATAAGTGATTAATCTTTTTATACAAAAGCATTCTGCTGCTTACTACTATTTCTATTTGACATTTCCAATCTTTTTGGTCATTTCTCACGAATACCCTCTTTCTCATCTCAAATTGATCGACCCTTTCCTTTTCTACCTACTTAGCGGCGGACACGTAAACAAGACAGAAACAAAAATTACTAATTTGTTGAATTACAGAGAGCAAAACATAGACACATATTTGTTCAAAGCCACATTTACTTAAATCTAAATAATTTTTTTCCTCTAAACAAATTATACAAAAATAGAAAGTACTCTAATTGTTTATTATGTAGATGTGTTGTTGAATATACTGTTTTCTAATTTTATATCAACATTTATTATTGCTTTGTCTTTTCTTGAAATTTGTGTTATATTTTGTGGACAGGCTTTTCCGCATTAGATTCTCCCTTTTATCCGGGTGTTCTGTACTCCACAATATATCACGTATATCTATTGACCTGTTTACTATTTTCTTTATTCACTGGGTATATGCAAAGCCAAGCAATCTGGAGTGCCTTCCTAACTGAGCCCTTTATTTTATGTATGGTTTACTCATACCACTGACTATGTCTAGGTATATCTCTTACTTTTACTTCTGCTCCATTGCTCCCTTTACAATCAATCAATGTGCCTCTACCCCAGAGACTGAACTAGCAACCACTTTCACCAAATTTGCAAAAAATGCTTTAATCTAAGGAAATTGAACAGTGGGAGAATTTCTTGCCGTGAACTCGGAACATTAAATGTAACCTTGACGGTATACACTGAGGCTTTTTTTCTTTCTCTTGGGGTTGTTGCTGCTGCTGTGGTTGAATATGTTTTGGCATTCGACTTTCTTTGATTACACATTTGATTCTGACGTCGCGGATGTTTGTCTCACATCTTCTGATTTTGCATTTAATAGAGAAAATATATTGTCGGAGTTTCTGAAATAAGGAATCATCATTATTTGCACTATTTATATTTATATTTAGATAGTTGTCCAGATATTTATTGCTGTTATAACGTTTCGGTCGCCATGAGCTACGACTTTCTTCAGGTGTATAGAGGTTAATTAACCTCTAGCTATTAGGGGGATGGTTCATGTTTATTAATTCGACCTTGTGGCATACATAACCGAAATCCCTACAGCTTACTATTATTCATATCATCATCAGATTTATCACGTTTTCATCAGAAGGTTTGTGTATATTTGTGGAAAAGTAGCGGAATAGTGTGGAATAGTGGAAGAATAAATATATACATTTTGCATGTTAGAAATAAAAATTTATTAAAAGAATTCTTACAAGTTCATGTTCAATGAGAAAGTTGAGAGTTCAGAGTTTTTAGAAATAATTTGTTCGAAAAAGCTCATGCGTACGTATGTAAGTGTAAGCGTTTGTTTGGTGGGAATATCTTTCAATGGAGATGAAGTAAAAGAAATAAGCACACGAGAAAGAAGGAGAAAGAAAACCATGTGCGACGCGACCTCACGTCCGGGTCGTGGTTGATGTTTCTCCAGTTAAATTATCGTGTCTTGTCTCGCTGTTCCCATCTGACTCTCTGACGCTGAAGAATAAAATCATTATAGTCGTTTAGATTTTTTGCATTGGATCGTTTAGTCTGTTTGGTCCTGCAAGTCGCTTCCATTAGCCAGAAAATCAATTTAACATCTACTCGCAAAATCAGGTTTGAGCTTTTTCTTTAAGCTCGTGGTCAATGCTTATTTTATTTGTCAAAACCAAGATTTCACACGTCAATGTGAATTATTTTTAAAGTGAAGAGGAAGGTTGCTTTTAATTCTTAATTTCTTATGCGGAGTCAAATGGGCAGTCGGCTGAGTGGATAGCAGCAGGTGAAATCTGTCCAAAGCGATCAAAGACGCAAACATCAGCAGGCAAGGTTTTAGCCTCCGGATCGATTACTTTGAGTAAGGAGAACCATCAATAGCAAATATTGTATAGAATTTGACAGAAAAAAATTGCCAAACAAGGCCGCAAATGAAGAAGAAATATAACCTGTAAGCAAGACAGCGCACTGTGTCACAATTCGATCGCAACGATGACAAACGTACATGATTTGCACTTCAAACTGCTTCCGCATCCACCCTATTCTCAACATCTGGCCCCCATCAACTACTGGCTGTTTGTATACTTTAAAAAGGACAGGGATTTAGATCTAATGACGACCTCATATCGAAAACTGATGCGTATATTGATGCCAAACACAAATCGTTCTAGAAAAAACGACATCTAAATGTTATAGAAGCGTTGGAACTCGTGTATCACCCCAGAAAGAGACTATGTTGATGAATAAACTCAACATTTTGCCTAAAATTGTTGTTTTATTAGTTATGTCTGTGATTTCTTTTATGAATGTATAATTTGGCATCTTCCTACCAAGGTAGATGCGAAGAAATGTCAATTTAAGTTGAAATTCTGAGACTTCAGCTCAGCCAAAACTATCCCATACACAGAGTTTAAAAACAGGACGGGATCTAGTTTAATCACCCCAAACGAAACTTCACCGTTTGGCAGAGGCTCATTTGCGTCCGTCACCGCTCGGATGCAGAGAGTTGAACAAGAGGGAGCATGGATCATTAAGATCATTTTATTCAAATATGAATTTACCATATCCCCACCAAGGCGGATGCGTCACTAGGTCAATTACTGTGCTGATACTCAGCCCTTTAGGGCAGAAAAATATCCCGTACACCCAGCCTAAAGCTGAGACGGGATCTTGGTTATTCACCTCAAACGAGATTCTACCCTTCGGCGGAGCCCCCTTTGGGTCCCTTTCTTCTCGGAAGCAGATGGTTGAACAAGAGAGGGTATGGATCCTTCAGATACGTTACTTCGATTGGTATTTACCACATTCCCACAAACATAAATGTGGCACAAGATAAGGTAAAATTGAAGGAAAGAAAGCATGAATCGTTGCAAACACTTTAATCCTCTTGCCATGCAAGGTGGATGCGACACAAGGTCAATTAATTTGTGGATTCGGAGCCCTTAAGCTCAGCCAAAAATATCCCTTAAACCCCGCTAAGGGCTGAGACGCACAACTGTTTATTCACCTCAACCGAGTATCTAACCTTCAGTGAAGTGTAGTTTGTGTCACCCTCTGCTCTCAAGCATAGCGCTGAACAGGAGTGAGTAAGGAAAATTATGATCACTTTACTCCCCTAGGCATTTACCACACTCCCACCAAGGCTTATGTGACACAAGGTCAAGAAATGTAGGATTATGAGATTTAAGCTCTCCCAAATATACCCCGTACAATCACAGTCAACTCCAGGCTGTTACGGGCTCCTCTTTCTTCCAAACGATACTCTTTTCTTTGGCAGAGACTTTTGGGGTCCCTAATCGCTTGAAAGCAGAGATTTGCACAAAAGAGTGTATGGATCGCTATGATCAATTTACACCTCTAGTATTTGCCCCATATTCGACGATACGGATGCAACATAATGTCAATCCAAGTGAGGATTTTATCCCTTAATCTCAGCGATAATTAACACTCAGGATCTGCTTGAAGATGGGACAAGCTCTGGTTTATTCACAACAAACGGTTATGGGTTAAATGACAGGGTAGGACTTGGGGACCCTGCCCTTAAAAACAAATCCCAATGGATCTTGATACTCGAAAAGAAAAATATATTACTAGACACAAAAACTCATTAAAAAACATCAATAAATTGTTGAATGAAAAAGGTATTACCAGCAATAAATAAATAAAATTTAGTTGGCTATAAATGACGCGCTGAGGTTGACATGCCATAAAAACAAAACAACCAAACTACAGACAACGGAAACAACCAAGATGATTTCATAAAAATAAAATCTCTAATAAATTATCTCCTGGAAATCTAATTATAATGACGACCAAACATATATCAAGAATATAATTTGTTGGTATAGAATAATTATTTATTCTCAAAATACATTAGATTTGTCATTTATCCCAAAAAATCTAAACATCTAATCTAATTATTTGAAATAATTCAGTATCGCAAAATTCCACATTATGTAAAAATTATATTGTTCATGAATAGATTCGGAGTTTGCAATTCCAAAACTAATAGACAAAAGCCTCATGAAATTACTTAACTAGACTGAAGTATCAATATTCGTTTTGCCATCTATAACAGAGTCTCAACTGAGTGATACATGCATCACCTTGTCTATAGTATGTGATTTAATTTCTAAATTAGACTCCACTAAGGCAAGAAGATGTGCTGAAATGAGTTCTATAATCTAAAGGATTGTGTCCTTGGCTGGCTTCACACTTACGTTCCAGACTGTACAACTATTGCCTTTCTGTTTCCTGCTTGTTGGAAGTTCTCATCTGTAGTTTGTGTTTTTAAAAACTATCGCTCCTCTTATTGCTTTTCATTTTCATTGCTTTTCTTTTTCATTGCAGTGGATATCGGCTTGGAACGACAAATCGGCAAGCTGATTTTCGAATTCCTTGCATTCGCTTACTCACAAATACCCTAGGGAAAGTGCATTTACGAGCGCTTGTATTCGTCGCCTCACTTTAAAACTCAGTTATATAAAAAAAATAATTATATAAAAATTTGTTGTTTAAAATTGTTCAAAAATTCCATTAAAAATATATATTTCTTTTGTTTCGCGTAAACGGGAGTTGATGTTTTGTAAACTATATTACGTTTGTTTTTGTTTCAAATTTACGTTGTAAAATATTTACATTTTTTGTTGACTAAATAATTTTAGAAATTTTCGAAGAATACTTAAAATGTAGACATTTAATTTTAGAGGAAAATGTTACATTAATGTCACACGAATTACAGACAGTTGGTTTCCTCCACAAAATATTTAGCGAGAAAAACATGCTTAATTTTTGTTTAATTTTATTTTCTGAAGTATGAAACATTAAATTTGAAATAAATAATTAAATTAACCTAGGGCGGTAACCTTCTCTTACAGTTTTTGTAACAATCTGATTTTTTTAGAGGCAGGGTTGTTAGCCCTGCACCCAACTCCCAAACCTGGAGGACCGGTGGACCATTCTTGGTCCTTACATTTACATCACCTGATATTCAAAACCGGTCACCCACCTAATTACTGACTAGACTTGATGTTTCTTAACTACGGTGATCAGAGGAGAACCGGTGAATTCTTCACGATATAGCCGTAGACACCATATAGAATAATTGCCTAGATACACACACACACACACACACACACACACACACACACACACACACACACACACACACACACACACACACACATATATATATATATATATATATATATATATACTATTATTTACGTTCTCACACCCTGATTGAGCACTCTGGAAGAATAGTACATTTTGAAAAACAGTAGCTACTCTACTATTTGCCGTGTGTATAATGATAATGTAAACGCTAAAAAGTCTACCTCCTTCTACCGAGCGCCCATAGCTCAGAGGTAGAATCGCCGACTGACGCCAATTTGGTTGTGTTTCAATCCTGGGTAGAAAGCAATCGCATGTCTAACCGTACTGATAAGCTGTGATACAGCGAAACAGATCTGTTTGCGGATGAGTACATATATATATATATATATATATATATATATATATATAAGAAAGAATATTAATAAAAAAAAGTTTTGAATTTAAAAATGTACTTTTTTTGGACAGTATTTGTTTATTTTTATTATTGTATTTTATATTTCAGACCGCCCTCGGTCCTTCATCAGAAACGAGTGATTTTTAAATTTGAATTAGAAACGTATTTCACGATAGCGTTCGAATATTTTTTTGTGTTTACATCACGTGGTGTGTTTGTTCACAACATGCGGCACGTCCGTAGAGAAAGTCTGTTTGTTTTAGATAAAAATTTCTTGGAATATCTGAATAAAAATTTAGCTATTGAAATATTTGTAAAGATTCAACACACCTAAGTCCCTATTTAACCCTAGCTTGTGTGTATTTAATTTTAAAATCCAGTATTTTTCTTTCTTTCTGCGTGTGTATGTAGAACTAAAATTGACGTCTATTAGTAAACATTTGCAATTTTCTAAAGTATGATCAGGTTGATTAAAATAGGCTGCAATTGGGGACATTTTTTTGTCGTATATTTAGTTTGTGGTTATTGAAGCGAAATCTAAACTATTACCGGATTCGCCGATATATCCTCTGTTGGGGCAAATTGAGCAGAAGAGAAAGTAGATGATGTTTTTGCTGTCACAAGTAAGGTCTTGTGTGTGTAATTTTATTTTGGTGTTGGGTACAGAGAATGTTTTGTCTGTTATTAAATGTTCACAAATTAAACAGCGAGGCTTCCCACATTTTAAATTCCTTGATAGGTTTGTATTATTTAAATATTTGTTAGAAGTGAGGATAGTTGATAGGTTGGGTGTTTGTTTCTTTGCATTTATGGGTGGTTTATCGAAAATGTCTTTGATGTTTTTGTTTGATTGGAGGTTCCTGTAATCATTTTTTAAATTTTTGATAAGTGTGTAGGAATATTGATTATGGTTAAAAACCATGGGAATTCGGTTGTTATCTTTTCGTTTTTTGTATGTGAGAAGTGTGTTACGATCTATGTGGATAGCTTTATGTAGTGCTTCCTTTATTATTTTTATTGGATATTTACATTTTGGAAACTGTTTTGTTAGGTTGTTAATGTTGTTTAGAAAATCTGGATGGTCTGAGCATATGCGTTTCATTCTGATAAATGAGCTGTATACGATAGATTTTTTTAATTTGAGGGGATGACAGCTGTTAAAATGTAGGAGTTTATGTTGGTTTGTGGGTTTCTTGTATAGACTGGTGGAAAGTGTATGTTTATTTAATTTTACCATGACGTCTAAGAAAGGGAGGGATGTGTATGAGTACTCCATGGTAAATTTGATTGTATTGTGGAAGTTGTTGCAAAAAGTAAAGAAGTTTTTTAATTTTTCTAATCCATGAGTCCATATTAAGAAAATATCATCAATGTATCTAAAATAATGTGCTGATTTGTATTGTGAACTGTCTAGTATTTTTTTTTTCTAAAATATGCATAAAGATATTGGCATAACTACGTGCCATTTTCGTCCCCATTGCTGTGCCACTAATCTGTAAATGTTGTTGAATTTAAAATTATTGTGTGTTAAGATGAAATTTACTATATATATATATATATATATATATATATATATATAGAGAGAGAGAGAGAGAGGGGGGGGAGAGAAAGAGAGAATGAAATGAGGCATGGAAAAATTTTAAAAAATATTGTGTGACGCTCTTATTCTTTAGAAGTCGTAGTTTACTTTTACTTCCATGCAACTGAACATGCACACGAGCGAAAAAAATTGAGTATGTTAATTTAAAAATAATGTATTTTAACGTATTTTAATGATTTGCCTATTCGTGTACTTGCCCATTTTATTAGGCTTTATTTCTTTTTGTTTATGTTTCATTGTGAAAATAGAATATATAAAAATCACGGTGAAATTTTGACAGAAAATGGACGCATATTTATTGTGGATGATGCAATGGTTTAGTCACGTGCATAATATTTTTTCCCTTTTAAGTGTTTTCAGTGTTTAAATGTCAAATCTCTCTCCTCTCTATCTCTCTCTCTGTTTCACTCTCTTTGTCGGTCTCTCTCTCTTGTTTTCTGTATATTTCTCTTTCTATCTCTCTTCTTCTACCGAGCGCGAATAGCTCAGAGGTAGAAAGGCCGACTGATGTCACTTCTATCGTGTTTCATTCCAGGCTAGAAACAATCAGATGTCTAACGTTACTGATGACTTGCGATACAGCGTAACAGAACTCTCTTCGGATGACTATATATATATATATATATATATATATATATATATAGTTTCAATCCTGGTTTAGGAAGCGATCGGAGTCTAACCGTATTGATGAGTTGTGATACAGAGAAACAGATCTGTCTGCGGATGACTCTCACACCCTGATAGGGCACTCTGGAACAGTGGGAGACTTTGAAAACTGTAGCTACTCCGGCATATACGCATCGCTCATTCAATAATGGATAAGAGCACTCTAGCTATTGGGCATGTATAATGATATGTTCGCTAAAAAGTCTGCCTTCTTCTACCGGACGCTCGTGGCCCAGAGGTAGAATCGCCGACTGACACCAATTCGATCGGGTTTCAATCCTGGGTTAGGAAGCGATCGGAGTCTAATCGTACTAATGAGCTGTGATACAGCGAAACAGATCTGTCTGCGGGTGACTATAGTATATATAGATATATATATATATATATATATCGCTCATTCATTAAAAAAATGAATTGGAGCACTCTGACTGCTGGGTGCGTAATATGATATGCGCTAAAAAAGACTGCCTTCTTCCACCGAAGAATATATATATATATATATATATATATATATATATAAACTTATTTATAAATGAAACTTTGTGTGTGTGTGTGTGTGTGTGTGTGTGTGTGTATCCGTTACCTATAGACTCCAAAACGACTGAGCCGATTTTCTTGAGAATTTACAAAATTGAACTATAAGCGTCTGCGAGTGTTCTTAGCTAGGAGTCAACGTATCCCCGATAAATATCGATAATCAAAAAAATCAGGTTATAGAAGGAATGGTCCGATTTTAATGAAATTGGAGACACTCATAGACAAACACATAAGAAACGATATTCAGAAGTTTCAAAGTTGCAGTTCTTACAATAGTACAGAAAATCAATTATATATATATATATATATATATATAAAAGGCAAGATTTTTGTGTGTGCATGTGTCTGTTTATCTGTCTGTATGTCCTTTATACAAATCCACATTTTTTATCCGATTCTCACCAAAATTCACCAAAATATTTTTAGGCAGAGTCTGAGCTCCAGGACCATGGATTACTTTTAAAGCTTTCATTACAACCGAGCAACGCCGGGCTATACTGCTTGTATATATATATATATATATATATATATATATATATATATATATATTAGAAGGGAAAAGTAATTTGGGAACTCAAGGCATGCAAACTAATAGCTACAAAAGTGGTTTTTCACTCCTTTTCTTGTTTACAATTCATAATTCTTGTTTTGATGAAACGTAGACATTGTTTGTTTTATATATTTTAAAAATGTTTAAACATTTTTCTCTTTGCTTGACGAAAGGTCTCAGAAAATGGTGCTTGTTGATAACTGGAAAAATGAAAATTTGTAATTTTGAAATAAAATAAATATCATTTTAATTGAAATAGTTATAAATACTTATATATTCTTTATCTTCCAGATGAATTTGCCTTTTCTTTAAATAACGCCGACATTAATACATGGGATTTCAATCTAGATATGTTTAAATTGAGTCTAAAATTTCAATGGATTTTTATCTTATAATAATGTTTAATATATTTAATGAAATAATATACAATATCTTTAAAAAATTTCTTTAAAACTTTAAAAAATAATTTTGAAAATTTAAAATTGAATATTAAAGTCACGAAAAGGATGAAAATTTGTTATTAATCACAAAAACATATATTTCGCCAGCAGATAGTTTTCGCTCCACTTATGAACTGGTCAAAGAATTTCTGGGTAATGGTCTTATGATAGAATCCGGGTGTTAAGAAGTGGTCAAGTATAGCCTGCATGAGTTAAAAATTGATGTGACTCAAAATTCTTCAGACTTTCTCATTATACCCGTCAAAACCAAATAATACGAAACTCCGCACGACTATAAAACCTCTGAACATGAAAGTCTTTTATTTCAGCCAAAAACAATAAAAACTAACTTTCAGAGAGATTTTTATGGTTTAATACAGCTGGAAATCAAGCGAAATAATTTCTTATTCTGTTTCTCTGTTTCTCTGTCTCTGTGTGACCCATTACTCAGTTTGATATTCTGTCACCCTTTTTCATGCACCCAGGTTGAAGGGTATAATAATAGAGGAAAAGTATAAGCCACAGACTTTTCTAACGCAAGGAAAATAATTTCTGCTTTCTTTCTGTCGGTCTCTGTCTCTGTGTGACCCATTCCGCAGTTTGATTTTCTATCTCCCTTTCTAATGAACCTAGGTCAAAGGGTATAATTATAGAGGAAAAGTATAAGCCACAGATTTTTCTAATGCAAGAAAAACAATTTCTTCTTTCTACCTCTCTGTCTCTTTCTCTGTATCTGTGTGACCCATTACTCAGTTTTATATTCTGTTTTGCTTTTTCATACACCCAGGTTGAATTGTATAATAATAGAGGAAAAGTATATGCCACAGACTTTTCTAACGCAAGGAAAATAATTTCTCCTTTCTGCTTCACTGTCTCTGTCTCTGAATGACCCATTACTCAGTTTTATATTCTGTCACCCTTTTTCATACACCCAGGTTGAATTGTATAATAATAGAGGAAAAGTATAAGCCACAGACTTTTCTAACGCAAGCAAGATATTTTCTGTTCATGCTGAAAATGTTTATGTTCGTTTTTCTTGTTCATGTTCCCTACAAAAAGTTTAGTAAGTTTATTACCTTTTTTTTACTAAACAACATCAGTTTTCTCTACTTACAGGCACTAAATAATATGGCTTGTAACAATTTTCCTGGGAAATGAAGAACTGGAATTTACGAAAAACACTAGTACATAGAGGACAATGAAAATATTCAATACTATTAATTTTATATTTCACAAAATTACTTATCATATACAAATTGAAGATATTTAGTGCACGCGTTGCATATATGGAACCGACGACTCATGAATATTTACGCTCTAACAACCCCATTGGGCACTATGGAGGAAGGGTAGAATTTGAAAAACAGTAGCTACTCACGCATCTACGCATAGTTCATTCAGTAATGAATTTGAACACTCTCGGCTACTAGCTTGTGTTTACATTGTATATAACACGTTCAAGTGAGCCTTCCTCTACCGAGCGCCCATAGCTCAGAGGTAGAATTCCCGACTCATGAAAATTCGGTCAGGTTTCACTCCTGGCTAGAATTATTCGGATGTCTAACTGTATGATGAGCTATGATACAACGAAACGGATATGCCTACGGATAACTATATATATATATATATATATATATATATATATATATATATAGTGTATCGAGGAAGCAAGTAATTTTCTAAACATATGCTGTTGACTATAAGAGACAATGACTGTCTATTATGTTTAATCATGAGCCGTTCTAAACGTCGTACATTGCTTTAATTTCAGTTGAAAAGAAAGACAAAAATTCTCCAACATTTGGGTAATTATTTATTGATTTTCTTCTAAGCTTTCAAATCAACTTTAAATCCGGAAATAACATATTACATTGCATTTGACTACATGGTTTTGTTGTCATCTTGCGCTATCACGCGGTGTGACGTCATAAAACTGCATCGCAAATTTAAGAACTGCGTTTTTAATTTTTGGTAACTATTGCCTTTACCAAGCGGAGTTTTATGTTAACACAAAATAAAATCGTCGGTGATGGTGGATGTTATAATACTTCAGTCTAAACAACCTCTCTGAAGATGGCTCATGTGAGCCGAAAGCTTAGAAGAAAATCAATAAATAGTTATCCAAATGTTGGAGAATTTTTGTCTTTATTTTCAACTGAAATTAAAGCAAACATACGACGACGTTTAGAACGGCTCATGATTAAACATAACAGACATTCATGTCTCTTATATTTAGCAGCTATATATAAATATATATATATATATATATATATATATATATATATATATATATATATAAGATTAGGTATTCAAACTATTTTTTGTGTTTGGACTGTTTTCCTCATCTCTGTTGCATTATTCTCGACTTTTTAACTGTTGTACACTCCCGTCTTCTTCAAGTGAATGGAATTTTGAAACGAAACCTTTCAGGAAAGAGAACATGATTAACAATTTATTTATTTAATTGTTTATTCCCCGAAAGAGAACATGATTAAAGACTGTGTGTACACAGATTTTAATCGTGTTTTGTTTAATCTCTGATTGGATAGGAAATAGCAATTTTAACTATGACCCCCCATTCAAATCTTTTAACATCTAGAAAATGGGTATGCGGTTTAGATTCAGTTACATGACTAGATTCCACTATTAAACTGCGTTCCTTGAACGGTAAAAATCAGTCGGTCAAATGGAAGCAGCATAGAGACAACACGATAAAATGTAACAAAATTAATTTCAAGACTCCCACCATGTCATGCCTCGTTGGCATACATTCGTTATTTCTCCTTCCAATTTTCCTTTCTTCGTCTTCACTCACTCACCGTGAAAGAAACAGCAACAAAAAACACCTTCATCTGAGTCCTAAAAGCTAACGTTCGATAAGAGAAATTTCCTTTGTTGCATTAACTTGCCTTTTCACTCTTTTCCTTGCATGAAACGTTAAACTAGATAAATCTACAAAAGAAATAAAGTTGTCGGATTAAATAAAAGTTCCGTTCAAAATTACACTCACCTAAAGAACACCAGATCACAGCTACCCGAAAAAAGTGTAAACAATATACATATATTTTACATGTTTTAATACTGAGAATGAGAATGTTCTAATAGAAAGTAACATTTCTTTTATGAAAGTTTCATCCAAGTCAAGGCTATACTGCCACTAGTGTGCAGGGGTTAACAGGGAGAGAAGAGGGGACGAATTTGAAGGCACAGGAAATGAGGAAGAAAGGATATGAGAAAAATGGGTGTCAAAGAAATAGAAGATGGCAAATTACGTTGTACTTCAATTTTCGGAGATTGGAATTATCAGGAAAGTATAAGGAAGAGAGTTCCACATGCAGGAAGTGCAAAAATGTGATATAGTAGAAGTGGTTTCTATATTTATCTATTTTTGACAGTAACATATGGGGCCTACCAATCGTTCAGCACGAGTAAATGTATGTAGACGGAGTGTCAAAAAATGAAGCCTGTTAGAGTTGAAACAGTAAATATAATTGTGAAAATAAAAGAAGTAATCCACATCCATCCGGTGAGAAAGCAACTGAAGTCGTGATGCCAACTCTGGATAGATTACATTGCGGCTCCTCCTTTCAATTTTGTCAAGAACCGATGAGTAGCACCCGGCAAGATATAACAACATTATTTAATGCAGGGACGGATGATAATTTTATAAATTTGAAAGATTGAATCTGACGAGTAAAACTTCCTAGTCCGGCAGAATGACCCAAACGCATAAGCAACAGATGTAAATACTGATTCGATGTATACTTGAGTTCACTGAGAGATTGAGGCCAAGTAGGCGCAGTGTATTGCTCTCTGAGAGACCAGCGTGGTCCATACTCAGAGAAGGTAGACAAATCTCTCTAATGTAGTTAAAAGTGAGCCGCTTCGTTTTGGAAACATTAACATTTACGAGCCATTTTCTAAGAAAATCATAAAGATATATAGTCTACCCAGTAGAAAATTAAAACTTACAACTGTCTAGAATCAAAGACTCGCATGTTATCAACCACTTAAGAAACACCGTCTCAAAAGATTCCAATCGTCACAGACTTATTCCCCTATTACTAACCCCAACCAACACCTCGAACAAAACTAAATAAATATAAAGAAAAAGTATTTCCAGTACTTTACACACCGCCTGATGAGGCATGGAAGCTTCAATGCCGAAACGAGCGTTCCTTCATGGCGGTTATATATAGAATAATTATGTACATGTTCTAAAATATAATTTATAATAAATATTCACTTCACTTACTTAATGGGGTAGTAATCCTTGGGAAGGATACAGCATCATGAGATTGTAAAGATTCTCTTAATAAAGGAGGAGAAACTCAAAGACCAAAATATCCACAATCAGCAGAGTAATCTTGTTTCATTCTGCAAAACCTGCGATCTGTTCCTGTGTATGAGAATAAGCTACATCCGGTGGCAAAAATTCTGATTAAGAGGTTGTGAGGAGCATGGAACCACCTCTTAATTGCTGTTGTTTTCAGGTCCATTCTGATCCGGAGTGGTAGCACCTGTTAGGGTCACAATTATGGCCAAATAGCTAATCTCCAAACTAGAGTCAAAACAATATGGAAATATAAAAGTAGACATATATATAAATATATATATATATATATATATATATATATAAAAATGTACATTTATCAAAAATACATTTTTGTAGGAAAAAAATACCAACAATAAGTTTTTGAAGGAAAAAATATTACCAGCAATACAGTTTTGAATAAAAAACTGGAAGACATGTTCAGTTTTCTAAAAAAAAAAACAATATAAATTTATTTTTTCATCAAAATCTAACTAAATGAAATTTTTCGCTATAACCAAAACATTAAAAAATATTTTGAAACCCTAACTTTTTCGCATTAAAAATCCCACAGAGGTGTTGATATGCCATTAAAAAAAACTCAAACTCAAACTCAAAAACTGTGAATGAAACGATTAGCCGTTATTTCGCTTCAGCCTGTTGCTGGAACTTGGTTGTGGAGATTCAGAGATTGTCATACGTATCGTACAAGCTTATGTCACTTAAATCTAAAGATGTCCAGATGTCTCATCATATGACGTTTCTGACAAGAATCTTCGACAACTGATCATAGCAGTTTCATAAGTTAAATCAAAAACTGCTTGTCCAACCCAATTTACTTAGATAACGGCTGTTTAGTCATCGGAGGTGTAAAAAAATGAATTACAAATACATGAAAACAAAACTTCCTCTCGTCGTTGGATGTTGGAATGAACAAACACTTCTGAACAATGAGAAAAATATTCGTCTGATAATGAGAACAACTCTTGTCACCAAATAATTGGAAGAATTGAACACTGATATTGCGTCTTTATCTAAAAGACGTCTTTCAGCTGAAGACTATCTCTCTGGAATCTCATGCGGATACAGAATTTTCTGGATTGGCAACCAAAATGTCAGAAGAGTGACAGAGGTGTTGACTTTGTAATTAAAACATCTATTGTAGACAGGTAGAGCAACTATGTGGTATCCGGGATCGCATCATAAAACTTTGTGCTCTATTAGCCGGTGGAATATACATATCACTTCTGTCTATCTACGCTCTAACATTGGTAGCCAGTGAAGAGATCACTTTTTTCATTTAACTCTGATCTAAATGAGGCCGTTAAATCTGTCCCTAAGGAGAAAAGGCATATAATCATTGGTAACTTCAAAGTGGGAGCAGATAAGCAGTACGAGACGTGGGATGCAATTCGTCCCTATGGCACTGAAAAGATGAACGACAATTTCAACTTTATTCCATATTCAACTTTGGAATCAGCAATAAATTATTCCGTCAAAAGGAGAAGTATAAAGTCACCTGAATTTATCTTAGATCCAAGCATAGTCATCTGTTATATTTCATCGTTATTAGAAAACATGACAATGGTGACCTGTGTAATGTTCGTCTTCTCAAGCGGACAAAATATGATACAGATCGTAAGCTAACAATTTGAAAGTTGCAGCTGTGGATTTGGCAGAAAATATGGGTCTACGGTGAAGGTTACTAAAATGCTTGCTGTGTCTAAACTAGCAGTTGAGAATAAACGAAGTGAAATCCGATGAACAAAAACTACTTTAGCTCCTTAAAAACCCAAGTATATCACATTCAGCGTTGAAGAGCTCGGTTTCTTTAAGAAAACTCACGAAGACTGGTTTGATGATAAGGGTAATATCACCAAGGAACTGTTCTAAAATTGTTCAAAGAAATGCAACACTCGCTATATTAAAATCTTTTGAGCAGGCTTCTAGAAAATCGCTTAGAAGCAGAAAAAAGCTTTAGGAGACTCTAGATCAACTCTCTAACCTGAGATGAGAAGGATGATAAATGGCTGGTGGCATAAAATCTTCCAGGAAATACAGTGCCTTTGACAGATACAACTCAAAGATGCTACATCACCTTTTGCGTCGAGTTTTTGGTCCAAGATTATCTCCAATAGATCGCATGAAATTGTTTGACGGTGAAACTTCTACTAAAGACCCAAACTATATCCTGAAGCATTGGTCTGATCATTTTAGCAAACTGTTCTTGAAACGTTCAAATGTTGAATACGTAGGTGTTGACAGTTTATATATGGTAAGATCTTTCATGAAATAACAGACAAGCCTATGCTTGACAAATTGAAGAAGTCTATCAAACAATCAATACTGGCAAAACGCGTGGACTTCATGTTATACAATTAGAAATGTTGCACTAGGGATGAGTCAATTTTGCGTCAGCACTTTGGAACTTCATTCTTTTATTCTGAGAGGACAACTCAGGAGTGGATTGACAAAATCTTTGATTCTCCGTTCAAAGAAAAATGTTTAAAACAAGTTTGGTACCACTACCGTTGTATAACCTTGTTGGTGCCTTCTGGAAATGGTCTTGCTAGTTTTGCGCTGGACAGATTAATGCACTTCAATTTATTCCAGCACTGTTGGCGGTTTCAGGCCCGGTAGTGGCATTATAAACATGGTGTTTTTCGTTAGGTAGCTACGAGAAAATTTCATTGGACAGAGAGATCCTTTGTATCAGCTGTTTGTTGATTTGACCAAAGCATTTGATACCGTGAAATGTGGGAGGTACTGCGTATGTTTGGTACGACCTCCCACATTCGTTAACGTGGGTAAGCAATTCTATCGGGATATGAAAGCATCCTTCGCTTTCACAGAATATTGCTTTTGACAATGGAGTAAAATGAGGTTATTTCCTTGTTGCTATACTGTCTTTTTTCTATTTTACTGTTCTCATGTTACATTCCTTCAAAGATTGTGGTGTCGAAGTATCAATCAGATTTCAAACCCCAAACAAAGCCTTCAATTTAAGGAGATTCAACAGAAGATCCAAGATTCTTTAAGCCTGACCTCTTGTATGCAGGGTTATCTTTAGCTCATTGTCGATTGATTATCTTTGTTCTGCGTTGCGTTTGCTCTGAAAATAACATTTAGAGGAGCAAGGTGATGTACAACTCTTTTTCAAATATGCCCTACAGCAAACCATCGATTTTATTAAATGGCACAACGCTGAAAGCCTTTGACACTTTTCCTTACATTCGAAGTACATTATCGAGCGATGGTGCTCTGAATGAGGAGAATTTCGCATTCATTCAAAGGGTAGTTTTGAATAGGGAAAGCCGAAAACGAGTCTGATCTGAAAAGGGTATTATCATTTAGACCAAAGTAGATACCTAGAAAACTTCTGTCTAGACATCCTTGTAGTACTTCTCTGAAGCTTAAGCAACACACAAAAAAACAGAAGAAATACACGGAGAGATTCATTCAGAAATACCTTAGATAGATCGTCAGTATCAAATGGTAGTCAAATAGTGAATCATTGAGTACTAAATATATATCAAAGGCCATAATAATTAGGCCAACCCATTTTTTTTGGTTAAATTTATGTATTTCATACTATTTCTAGTATTTATTGCCAATGAAAATAAAATGGTTTTTGTTATTATTACTCGTCCAAATCAAACATTTTCTTCATGTTTTCTTTGATGAAACTGAAATATAGGTAATTATTATGTAATTCTACATTCATTTAATGCACACGTTATTGTGCAGTATTAACAAAAGAAACTATTCTATTTACATTTACAATTATTCACCTGGCAATAAATACTAAAAAGTAGTACAAAATACTTCAGTTTTTTAAAACACTGTGGTGGCCTAATAATTATTGCCGGTAGTGTATCTTAATGCAGAATCAAATACGCGGGACCGTCTATGTCTTAAGAATGAAAAGTAGTAAACTTTTCAAACATCTTCCTTGTTATTGGCATGGAAGCGATCTCAACACAAGCCAGAAAAATATTGAATGCCTTTTTCAAGAATAACTTGAAAGCAATTCACCTGAATGTTGAGAACTAATTAAGTTGAATGGAGATATTTTATCAAGGATGGGTATTGGGCCTTAGAGTTTGAACGCCATCGACAGGTTCAGCTGAAGCGTGAAACTCGGACGTTCATCACCAAAGAGGCCTAGTGATTGATGAGGCAAATACACTTCAGATTTTGGATATTACCAGTAAACGTGTTTTTATTTCATACGAATATTACCTATAATAAACACATTAAACATGAAAAATAAAATAAAACGTTAAAATTACATTTTTAAATGGCAACACAGACGACTTAAAAAGAAAAGTAGAGAAGAAGCGTCTGCGACATTATCTATCGGACGAGGGGAATTGACCTGCTTACTGGTCAGATCCAAAGAGAAATGGAGGTGCTAAGATCGTAAGACAGATGAAACCAGGTCTGGACGACAAAGTGAACCTCGCTGCCGCACTGGAAAGGGACCTCCAATCCGTAGTGACCTGGGGTAGGAAATGGTTGGTAAATTTCAATGCCTCCAAAACAAAGCTGTTATCAACTAACCACCATAGACTATCGCATCTACCTCCCATTAGCATGGGACAGGCTAGCCTCCCAGAGAGTAAAATACTACGCCTCCTTGGCCTTACACTCTCGGCGGACCTCAAATGGAATGACTATATTGAATCCATTGCCAAATCTGCTGCTATGAAAGTCGGCTCTCTGTGCAGGGCCCGGAAATTTTTCCCACCTGAAACTATTCTGCACATATACAAATCTACCATCCGCCCGTGTATTGAATATTGCTGCCATATCTGGTCGGGTGCCCCTGCTGCTCTCCTTGGGCTTCTTGACAAAATACAAAGGAGGATCTGTAACGTGGTTGATACTAACTTGGCAGACCGGCTGCAGCCGCTCTCACACCGGCGTGATGTAGCTTCCCTGTGCCTCTTCTACAAGTACTTTCATGGCTTCTGCTCCGATGAGCTTAGATCACTGGTGCCGCCCAAGCACGAATTTACACGAGATACTAGATTAGCAACTAGGTCCCACCCTTTTACAGTTAAACAAATAAGATGTAACCGTAAATTCTACTCCAACAGCTTCTTTTCTCGCGCCTCCCGCCTGTGGAACTCCCTTCCACAAGTCTGCTTTCCCGACAGTTACAATCTCCAGGTGTTTAAATGTAGGGTCAATAGACACCTCCTATCACACTAACTCCCAACTATTCTCACAACACTCTCATCTACCAACCCTCATTCTCGGTATCCTCACCCGCCTATCACCCACCCTCTTAAATGTCCTATATTTAACCAGCCTTTCTCCTCTCTACGTAGCCCCCTGCACAGTAGTGGCAGTGACATGCCTTGCTCGGGGTGAAACGCTTATAAAAAAAAAAAAAAAAAAAAACACAGATTTAGTGGATTTTGTTTTTCAATGAACAAACAACTAAAAAGAAGAATTAACGGGAAAAAGTAACCATTCTGGAGATATAGTCAAAAATTTTAACACTGCATGGATACAAAAAGGCCTAGTGATTGAAGTGTACGACCATGCCAAACTGAAAATGTGATCTCAGTGGGCGTGTCCTACTGTTAAAAGCGGGCTACTTGAACCACCTGAAAGACTTGAGCAGGAACTCCAAACAATAAAGATATATACAAAACTTGAATCTCCGTCCCGCATGCAATATCTGCATTGTCTGCTCCAAGATGTGTAAACTTATTCCTGAATTGAACTAACACATGGTGGTAGATGAAAAAGAGATGAAGCATCCACATGCATTCAATATGTCATATATGCAAGAAAACAATGAATTCAAATGCGGATCTCAAGAGACTTCGAACCCAGAAACTTTCAAGTAGAAAAGTAGAAACTGCTCTGAAATAATACGAAGAAACGGTAACCTTCTGAATAGATGGAGCCATTAACGGGTATGTATGTATGTATGTATGTATGTATGTGTTTATGCATGCGTATTATAAAAACGAGAAAATATATATGTAAGTCGTAAAATTCGAAGTCGTAAAATTAGATTAGTTCATAAATCGCTTTCAGTGTTTGTCATTACCTACAAAAATTCTAATTTACAGTTGAATGATGAAAAAAGTTAGTTCAGCAAACGTATTTGAGAGAGCCAATGTTCAATATCTGAAACGATTAATAAACAAAGCATTAAATTTATATATATATATATATATATATATATATATATATATATATATATTTTAGAACATGTACAATTTTTTATATATCCACTACAAATCATACATTTGTTTCGACATTGAAACTACAATGCATCATCAGGTGGTGTGGCTCTGTAGTGGATATATAAAAAAATTGTACATGTTCTAAAATATAATTTATAATAAATATTCACAGTTCTATATATTATATATCGAGCACTCGTTTAAAATAAATGTTTTGGACGTTGTAAAAAACATTTTTTTCTTCGTCCCTTATTCACTCGGATATATATATATATATATATATATATATATATATATATATATCCAAGTGAATAATATATATATATATAGATATCCAAGTGAATATATATATATATATGATAGACATTTAAATTCACCCGATTACATATTGTTTGCGGCATAATTTCCATTCTGCGTTGATCATACTTTAGAGGTTTTGTGTATTGAAGAACTTGAAGTAAAATTATGCTATGTAACGGATATAGATTGCAGTATATATGTACAGTTACTGTGCATTCTGTACTTTCCTTGTTGATCTGTATACTTATGTATATATGCTTTCCCGACTGTTACAATCTCCAAGAATTTAAATGTAAAGTCAATAGTCATGAAATTACATCTCCTCTCTCATGCTTTTCTACATCCACCCCACTCTCATCAGTACTCTCTTCTCTCTCCTACACTCTTTCTGAGACGCCCTACAACCTCTCACTCTACAAAACATTCCTCCTCGTCAATCCCACTCTCATCAATAATCTCTTCCATCTTCTACTCTCTTCCTGAAACACCCTGCATCATCTCACTCCTCATAACATTCCTCCTATGTTACACCCTGCACAACAGTGGCAGTAAAATGTCTTGCTTGGGGCGACACGATTATATATATATATATATATATATATATATATATATATTGTAAAAGGTACCAACAAAACAGTAGCCCTAATCACGACCGAAATCTGAAAAACCTACTGCTAACAAATAGGTAAAGTTAGTCATCAAACCCAAAAGGTACTACCAAATGTGTAAAGGGGATTAAAAAAAAGAAACAAAGTTTAAGCTGTGTTCGAAAGAAAAAAAAAAACAAGACGAAAAACTTAACAAATAAAGAGCTCAATACGAATGTACGAAAGTAGAGCAAAAAAAAAATTGCGTATATATATATATATATATATATATATATATATATATACGGAAATTGTATATAATTATATAGTCTGATATTAAATCAGTCGTTTTGCCTAAATATCTTTCGAGAAACTTAAAGAAATTTAAATTTTTGCTCATATAATGAATCCTTATAAATAGCTAACAGAATATTTCCGCATGGTAATATGTGGTCAAGGATGTGTGTTGTGGGGCAGTGAATATCGGCTCGGGACGAGAAAGCGGGGATCCGAGTTCGAATTCCAGTTGAATTCATTGCATTCACTTACTCGCAAATACCCTTGGGAAAGGTATTAATCCGTCTCTTCCCTCCAGTTATGGGTTAAATAATAGGTCAGATTGGGTTCTATAGACTTGGTCGGCAACCAGTCTACCGCAGAAAACAATGGCAACCTCCTGCGGGATTATCTTCTGCCCAGTCAGTCATATCTCTTTCGAGACATGATCGCCCAAGCGTGTATCACGGATGGCACTTAACTGACTGAATATGTGGTATATTCAGCATTTTTATTTTAAATGTTATCTCCTCTCATTAACTTTTAAAACGCTGCGCGGAGTATTTCATCTTGAGTTTAAAATTGCATTGACCTTATTAAACTTCGCAATATGCTTCATGTATGTGCAATATTAAACAGATATGTATTAACCGGAGTATATCTGATCTGTTTGTGTTTCAGTTGCACTTATCTCCCGTTGCTGCATGGAGATTAAACATTGTTAAATATGTAACTTTGTTTTTTACTACGGTTTTCACCAAAATCATGCAAGCTTATCAATCTCATTACGTTTTCTCAGTTGATACACGATTTTCAAAAATCATATTTACTCCTATGATTTCTTTAGTATTGTACGAAAATCAATTCAGTCAGTCAGTTAAGTGAGATACGTGGTGTACGCTTTTGGCGATCATGTTCTCAAAAAAAGATATGTCTGGCTGAGCAAAAAAATATTCCGTAGTTGGCTGCCATTAATTTCTGCAGTAGACTGGTTGATCTACCAAATTTATAGAACCCAATATGTCATGTTATTTAGCCCATTACTGGAGTGAAGAGACGGATTTTTACCTTTCCCAAGGTTATTTGCGTGTAAGTGAATGGAAAGAATTCAACTGGAATTCAAAATCGGCTCACCCATTTCTCGTCCCGAGCCGATATCAACTGCACCACAACGCACATCCTTTAAAATTAATTACACTGCGAAAGATGTACAAATGAATATTCGCACTAACGCTATCGTCGCATAAAATTTAACTTTAAAGAATATTTAAGCTACTTCTATTTAAGATAAGACTGCAAGAACACAGTAAAATAATAGAAAGAGAAAAAGTCAGGCGTAGCTAAACATATATTGATGGGAAAAATAGATTTCTGTCCACTGTAGAATGAGGCTAAAATAACAGACAGCGAATATCACTATGAAATACAAAAACTTAGGAATCGTTGCTTATGCTAAGCCAGCCAAGTATAGACGTGAATGCAGTATGAGAACCAGTACTACAGAGTGCTACAGTAAAACAATAATAAAAAGCGATTGCAATACGAGCGCTGATAAAAAGGCTTACTGATACATTAGGTTCATAAAACCAATGACCAATCTTCCTGTGGATAAACGATTTGGTTGAAAAAATGCAGTGACTCCAAGTGTTTGCGGCTACAACAGAAGTGAAATAAGTGTTCTTCTTCTAAGTACTCTTCATCTTCAGGACGTAGGCGATCATGGCCTTCCATGTCTGTCTATTTCTGGTGGCTCTTAGCACGATTTCTCCTGTTACACCACACAAACGCCGTTCTGTCATCTACCTGCTAGGGACGTTCAAATATGTTATCCGCTGCATTTCCCTGTCTCTTTCCCCTCTAGCTGGACTGTTAGTATCAGGTTCTCAGACCTCCTTCCTCCTAGCATGTCTCGGGAACTTTAACTGTCTCTTCCTCATGCTCATTATTAATTATCCTTTAGTTTCCATCCTTTCCAAAACCTTATCATTGATCATCATTACTCACATACTCTATACGTGATATTCGCGGCATGCTTCTGTATGACCACCTACAAGTTGCTTCTAGTTTTCCTTCATCTCCAGCATTCACTGCCATATTGAAGAACTGATATCAGATAGAAATCCAGTAATCATTTTTTAATACTATACTCAACTTCTGGAACGCGTCCTTCGCCATACTAATTCGCTTTCGGATCTCTGCGTGGCACTTTCCGTCTTCTGTTAGAACACTTCCCAGGTATTTAAATTCTTGTACCTGCTTGATTTTAATATACCCCATCCGTATTTGGCATTTTTGGCCACTTTTTCTGCTGATGACTATGCATTCGCTTTTCTTGCAGTATATTTGTAGTTCTTTCTTGTCCCTCTTTTCAGTTACTTTCTGTGTGAGTTCTTGTAGTTTATTTTCCGTGACTGATATCAGCACTCTATCTTCCGCGTACCGTATGTTGTTCGAACTGTGGCCTCCAATGATAAATCCTGGCATAACATCAAGTGTCCTCAGAATAGTTTCGCTGTACAAGTTAAATAGATCCGGTGAAAAGACACATCCTTGTCTTACGCTCGTTTCTATCTTTGTATATCTATTGAATGTGTTACCTGTCCGTATGCAGGCGGTTTGCTGTCGGTAGAGATTTTTGATTTATCTTATGTCTTTCTCAAATATGTCAAAGCTGCTGAGTATCTTAATCAATTCTTTCTTTAGTTACTAAACGAAAAATAACTGAAACTGAGACATCTGGAAGGTGCTTGCTACGTGGAACGAAAAAAATGTGCCTAGACAAAAACGGTTTATTTTGAAAGTATAATCATCTGAGAAAGACCGGAGTGGACCACTACCAAACCGTCGCGTCTATGACAGCAAAAATGCGGCCACCCGTTTTGAAAAAATAAATATAGTGTAGATAGTTAGAATACCTCATCTCGGAAATATTGTCAGTTATTAAAATCTATTTTTCGTATATATCTACGACGTTAACATTTGATCTGAAAATACTAAATATATTTATAATTATATTTAGACAGAAATAAGCTTTTTTATATATGCACAAAATATTTAGCGGTTTAGCGAATCTTGACTTACTTCAGACAGTTGAGTGCCATACGTGATACACGCTTAGGCGATCATGTCTCGACAGAGACATGACTGACTGGGCAGAAGATTATCCCGCAGTATGTTGCCATTGCTTTCTGCGGTAGACTGGTTGCCGACCAAGGCTATAGAACCTAATCGGTCCTGTTATTTAACCCATAACTGGAAGGAATAGGCGGAGTAATACATTTCCCAAGGGTATTTGCGCGTATGTGAATGCAATGAATTCAGCTGGAATTCGAACTCGGCTCCCCGATTTCTCGTTCCGAGCCGATATCCAATGGACCACAACGCACATCCTTGACTTACTTAAGAAGCGTAAAAATTAAAGGTCATCGAGCATCACCAACATTTATTCTTCCAAACCAAATTTATTTTCCTTGACGATCAACTGTATCACTAAACCATTATTCTAACCAAAAATAAAATAGTATTGCGTACGAAATATTTAAATATTTAAATATTTAAATTTAATAAATCAAATTAATATTAAATAAAAGATAAACGCTGCTTAACAAAAATGAGCAACTAAACAATTTATGAATTTTCACGTTCATTTAACCTATAACTAGATGGAAGAGACACATTAATACTTTTCCAAGGAGTATTTTCGCGTAAGAGAATGCAGTGAATTCAACTGAAATTCGAACTCGGCTCCTCAATTTCTTGTTCTGAACAGATATCCACTGCACCATAACGCACATTCAGTGCAAATAATACAGGGACTATTAATATTTGAATACAGTTTATTGATTCACAAATCAATGAACTGTATTCAAAAACATTTGCTTTGAAGTTTTTCCTAAATTTTTAAGTAAATCTATACATAAGAATTTCTTTTTATTAATTCCCCTCATAAATTGTCATTTTAATCTACATTTTAGATTCACATACATGAGAAAGTTTAGCTTCATTTGAGACAACGTTTTAAAATTATGATGCATTAAGTGCATTTGTGCGATTGCACCACCAAAATATTTATGACACCCTCATTATATATATATATATATATATATATATATTTTAATTCAGATACTTCAATCCAAGGGAAAAAAGCAGGAAGGTAAATTCCAAAAAACCCGATCCTAAATAATATTAAAAATTTATTTTAATATTAAAAAATGATACAGGAAGAGAGCTCCATGTAATAAAATATTACAGAGCAAATATATATTAAAAAAGGATTAACTCAAAGATGTTGAATGGCCATTTCGATATGAAGATCCCCACGGGGGACGACACATCACCTCAGCAACAGAAAAAACCTTTCAGAAACTGGAGAAAAATTAGTCTACTTTTCCTTTTTAAATAGATTGCAAAGAAATTAAAAAATAAATAAATAATAAAATAAAATAAAATAAAAATAAAAATAATGGGAAAGAAAAAGAAAAAGAAGAAGAAAAAGAAAACGAAAAAGAAAAAGAAAAAGATAGAATAAAATCAAATAAATAAGAAAAGAAAAAAAAAAAGAAAAAAAAAATTGACAACGTCTGGGTTCGCAAAAAAAAGGGAGAATGTAAGTACAAATTAACAGACAGCCGTGTTAAATCGACCTAAGTTTAAGCAACACGGAAGAAAGGTGGTAAGAGAGATAAAAGAAGGAAGGGAGGGAGGGAAAAAGAAAGAAATTAAAGAAAAAAAAATTTTTTTTTTTTTAAATATTACAGACGCTGGACAAATTAAAAAACATAATTTCCCCAAATCGTTGAAGTATTAGAAAAAGGCCTTTACTTAAAGGCATAATTATTAATAAAAGGGAATAAAAAGATATAGGATTTAAAATAAAATTATTTTTAAAAAATTAGGTCATTTGAAATTAAACTAAATAAAGACAACACTAGGTAAAAAAAAAAAAATTAATTACAATTATTATATACATACCTATAGAAGTATACACATACATACATATATATACACACAATTCTACGAATAAGAATACATATATACATACACATACACACACATATATTCAATTTATTACACACTTATATACATATACATGCGCATACACACACATATATGTGTGTACACACCTATATACAAAAAATTCATATACACACAATATACATGGGTACACATACATGCACACATACACACACACACACACGCACACACACACACACACATATATATATATATATATATATATATATATATATAAACATATTCCATATGCACTCACACACATACATATTAATGAATATTATGAAAAGAAGCATTTAAATAGCTCAAATTTTTTTTTCAAAATTACATATAGCCCACATACATAAATACATATATATATATATATATATATACATACATATACAAATATGCACATCCACACACAAACATACACATATACATAAAAAAAAAAATTAAAATTAAAATTAAAAAAATTTTTTTTAAATATTAAAAAAATTTTAGAAAAATTTAGAATTTAAAAATTAAAAATTAGAAGTTAAAATCCGCCATATGGCGGCACTTGTTTATAAATTCCCTCCTAAAGTTCAAAAGTAAGTCCTGATGAGGATACTTCAAAATCAGAATCTTCTCCAATAAACACAGACGACACATATCACGAAAACTTTTATAATTTTATTTTAAATCCTATATCTTTTTATTCCCTTTTATTAATAATTATGCCTTTTTAAGTAAAGGCCTTTTTCTAATACTTCAACGTTTTGGGGAAATTAGGTTTTTGAATTTGTCCAGCGTCTGTAATATTTAAAAAAAATTTTTTTTCTTTAGTTTCTTTCTTTTTCCCTCCCTTCCTTCTTTTATGTCTCTTACCACCTTTCTTCCGTGTTGCTTAAACTTAGGTCGATTTAACACGGCTGTCTGTTAATTTTCAGTTACATTCTCCCTTTTTTTTGCGAACCCAGACGTTGTCAATTTTTTTTCTTTTCTTATTTATTTGATTTTATTCTATCTTTTTCTTTTTCTTTTTCTTTTTCTTTTTCTTTTTCTTTCCCTTTATTTTTATTTTATTTTATTTTATTTTATTTTATTATTTATTTATTTTTTATTTTTTAATTTCTTTGCAATCTATTTAAAAAGAAAAAGTAGACTAATTTTTCTCCAGTTTCTGAAAGGTTTTTTTCTGTTGCTGAGGTGATGTGTCGTCCCCCGTGGGGATCTTCATATCGAAATGGCCATTCAACATCTTTGAGTTAATCCTTTTTTAATATATATATATATATATATATATATATATACATATATATATATATATGATCGTCCATGCATGTATCACATCACATACAGCACTTAACTGATTAACGGATATTTATGTAAATGTGTCTACTATTTTATTTCTCTCCGCATACAAGAAATCTAAGGAATGAAAAAATGTCTATTTTTAGAGAGAAACTACCATATTGTCCTGATCGGCATCGAAAGACTACATAGTAAACATTGCTTTTCTCACCCGATTTAAGAAAAAGACACTATTCGTTTAAATAGATTAAACATATTTGATTACAGTGAATTCCTTCTGACGGTGAGTCTAATGTTACTGGTTTGGAGACAAATTTTCCGCACAAGTTTATATATATAGTTTTATTAAACGTCTCACGGGAACATTGCCTTTAATATAATAAGTGTTTTTTTCCTTAGATCTATTCACTTTTTCCTCGATATCTTGATGGGCATGTTTACAATGTTGTTGATCCTAATAAAATTACGATCGTGTGGTTGTATTGGAGAAGTTCTATAAATATTTTGTTGAATTAAATTGGTGTTTGAATGATAAATATGGTTTTTATGGATAACTGAAAGTGACTGAAAGAAAAGAGTAAAATAATATGGTTCTAGGAGAAAAGAAGGGAGGAATGACATTGGAATTAAATTTTGAATATCGTAATTCACAGCAAAACCAAAAACCGAAGGAGAAATCTAGATGGGAGAATTGCAGACAAAGAAACTATCAGAATAGAACCTACTGTTACAGTTAGCCATTTAAACTGTAAAATGATGAGGCATTGATGCCAATTAGCACTCTAAATACATTCGTAAAATCCAAAGAAGAAATTAATATTTAGTTTGATATGTGATGTAATAAATATGGAATGTATATGCATCCACTTTAGTTCCCCTCACAGTAATGTGATTGGCTTTAATATAATACCATAATACCGACTAAGGCAAGGACGCATAGAGGTCTACAGGTCTTCGACTAGACGTCTACGTCCATAAGTATACTGCTAGAGATCTACTGGTCTTCGACTAGAGATCTACGTCTAGAGGTCTACGACTATTGTTATACGTCCATTGTCTACGCCTACGTCTCAGGATACTGGATACGACGAGTTCAGTCCATTACATCTACGTAATAGATTGTCCTACTCGGATGTATTTGCCTAAACCGCTTAACTTCCTAGAATTATATATATATATATATATATATATATATATATATATATATATATATATATAAATCCTATCCGGGGTATTTCAATATAATACTAAAATGTAGCACAAGACCAAAAGGATAGGTTGGAAAGAAAACTTACCCAGCAACGATTACTAACCGAAATATACCAGTGTCTACAATTCACCAAAACAAAAATATTTACTTACTAGAGGAAAGATCATCGCGACAATTTCCTTGAAAGTACTGATAGAAAGGGTAAGGATAATCTATGTTTCGGGGTTAGGATAACAGCGAAGGTGAGATTCTCGAGCAGTTTAATATTAGAGATCATGCTTTGGATTTAATTAAGCATCTCTAGATATAAAGCGGGACGCTGCATACCATCAAAACTAAAAATCATTAACGAACTACAGACTTATGAATATGTACGATAGATTCTAAAAATTGTCCCGTACACCATGGTAGACCAATGTTCATAGCAGGAAGGTTTCACATCCGGTTGCTAAAATCATCCAAATTGATGGAAGCAAAAAGTTGATACTAAAAAACGATTAATCAAGACCAGTTTTCAATATATATATATCGGGTGTCTGACCGTATTGATGAGCTGTGATACAACGAAACAGATCTGACTGCGGATTAATATATATATATATATAAATGCGTGTGTGTGTGTGTGTGTGTGTGTGTGTGTGTGTGTGTGTGTGTGTGTGTGTATAAATATACATATGACTGCTTTCCTTATAATAGTTACGAAATATATATATATATTGTTTAATTACTTAGTTTTTGCTTATAAAATAATTATATATATATATATATATATATATATATATATATATATATATATATCAACCAAGGTGTGAGGGTGTATATATATATATATATATGTATATATATATATACATCCTCACACCTTGGTTGATATACATTTATGCCCTCAACCCCTGATTGAGCACTCTGGAAGAATGGTAGACCTTGAAAGAACAGTAGCTAATCTAGCATCTACACATCGTTCATTGAGTGAAGGATTAGAGCATTCTCAGCTACTGACATGTCTACATAACACGCTAACATTGTACATAACACGCTAAATGTCGGCCATCTTCAATCGCGCGCCCAAAGCTCAGAGGTAGAATCGCCGACTGACGTCAAATCGGTCGCTTTTCCATCCTGGCTAAAAGCAATCGGATGTCTATATATATATATATATATATATATATAGTAGTTACTGACTTTGATTGACACCAAATCGGCCGAGTTTTGATCCTGGCCAAAAGCAAATGGAAGTGTGTAGCAACATTGATGAGCTGTATACAGCAAAACAATCTTGTATTTGGATGACTGATATATATATATATATATATATATATGTGTGTGTGTGTGTCTGTGTGTGTGTGTGTGTGTGTGTGTGTGTGTGTGTGTGTGTGTGTGTGTGTGTGTGTGTTTCGTTGCATAATATAGACAAGTTTTGTCGATTTATTTTATGTGATTTGTTTTCATATCGTCGGATAAGTTCAAAATCATTATTGTAGAAAGTGGAAAGAAAACCACAATATTGCTACATTTATTTAATCCCTTCTGAGCTTTTGGCTTACTTCAGCAAATATCAAAGATGACAATTGTATTGGTTGTATTAAACAGTTTGCGGAAGAACGATAGTAGTAGTCGTCTATTTTGTTTGTATGGAAGATTGGCGAACCCGTGCGTGCGTGCATACTGGAAGCAAAAATCACTCTACAGATTGTAGCGTCTCAAATAATCACAGAAGAGTGGAGGCGAGAATTATTAAGTAAGGAAAGCCATTAGGATAACCAATCGCTTCTGTTATCTATTATAGGCATTTAAAAATGTTTGCGGAGATTTCGTAGTTCATTTTTTTCAGGTTAGGTTTCAACTGTTTTATGTGTATGGCTTTGAGTATTTTTATTTTTGTTTATTGTTTTCATGTTTACGTATGATTGTGTTTTTGCCGAGTGTTTCATGGAATTGTGTATGTGGACTGGTGTGTTGTCTTAAATGTCTAAAGATGTTAGAGTTATCGTTTAAATGCAGTGTCAAACGTCATGAGAGCGCGTTTGTTGTTTGACCAACATAAATGTTGTTTAATCCGTTGGCGATACAATCTTCCAAAGAGCGCTTGAATATGTAAACTATGCTGTTTTTTTTTTCAAATCGGTAACTGGGGAAGAAGAGTGGTGGCGAATAAATGAGTTGGATATACTAAATTTAAATAGTGCATGATTTACTTGATTTTTTGCGAGGATCTCTTGTAGATTTATTAGTATTTAATAATTTTCTTATTATAGAAACAAGATAGAAATATACTAAGAAAATTAATAAATTCTAATAATTCTACAACAGATCCTAGCAAAAAAAAATAAAATTAGCTTAATCATGTACTATTCCAAATCTGGTATATCCATCTCATTCATGTAACCGTATACTATTTAAATTTTTAATCTTGTTCTTAAAAAAGCAGTATTTTAACTTTATACAATTTAATTTCCATGAGCATCGAGTGATTTAAAATTTAATTCCCATGAGCATCGAGTGATTTAAATATATTAAACTTTCAGTTTGAAATATGCACCTGATGGTTGCAAAATAAATGAAAATCAGAATCGTGCCATAGATATAAGATAATATATTTATTCATATATATATATCCGCAAATGTATATTCATTAATTTACGTATCTATATATATATATATACAAACTTATCACTATACTTGTTTCGAAAAACACTCCGCGTATATACGCGGAAGGATAAAATGGTTGTAACAATAAAAAGAGCTAAGCACATGAACATCAGCCAAAGCGATTTTGACGGAGCCAGTACGTAGCTCAAAGAAAAAACCTGAGACAAGTAATCAATAACAAAAACGCGCTCAATACGTAAGCAGAGCAGAATAAGTAAACGGATCTTCAAGGAAGGCCAACCTTCCCTGAAGATCAGGTGAAACCTTGGTAGGTTTGTTGGCTCACAAGCTTAATTTACTTATATATATATATATATATATATATATATATATATATATATATATATTATAATAAAGTAGGTGTGTTTTTACTTGTATATAATAATAATAATAATAATAATAATAATCACACATATTATGTCGACATTTTTACGTTAGAGGTACGCTATTATTAAAATTTATACAAATATTTTGCAAAACAATATTAATAAATTATTTTATAAACGTGTAAAGGACTGAAATAATTTGCAAATTAATGAGCAAAACATGTCTTTTATCAAGTTGTAATTAAGATATATGCGGATGTCGTAAAAGATATCGGCTTACGACAAGAAAACTAAGAGTTTAATTCGAACTGAGAATATCATTATATTCCCTTTCAAGCTAATATCATTTAAAAGGTATGACTCAATCTTTTTCCCCATCCAGATATGCATTAAATAATAGATTTATCGGTAGCCAATATCAACGAAAGGAAATATTGTATTCACAACGGATGAAAATTTGGATAATCATATAGGATGCATGTCTCGAAATGATAACATATTTTTGTACGGACTGCTATCATTTTCTCAATGACATTAAAAGGTATTAAAAAAATTATAACAAATACTTTCTATTCTTCACATAAATGTGGTTCTACAGAAGAATACTGCGGATATCATGGACCAAGCATGTGGGGTTATGGAAAGAATGGTATCGAAAAAGAAATTAACATTGAACATCAGGAAGAGATAACAGAAGTTCCTGGGACATGCAATGATGAAAGAGGTCTTGGAAAACCTGATACTAACAGGCCCGACAGAGAGAAAATGTGACAGAGAAAAACAGCGGATAACATATTTTAAGGGTCTGAGCAGGTGGATGACAGAAGTGGGCGGCGTTGTATTACAGGAGAAAGAGTGCTAAGAGCCAGTATTAAAAGAAAGACGTGGAAGGCTATGATCGCCTAAGTCCTGAAAGGAAAATCACACAGAAGAAAAGGAACTGCGGATTTTAATAAATAAATGCTAATTTGTTTTAAGAAAATCATGATACTGCATTTCTATTTAAAATTGTAATATTAATATCAGATTTTATGACAGTCACTAATGGGTTAATGTAACAATTTTATGCACAACTATTTTAAGCCTTTAGAAAATGCACAAAGGATTTGAACAAGTGTAAACATCAAACGTGTACAGAAAATTATTAAGAATGAAAGGCTTGTAAATGAAAGGTTGAACTGTGCAATTTTTTTTGTGTCTATTTCCTGCATGTTTCGTAGCTGCACATTAAAGTTCTTCGTTGCCCCAATTTAAAAAAAGCACTGCTACAAACTAATGCATGTTATCGTTATTCTCTTTTTACGACATTGTTTAATGATTGCTCAATCGATATGAGTTTTAATTATTGTCACAAATTTTATCATCTGTTGCTAATAAATGACTATCAAATTTTTAATTGCTAAATTTTCGGTACTTTTGACTTCTGAAAAAAATATTTATCAAAAACACGGTAAATGTAAAGAAACAAAAAGTTGTGTGCATAATAAATGAAGACGTTTAAATACTTTTTAATTTTTACAATTAATGCATTTTGTTCTCAGTATTTAAATTAGGTAAAAATGAATAACTTCATTAATTGCGTACTTACTTTTATTAAGTTTTATATAAATTGACGCAGATCTCCTTTTTGTATGAACTGTGTCTTTTCGGAACATAGTCGATCATTGCCTTCCATATCAACCTATCACTGTTAGCTTTTAACATCCATTTTTTTCCCAAACTCTACTCCTCTATCCATCTTCTCAAGTCTATCAATTATAGCACGTGTTACTTTCCTCTGTCTTTCCTTCCTTCTCTCCGCCCCGTGAGTATCAGATTCTCCAAGTCCTCTTTCCTCATTACACATCCAAGAAACATCAGCTGTCTTTTTCTGATGTTAAGAATCGTTTTCTTTTTCGCCTCTATTCTCTCTCAAACCTTGTCGTTGCTCACATATTAGTATTCAGTTATAAAGGAAGCCGACAAATTTGGAAGGAATTTTCAAGTGGGTGAATAGCTGAAAATAAACTATAATAAACTTTCTGAAGCGGTAACGCAAATGCAATTTGCCAAATGTAGAACCGACAGCAACATAAGCATCTTTGTGGTCAATACATTTCCAGTAGAAAACAAGTTTATTTAGACAAAGCCCCTACATAGCAGTGATTACACACATCAGGATTCAAAGCTGAAATCGAATGTTTTATTCCTGTTACTCAGGATTCATTTCTTGCTAAATAAAAATTAGCAAGCACGCGTACTGTAAAATTGTGTTAAACCGCAATGCAGATTCCGAAATAAATATCTGGAAACAGTTAACCATCTTGTATCAAGTTTCACAGTTTTAGCACCCACGGAATCCAAATCTCGGAATGATAGAGTTGCACTGAAAATATATGCAAGTATTACGGGAAGGAAATTGCAATAAACTTGTATGAACATCAGCTAGACCATGTTACAGAGATAGGACCTGTGGTAACTTTATGGGATTTTACAATGCACACAGACTGAACAATCAAAGATAATCGCAAAATAGATAGAAATTGACTGAGATAGATAGATAGATAGATAGATAGATAGATAGATAGATAGATAGATAGATAGATATGAATTTAGACAGAGAGAAAAATTGATATAGATAGATTAATTTATACTGATATAGACAGATAGGATTTGGCTGAGATAGATAGATAGATAGATAGATAGATAGATAGATAGATAGATAGATAGATTTCACAGAGATAGATATGTGATATGCAATGAGGAAGGAGAGCTTAGTGAACCTGATACAAACAGGCCAGATAGAGAGAAGGAGAAACAGGAGAAAACCACGAGTAACGTAGTTTACTGGCCTGATCAGGTTGATGGCAGAATGGGGGTTGCGTGTTGTAACAATAGAAAGCATGCTAAGAGCCACCAGAGATAGAGCGACGTGGACAGCCATGATCGCTTACGTCATGAAAGGACAAGACACATAGAAGAAGAGGAATACCGAGAAGCGCGTATTAGGCATAAGACATTTCTATTTGTGTAATTCGACATTATTTAAATTTTCTCTGAAAAGAAAAAAATAATGTAAAGTAGAAATTTTCAAATTGAAGAATATTATTTTTTTTAATCATATCACCTCGAGCAAGGCGGTAACGCCACTGATATGGCCTCTTAACCTGTTCAATAGACGCGGGCGGAGTGTGAACCGGCCGATAGATGGATCTATCTACTCCAATTGAAAGAAAAAAAGAAACCAACGTGAGAAGATTGGAAAAGAGAAAGTCGGAAACCACATCCTAAACAGGGAACAAGGGATTAGCTTCTTAACCTGTTCAATAGACGTGGGTGGAGTGTGAACCGGGCGATAGATTGATCTATCTACTCCAATTGAAAGAAAAAAGAAACCAAACTGAGAAGATTGGAAAAGAGAAAACCGGAAACCACATCCTAAACAGGGAACAAGGGATAGTTCTAATGATAATTTTCTTTCATATTCATACTCGTCAAAAAATATTTAATTTTAATTTTTTTTATCATATCACCCCAAGCAAGGCGATAACGCCACTGATGCGCAGGGGGCTACGTAAGGGCAAAAAGGATGGAAAAGAGAAAGCCGGAAATCACATCCTAAACAGGGAACAAGGGATGAGCCTCTTCTCCTGTTCAATAGATGTGGGTGGAGTGTGAACCGGGCGTTAGTTTAGTCTGTCTACTCCAATTAAGTTTAGTCTATCTACTCCAAATATTTTAGTCTATCTCAATTTTCAATGAGTGTTTGAAACAAATTTAAATGTCTATGAAAAGCAGGAAAAGCGACACGAACCTGATAATCTATAGCTCGTAAATCAATTTTACTTTTTCCCTAATATTATTTGAAAAACTTATCTTCACGTAATATATCATCACAATGACATGTATAATTTTCTTCATATCTGTAATATGTCTACAAGAATCACCAGCAAATGTATTCAAAAGGAACTTATAAATTGGCCATTATATGTGCGTTTCAAAAGCTGATTCTCAAAAGAAAAAAATGTATTCAAGGCAAACTAGAAACATAAACATATGCAAGCAAATACGTTAGACAAATACAAACATATTCATTAATATATATTTCTGTTTCATTTATAAAAGAAAAGTGTGCTGAATATCTGCGTCTATTGATATATACAGTATCGATATAAAAAACAGTGACTGATGATGTATAAACTTATGCCCAAAACCATTGTTAAACTTCAACTCTGCAACTTTAAATATATATATAAAAGAAGAAAATTGAAGTCAACACTCAAGGGCGACAGACTGTTTCGTAAGAGCAATCATCAAGCCTGATGATTGCGCTTAGCATGAGCCAGTCTGTCGCCCCTGAAGTGTTGACTTCAATGCTCATTATTTTATATTTACATCAGCTCTGATAGTGAGCACTTTATCCTATAAATATAGCTCACATTAAGACTTTATTTATTCTCATATATATATATATATATATATATATATATATATATATATATATATATATATATATATATATATATATATATTCCCATATCTTCTGAAAAAGATGTTCCCAAACCTTCTAAGTAGTGTTCTGAGATTAAGGCCAGATTATTTCAGTTGTCTAATGCGTACTCTTCACGAAGTTCTGAAAGAGATTATCTCGCTTGACAGAGTATTCACTGCCGAACTACTAAAAAAGCATTGCGCTTAAGGAATTATATATATATATATATATATATATATATATATATGGTACGAAGCCGGATAATGGTTCTGGTGTTGTCATCTTGAATAACAGGATTATCTTGATAAGATGAATGTTATTTTAAGTGATTTTGCTAAGTCTAACTTAACTGGTCCTGCCTATACTTGTGACAACAGTGGTAAAATGGGAGCCAGGGCACAGAGATGGTTAATCTCTGTGTACAAGGGTAAATTATTTTCCAATGACATTATATTAGAATTAGGCCTGTGGGATCGCAACATCCCAGAATGTATGTCCCTCCCAAAATTCACAAGGACGGAGTTATACATTGACCGATTTTGTCTATGGTGGGCTGCGTACAACATGAGCTGGCCAAATGGTTGGCAGGGTTATTCCAACCAGTTTCTGACGTACTGTCTGCCAATAATATTTCCGAATCCTTTCTGTTCTCTAGCTTTATTAGAAGGTAAAACTTTTGTCCCGAAAATTAACTAATAGTATCCTATGATAGTGATAGTTTATATAAAATCTTTGGGCCCAGTTCTATTCAATACTTTGTTGGGCATTTTGAACGTCTATTATTTGAGAATGTCGACAAACCATTTTTTTTATTTGAGATATGTCGACGACACTTTCTCAATTTTTGATTGTTCCAGGGATGCCAATAATCTTTCTGCTACAACTAAATTCTTCTCTGAAGTTCTCTGTGGAGATAGAGAATGATAGAACCCTGCCTTTTTTAGATGTCCTGGTACAGCGTAGGGATGGGTGTTTTCGTAACTAGTGTTTTTCGAAGCCCACATTCAATGGTTTATATACCAGTTTGAGCTCATCTGTTCCAATTTCCGGAACAATAGGTTTGGTTACTCTGGTTCATTGTACCCTGATAATTTCTTACCCTGGGTGTCTGGATAGTGGAAATTGCTAATTTGCGAAGTACTTTTGAAGGTAATGGTTACCCCAGTAATGTTGTTAAACGTGTGATTGCTGGAAAAATCAAACGTTTTAAAGAACCAGCAGTCTACGGACATAGTCGCTGTCCAATGTATTTAAAATTACCATGGCTTGATAGAAAATGTCAGTTAATAACTGACAAAGTTTTCGAGGTGTGTTTCGTCGTATTATTTTTCAGTTAAGTTGCGTACTTTTTCCTTCTATCAGTAAAGATAGGTTGTCCTATTTTCGTAAAGATTCTGTTGTTTACAAGTACAAATACCGATGCGACGCGGTGTCTACCTAAAAATCCACCAGCCTTTTCTCATTGGGATTGTTGTAGGGATTTTTTTTTCCATTTCATTGCTTTGTCGAACTTTGTGTTTACACCCTTCTTTACATTTAAATTATTTTTTATTGAAACTATGTTTTAAACGACTCCAACATCTCTTCTCGAAGTAAATTTCGTGTCCTTTCCATCATTAACAATTAAGCCAACGAACACCTTTGATAATGTGCTGCCTGGAAGGATCCTAAGGTGTTACATTATGACGTAAATTTATTTAAATCAATTTATTATTTCTGCTGGTACAAGTATCTGTTTATATATATATATATATATATACATATATATATATATATATATATATATATACCAAAAAGAAAGTTGGTGTGTGAATCTTCGGCGGGCTGATAAATCAGTCGGGTTTCGATCCTGCCTTGAGGCCGGCATTTAATCTTACTGCACTGATGAGCTGCGAAACAGGACAGTGTGCAGATTATATATATATATATATATATATATATATATATATATATATTACACTACAAAGATCTGCTGGCCAATATACCTTTTTATCAATAATACTACTGAAAAAACAACAATCTCATCGCTAAACATTATCATATCTAATATATATATATATATATATATATATATATATATATATATATTTATCGTGTATATATTTATATATATTCATCATGTGTCTGTGTATCTTGCTATAAGAGTTTCTTGCATCATAAGTGTGTCTTTATGCAACAATTATATATATATATATGTATATTACATATTTTTTAACCAAACAAATAAATTAATTTCCCCATAATCATTTGTTTTCGTTGATAAAACACGTGTGAAATCCGGTCTAGAAAATCTTGGAGTTATTTATATGTAATAAATGTTGACTTTGAAAATAAAGTAATTTATTTACATTATTCCCAATGACCGGAGCAGTTTTAATATTTAAAAATAATAGGATCTGTGGAATTTAAACACAGACAGTTCTTTTGGATTTATAATCAGTCGTAGACACACTTATTGGAAATAACAAATGAGGATCAGTGGATGGTGCCCTTCGTTTCAAAATTAAGCATGGGATTTTTGTCCTGCATGCAATTCTACTGAAATATTAGCTACCCAATTAATGATCAACCTGCACTAAGATTTTTTTGAAAGTAGTCATTTACTCAGGCGGCACAAAAATTCAATCTATCCTCACACACACACACACACACACACACACACACACACATGTCTGTGAATGATTATTTATATATTTATTATATATATTTATATATATATCGTCTCTGGAGAAGAAAATTTTAAAAACAGTTTCCACTTCGGCTATAATGCGTGACTCTTCAGAAATGAATTGAATTCTCTCGGTGACTGGCGTCTGTATACACTGCTTACATACAAGACGTTAAAATTTCCCTTCTCTGACCCCATGCGCTGATGGTTTAGGGAGTAGAGACTCCGACTGACACCATATCGGTCGAGTTTCGAGCCCAGCCAGAAGCAAGTGGATATGACTAACCACACTGATGAGCTGTGATACAGCGAAACGGGCTTGTATGTGGATGACTAATATATATATATATATATATAATCATCCGGAGACAGATCTCTTTCGCTCTATCACAGCTCATCAATACGGTTAGATCTCCGAATATTTGCAGCCAGAATTGAAACCAGACCGAATTGACATCAATCGTTCATTCTACCTCTGACCTATCGGGAAAGAATACATATATACCATGTAAACAAAAGCCAGTAGCTAAGAGTATTCTAATTCATCACTGAATGAACGATGCGTAGATGCCAGAAGATCTACTGTTTTTTTCAAAGCCCACCATTCTTCCATAGTGCTCAATCAGGGTATGAGAGCGTAAATAGTCATTCGTAGACACATCTGTTTCATCGGCCATGCTTGAAATCCGACCGAATTGTCATCAGTCGGCGATTCTAACTACTTTTAGCGTGTTATATACACCAGTAGCTAAGAGTGTTTTAATTCATTACTGAATGAACGTTACGTAGATGCTAGAGTTGCTACTGTTTTTTTCAAAGACCACCATCCTTACAGAGTGCTCAATAAGGTGTTATCTTTCATTCAGTGAGGGAGATTAATAACTCTCGTCTACTGGCGTGTTTTTTTTATATGTGGTATATAACACAGTAAAATCCTACCGTTCTCCGAGCATCCATATCTTAGAGGTAGAATCACTGACTGATATCAATTCGGTGGGGTTTCAATCCTGGAAGGAATTGGGCATCTAACCGTACTGATGAGTCCTCGAAACTGGACTGTCTGCCGATGACTCCCTCTTTCTAATTCTCTCTCTCTCTCTGACTCTCTCTCTCTGACTCTCTCTCTCTCTCTGTAATTATTACATATATATATATATATATATATATATATATATATATAAAAGTTTATTTGAACATCAATCTGTTATGTATGTAATACATATCAATTATGTAGCGAAATCCGAAGTAATATCAAAATATGACTTTGAAAATATGAGCTAATTTCATTAAAAAAAAGTGCCGTACTTTACCATAATATCATTCTTCCTATATATCGATGAATATTAAAAAATCTCTTCACAGATGAAAAAGAGACGGGAATTAGCGCAAATGTTCTTCTGAAGAGAAATCCCAAATGACCAGGTGAGTCTTTAGGACGTTTTAAGATTAAGAAGAAAAAAACATTTGTAGTTGCAGTCAGAAAAAGAAAACACTGGATTCACTGCTCACATTCATAGGTTATATATAGAAAGCAAAGTAGACAGAGGGATAAGCGCATAATCTACCTTACTTTCTTGCGTATATTGTTAATAGAACAATGATTAAAACTTTAGCAAAAGGCCAAAATTAATAAGTGTTACAAAGTATATAAGTTGTAATTATCCATGATTGTACATCTCCGTAAGCAACCTTGTATATAGACATATTCTTCATGTTAAAAATAGTTTTTACTTCTAAAATATTAATCAGCAGGCAAATCAGCAGTGTTTCCACGGACTTGAATAATCGGTTATAATCTCATGTCTGTTTGGTGTAATAAGCGGCTTTATCATTGCCAGTTTGTGGACTTTGTATCTTGAAGCGTTCTTTGTCAAAAAGCGACAAATTTAGAGCTCAGACTTGCCACAACTATTTAAGTATTGGGATATGGGAAGAATCAGGAAACAATACTCGGCTTTCGGTAGGCATCAGCTAACATCGGCAAAGGAAAACTGAACAGAAGTTATAGCAAAGAGTGAAAAATTGTTATCACCAAAGAAGAAATAAAAACAGAATGTCTGGTTATAATGTTACCTGAGATTCTCACGTCAACACACCCAAACTCTATAGTGTTATATATCCTGATTGCACTATTTTTATTAAGTAAATTAGCAGCACTATAAAAGTGTGGCTTGTATATAAAAATGTCATGAGATATAACCATCATTACACTTTAGGTAGTAAGGGTATAACAAACAGCTGTTGATGAATGGGATATGTGCGATAATGCGACAAGCTTTAAGAAAAGCATCCTACAATATTGCAGATGGAACATGTACGGCATATCATCAATTTGCATAATCTAATTTGCATAATCTAATTTGCATAATCTAATTTGCTCAGATAGTCTCGCATTAAAGGTGTTCTAAAATGCTCTGATTGATATTCCTATATACTCTGTGTCTGTGTGCGTATCTTCTTTCAAATTTGTAAAGTAGCAATCTTAAAGATAATCAACTATTGTCCTTATATATTTACGGATATGCGCAGTGAAACATCTGCTTGGTGAACCTGACAAACTGCTTGAAATCACGGGAATTACAAGTAGGTCTGTGATTGTAAGGTTTGTCTAAACTTATTTATAAATGTAACTTTGTCTCTGTGTGTCTGTGTCTGTGTGTGTGTCCGTTACCTATAGACTCCGAAACGGCTGAACCGATTTTCATGAACATTTACACAGTTGTACTATAAGCGCCTGCAAGTGTTCTTAGCTAGGTTTTGTGTTGAGGTACCCCCGATAAATATCGAAAATCGATAATCGAAAGAATCGTGTTATAGAAGGAGTGGTCCGATTTTAAACAAATTTGATACACTAATAGACATAGACATAAGAAACGATATTCAGAAGGTTCAAGGTTGCAGTTCTTACAATAGTGCAGAAATCGATAATATATATATATATATATATATATATATATAAAAGCCAAGAAGTTTGTGTGTGCGTATGTTTATCTGCCTCTATGTCTGAATTTTTTCAGGCCTTTTATTTTAGTTTTTGCTTCGGGTTTGGCTTTCAGTAGTTATAATTGTAGTTCTTAGTCTCAGCCATGATACTATTTACTCAGAGGACTTATTTAGCCTTCGAAATCCAGTTTACAACGAAAAAAACTTATTTGATATCGATCCCAGGACATCAAAACTTGCCTTATATCCATTCATTTTTCTTTCAGTCTACGGTTTTGCTTTAACTGGAGACAACTATTGCTTTTTAGTCTTTCGTGCCAACATTTTAAGAGTCTGAGCTCCAGGACCATAGATTAGTTTGAGAGCTTTCATTACACCCGAGCAACGCCGTGCTATACTGCTAGTATTATATACTGTGATTTATATTGAGCCTATCTTAATTCACTTTGTGGAAATATGTACGTCAATTACACCTCCAATCTTTTCAGATCACAAACATTCAGAGACATACGTTACCAAGCCAATATTTGTTGTTCTGTATGATAATTCTCTCTGAATAAGATTGTTTGCATTTTCTTGGATGATGAATGTTATCCTTAAAAAGAAACTTTATTTTATTACAATCCATTCGTTTGATATCATTTAAAATCCATGTCAAGATGTTGAAACTATATTGAATTTTCTGATGGCAAGGCTATTACTATTCATAATAATTTTCTGAGAATTCAATTAAGATCTTAAAATCATTTGTACTCTTCTATAGTATTGCTTTCTCATTATTTATTTCATTTTATATAGAGAAATTCCCCACCCTTATTTACACCGAGGTACTTATAAATTTTTTCTTGTTCTAAATCTTTGATTGTAACCCCGAGGTCTAACCTAATAAAGGAGGTATTGATTTAGTGATCCACGTAAAATTGTGCCATTAACACATTTACCCAAAGCGAATTCAAGTTCAATGTCGTCACTGAAATATTTTACTCTTTTCAGGAGACTTTCTAGGACACTGTCATTCCTAGCATACATCTTAAATCATCCTTACAAGATATATGGCTTATTTTTCTTTTGCGATATCTTATAGTCCCATCATGTCCAATTGATTTGGTTGGTTAATTCCACTGGAGATATACAAAAAAGAATCACCTTAAAATACTCTACTTTCAACGGAATTGTGAAAAAATAATGAATATAAAAAGTTAATATTTGATTCTTAATGTTTATCATTGCGGAGAAATTTAAATTAATAATTTTTACTGTTTTTGAATAATAAAATTAAGTTAAACGTCCATACAAACTTGAAAAAGATAATATTTTACTCAGCGATTAAGTCGAAGAAAGCAGAGATATCATTTATTGAAGTATATTTTTTAAATACATGATTATTTTTTACTTATTTATTTGCATACAATTATATATATACAAAAATGTTAGTCACTCGGTCATTCATTTCTTCGTCTATCTGTATATTCAGTTATGTATATATTAAACTCGTCCGAAATAAGACGATTTAACAACTACAAATATCGTAGTTTTCTGATAAAAATATCGTAACATTCTGAGAAAAAATTCATATTTAAAAAGAAAATCGTAGTGTTTCTTAAAAAATAATATCTTAGTTTTTCTCAGAAAAACATTTCTTTCGAAATATTTACAAGTAATATCTTTAAGGCATATATGAATACAGATAAGAAAACTCGTTCATTGATCAATCAGAATCATTAAAAGAGAAACAAATAAATTAAACAACAAAAATTAATAGAACACGAAGAAAAAAAATCATATTTATCTAAACTTCTTTATAAATGAAATTTGTGTGTGTGTGACTCTGTGTGTGTATCTGTGTGTGTCTGTATGTGTATGTCCGTTACCTATAGACTCCGAAACGGCTGAACCGATTTTCCTTGAAAAATTACACAATTGTACTATAAGCGTCTGCGAGTGTTCTTAGCTAGGTTTTGTGTCGAAGTACCCCCAATAAATATCGAAAATCGAAAAAATCGGGATATAGAAGGAGTGCATCGATTTTAATCAAATTTGATACACTGATAGTCAAAGACATAAGAAACGATATTCAGAAGTTTCAAGGTTGCAGTTCTTACAATAGAGCAGAAAATCGATAATATATATAAAAGGCAAGATGTTTGTGTGTGTATCTGTTTATCTGCCTGTATGTCTGTATTTTTTAAGCCCTTTTATTTTAGTTTTTGCTTTGGGTTTGGCTATAAGTAGGTATAATTGTAGTTCTCAGTCTCAGCCATGATACCATTTACTCAGAGGACTTATTTAACCTTCAAAATTCAGTTTACGACGAAAAACTCTTATTTGATATTGATACCAGGAAATCAAAATTTGACTTACATCCATTCGTTTTCTTTCAGTCTACGGTTTCGGTTTAACTGGAAATAACTATTGTTTTTTAGTCTTTCATGCCAACGTCCAAACAGACGAAGCTTCTAGACCATGGATTAGTTTTAAAGCTTTCATTACACCCGAGCAACGCCGAGCTATACTGCAAGTATTAAGATAGTTGTGAAAATAGGAAGATTTGATATTTACGTTTTGACAGAAAAATATTAAATTTTCAGGAGCTTCGAAAAACACGTTATTCTTGTTTTAATTCCAAATGCGTTTTTATTATCGATATTTTTCATATCATAGTTGTTTTAGTTTTTCTTTGATTTTTTTTTCTTTATTCATTTCTTTTTGGATGTACGTTTGTGTAATGGATAGCTGATTGGAGAGATGAATCGGAAACCCGAGTTCGAATTCCAGTTGTGTTCATTACATTCACTTATGCAAAAATACTATTGAGAAAGGTATGATTACAAATCTTTCCCTTTCAGCTTTGAAGAAATAATTGTACCCAATGGTCTTTATCGCTCTTAGTAACAATCAGTCAAGGAGAAATTCAATTCTGATTTTAAACCAGCCTGGAGAAGGTTGAATGTCGTTTGTCTTATCCTAGACATACTTACGTTTACGTCAATCACCAAAGTTAAGCAACGTTGAGCATTTTCTGTAGCTAGATGGGTAACTGCTTGGGAATACCAGGCACTGTAACGTTGGATGCGCGTGTGAGGTTTTGGATAATTACTCTAGAATTTTTAATAGGAGAGCAGAGTCTCCATTTTTTTTAGTTTCGTTTTATTAAGTTACGCGAAAATATCCTTGTGAAAGATACGCGCAAATATCCTCGTGAAAGGTACGCGCAAATATCCTCGTGAAAGGTACGCGCAAATGTCCTCGTGAAAGGTACGCGCAAATGTCCTCGTGAAAGGTACGCGCAAATGTCCTTGTGAAAGGTACGCGCAAATATCCTTGTGAAAGGTACGCGCAAATATCCTCGTGAAAGGTACGCGCAAATATCCTCGTGAAAGGTACGCGCAAATATCCTCGTGAAACGTATGAATCTACCGCTTCACCCGCCAGCTATTTTTTAATTATTAAGACTTGCCTTTCGGGGATACCAAAATCAAGAAAGTGCATGAATTTATATACTTGGGAAGTGTTCAAACGGAAGACGGAAAGTGCGACACTGAGATCCGAATGAGAATCAAAACAGCAAAAGACTCATTCCAGAATCGGAGCAGAGTATTAAGAGAAAGGAAATGTTCACTAAAAACAAAGAATAGAGTTCTGGAAATGTGATGAATGTCCATCAATATGGTAGTGAATGCCGGATAATATCATCAGAGATATAGGAAAAATTTGAATCAGTTCAAATGTGGTTCTAGAGAAGGGTGGTGTGAATATTATGCATCGGGCATATGAGTAATGATGAGATATTTGGAAAGGATGGAAACGAAAAGGAAGTTAATATTGAACATCAGGAAGAGACAGCTGAAGTTCCTGAGACGTCCAATGAGGAAGGAGAGTTTACGGAACCTGATACTAACTCTATATCGCCTGATAGAGGGAGAAAGAGACAGGGGAAAGCAACGGATAACGCAGTTGAAGGACCTAATCATGTGGATGATGGAACGAGGGTTGCCTGGTGTAACAGGAGAAGACGTTCAAAGAGACACCAGGGATAGGGAGACGCGGAAAGCCATGATCGCCTATGTCCTGAAAGGACAGGCCACATAGAAGAAGATCATATGAGAAAATGCGATTGAACATGCTATAGCGGCAAAACTGCAAAATAACGTATATCATTAAATTATGATTTTTTTCATTGACGCAGACATCATTTTCCATTATTCGTGTTTAGTTTATTATTTAATAATTTTATTAGTTACTTAGTTTTCTGAATTATTTCTTAGAAAATAAAGTTAGAAAAACAAACCAAATTAGTTCATATTTTTTTTTAACAGAATTGAAAATTGGTGTCAAATTAGCGCAAATATATATGATACTTCAAATAGATGATGTTCATATATATATTTAATTTTGGAAAATAAATCTTATCTATCTTTCTTCTTTGCTTTGATTCTAAAATCTAATAGATTTTTTCAAAATATACCGAGATCTTTGTATCTAGCTTAAGCAAAAAAAGAATAAGATCTACGCTTTAAAAAAATAATTTTTATCTTTTTTTCTATTTGACCTGTTTGTCATACATTTTGGTACAAATTATTCCGCTTTTTTCTCCTCTCAACTTGCCAATTTTTTTCATATTGTGTCTGATTTCAATTTAACCTTTTCTCACTTTGGAACGATGTCTTCTCATCAATCAACAATTTTCCAATATATTTTTTTTATTATTCAGGTAATATCTTAAACCCCAGCCTATCGTAATACATCTTTTTTAAGCTCCAGTTTGTTGAAATGTATAGCAAAAACTGTAATTGATTTTGATGTCTTCGGTAACTATAGTAATGATAACGTTAAATAGAACCTTTGAACGTTTTCATTAGAATGCTAGCAAGAACAAAAAATTTACATGTTAAAGTACATAAAAAATTAGCATATTCTAGATTAAATAAGAATTTAAGCCTACTTAATACAAATCTTGTCGTGGCTTACTCAATATATTTTGTGTCGTGTCCCTTCAGGACCTAGGCGATTATTTCCTTTCGCATTTCCTTATCCCGAGTAGCTATTAACACGCCTTTTCCATGTCCCTCTTCCAAACTCCGTTCTGCTATTCATTGGCTCAAGCCCATCAAATATGTTAAACATTGCTTTGCTCTGTGTCTCCTTTTCTCTATCTAACCTCTGAGAATTATATTCTCCAAGCCCGCATTTCTCTTTACATGTCCCAGAAGCTTTTGTTGTCTTTTATTTAATTATTAATTTTCCTTTCGTTTCTGTCTTCTTTAAAACCTCGTCATTATTCACATGCTCGGTCCAATGCATACTCAGCATCTTTGTGTAAAACAGCATTTCGGTTCGTTCAATTCTTCCTTTCTTCTTTGGTGAGATTATCCAGTATTCACTTCCATATTAAGAACAGACAGCATATAACACTCTAGTATTTTGTTTCCAGCGAAATCTTTCTGTCTTTTAATACTCTAGACAGTTTCTGGGGAGTATCCTTGGCCATGCTAATTTGTCATCTTTTGTTAGAACATTTCCCAGGTATTTACATTTCTCAACCTGCTTGATTTTAGTATCCATTCTATGTAATTGGCATTATGGGTTTCTCTTTTTATTGATGAGCATGTATTCAGTTTTCTTGTAGTCTGCGCGAGAGTTCTTATTTTATTTTCATTTTAGTCAACAATACAATAATCCTCACTCATACACACAGTAAAAAGAATATTGGAGGCCATCCACATTAAATCCAAACAACCCACACTAATAAAATTACGTTTAAATCTGGTCATAACCCATTACATTGCATTTAAATATATGGTTCTGTTATCATTTCAATCTCTCACTCGTGTAACGTCATAGAACCGCATTACAAATTTACGAAATGCGTTTGCTATTTTTGGTAACTGTTGCCGTTGCTTAGCGGAGTTTTAAGTCAACACAAGATAAAATCGTTGCCGATGGTAGATGTTTTTGTGCTAACGTCCTTGTAACCTCTCTGAAGATGGCTAGATCCAACTTAATAAAAAAAATATCCAAATGTTGTAGAGTTTTATTCTTTATTTTCAACTGAAATTAAAGCCAAAATACGATGTTTAGAACGGCTCGTGATTAAACATAATAGACATTAATTATCTTTTATATTTAGCAGTATATGTTTAGAAAAATATATGCTGCCTCGATGCACAATATATATATATATATATATATTGTAATTTTGTTATTACAATGGTTTATAAAAGCATAATATCACTACACAAAAATTTTCATGTTTCAGATAAAAACGGTTCCTTTTCAGATGATATATTAAAATAAAGATTTAATTAAACGTATCACCTCTTCAGGCGAGATGTTAAAAATAAGATTTATTTTAACATATCATCTGAAGAGAAACTGTTTTGTTTCGAAACACGAAAATATTTATGCAGTGATATGTTTTTATAAACCATTGTACTGACAATTTTACAATTTTAAGCATTACTCTGTATTGAGCACTCTTTATAAAAGTAAATGCTTAAACAGTGCTTTTTTAATCTACGTGTTCTTTCATTTTCTGTAATATATATATATATATATGTGTGTGTGTGTGTGTGTGTGTGTGTGTGTGTGTGTGTGTGTGTGTGTGTGTGTGTGTGCATATATTTCAGTCAGCTTTTAAAAGGCACCAGATGATTGCATATGTTTGGGACTCTATCTCATGCCTTAAACGTTGGATAAAATGTATAATTATTAATACAAACTTTATAGCTATATTATATTATATTGGGCACTGTTCTATTAACACAAAAAAATATTTATATACCGGTACGTATTATCGTGTATAAAATAGTTATACTTATTTACATTCATACATATATATATGCGTGTGTCGGGCGGTATTTATATGTGTGCCAAAAAAACAAAAGCACTGAATATCCGAGACCGAGTGATTTCCAACGATTAAAATCAATAGAACGAACATTAAAAGGAAGCCTTTTTTATACGTGTTTCATTGATTTTAATCAAAGATATTTTCATGTGAATAATTAATAGCAAATTAATAGTCGATTTATTCAGTCTATTTAACTGGGAGCTTTTCTATTAATGTTATAAGTACACTCTGTTGATGATATTTAATTTCTATAAATGAGAAGCTATATGCTACTTTCAAGAAACCGCAGTTTCAGTTTAATTTCACCGTGAAATCTTATTCAAGTGTAGATGTAAAACTTGCAAATCACATTTCAGACCAAAGTTCGTCGTTTTCTGTGCTACTTGCCAATTACTTAACGCCATCACCAAACAGCATATATTCTAGTATTTTTAGCACGGAAAACAACAAAAACGATTTTGACCTTTGTTGCAAAGAAAGAACAAAGTAAGTATATAGAATGATATTCGAAGTGACTCCATTATCCTTGTAATCCTCTCTACCGGCAAAACGCGTCACTTGTAAGAATAGAAAAATTACTGTCTGCTGAAGAATCAAAACTATGTTGAAAGAAAAACTAACCACTTTGTATAATCCTAACATTACTTCATCTAAGTTACATGTTTATTGATGTTGCTTTTAGTATTACCAATTGATTAAAAAATTAGGATATCAACCAATGTTCTGTTATAATAAAAAGTCCCGGAGATGTTCAAATAGTTAACACCCAAAATTCAGTCAGATTTTGATGATTTTGAATTTTTTATTTCATTTTAAGAAATGGAAGATGGCTTGTAGTTTTCTCATTAAAATGTATTGCTGGTAATAATGTATTTCTTCAAAAATGTATTATTGCATTTTTTCCTTCAAAAATATAATGTTGGTAACATTTTTGTTTCAAAAATGTATATTTTTCTATAAAAGTCTATTTATGTATATATATCTATAAAAGTCTGCTTTTATAATTTCATAGTGCTTAAACCCCAATTTGGGTGTTAACTATTTGAACATCTCTGGGACTCTTGCTTGTGCTATCACTCCGGGTCAGGGTGGACAGCAATTGGCTTTCCAATAAGAGTCCTTGCCACCGGAAACAAAACATCACTTGTATATGTTACGGTGCTCTATCTACAGTGAAATTGACTCTTCCTACTCCAATAAATATTAACCTGCATGACTTCCGGGGAGGCAGTCGCGAGGTAGTCATAAGGCAGTCGTGAGACAATAGAGACGCAGTGTACCTCGACTTCTATCCTTCGATATGTTTTGTTATTCAAATACATTGGTTCAACCTATTTTCTTGTTTCCGTGTCTTTCTTCTGGCCGTAACAAGCCACAACACTATATTAGATCAATATATCATGGTAATAAGTGGGTTTATGGAAATAATGGGGAAGCAATGGCGTCATGTTTAAATCTCAACATTTTTAAAATGACCACCCTAAAAAAGACATCTATTCCTAAATAACTCACCCAAGAATCCATGTACACTATAACTCTTAATCTATCCCCATACAAACTTCAATGAATTCACCAAAGACTACCATAAAGTGTTAACAAAGGCTATGATCAGACTCAACAGAACATGATAGAGAAAATAAAATAAAGTCCAAATACAATTTTGACTTTGTGGAAGATGTGTGCTGAGTTTCCAAAGAAGAGGCTGATAAATCTTTACTACACTCTCGGAAAATAAATGAGAATAAGTTATTCCTAAACCTCGAACAAGAGAATAATATAGATTTTGAAAATAAAAATAAAATCTTTACAAAAGCAAAATGAATTATGACGGTGATAATATCATGCAAATGTGCCGAACAAATATTAGCGATGATAGAAGAAGTGAATGCCGTCTTGGGTATCTATCCAACCCAACTTTTCTTTGATTAAGAAAATGTAAAATGTCTAAATGAATATGTTCACAGAAGCTCTCCATTTTTGTTCACCTATTGCTTTACAAAGCTTTAAGCTACATTACCCAGAAAAATTAGTGGCCTCTCTCCTGATAGTACCATCAGAAGTGAGATAGAACAAGCTGTCGGTAACCACACATTGGCCATGTTGAATACAGCAGAGAAATGTTCTCATAATGACTATAAGGTTGGCTAGTTTGAATGCCTGGGATCTGAGGATGGAGTCTATCTTAGTGAGGCTCATTGCTCGAACTTCAGCGCCCCGGGGGTGAATGAGACCTGATTTTAAACTGACAACCCTGAAAGTATTTATTTTAGAGGGCTTATCCACTATTCAGTATGTTTTGATAGACACTCGGGAAAAGTTTAAGGGCTAGTGTCCATGATTAGTGGCGGCCTTTGATATTGTCTTCGCAGATACAGCGAGCACTATTCGCCCACTAAATATTATCATAAAAGGTAAAACTTCTCGTCTCATCTCATTTTATTAGAGCTCTTGGAATGATGTCCATGAATCTCATATATATTATATAGGGACAAATTCGTGTATAACAACCGGGATATGAAACCATTTCTGAAAATGCTTCTAAAACGAAGCTCCTATCAATTAACCATCATAGACAATCGCACCTTACCTCCCATTAGCATGGACCAGGTTTGCCTCCCAGAGAATAAAACGCTACGCCTAGTTGGTCTCACACTTTCAGTGGACCTCAAGTGGAATGACTATATCGAATCCATTGCTATCCGCCGCTATGAAAGTCGGTACTCTGTGCAAGGCCTGGAGGTTTTTTCCATCTGAATCTATCCTGCACATTTATAAATCTACCATCCGCCCGTGCATTGAATACTGTTGGCATATCTGGTGGGTGCCTACTATTCTCCTTGGGCTTCTCGACAAGATACAGCGGAGGGTCTGTAATGTGATCGATACTGACTTGGCAGACCGCCTGCAGTCTCTCTCTCACCGGTGCGACGTGGCTTCCCTGTGTCTCTTCTATAAATACTTTAACAGCTTCTGCTCCGATGAACATAGATCACTGGTGGCCCCTAGGTTCGAATTTGCACGAGATACTAGATTAGTAACTAGATCCCACCCTTTTACAGTGAAGCCAATAAAATGCAACCTCAACTTCTACTCCAACAGTTTCTTTTCTCGCATTTCCCGACTGTGGAATTCCCTTCCACATGACTGCTTCTACAATCTCCAGGAATTTACATATAAGGTCAATAGACACCTCCTAACACACTAACTTGCTTCCATTCTTTCAAACACTTGTCCCATCCTCCCAACTATCTTTCACCCCGCTTCTGACATTTCCTACATCTAAACCACTCTTTCTATTTACCTTCCCATATGTAGCCCCAAGCGCAATAGTGGCAGTGGAATAACTTGCTTGGGGTGAAATGATTAAAAAAAATGTTTCGATCTTGTCGATATGTATCGTAATGATCCCTCCCGAGATGCAGCGTGGACTTGAACGAATAACGAAGCGCCTGGCTGCCTATTACGTTGTAGCTACCTCAACCGAGTCCTAGTAAAGAGAGTCGATGTAAGCTCATATGGTGTCCAAGATTTCAATCGATTATTTACTTAGATCATAGGCTCGTCTGTGTACGTGTAAACGTAGATATGTCTAAGGTTGTGACGATTGAATACTGGAAATTAAATTATTTAGTGACTGAGATTTTCATAACTAGCTGCTACTAATTCTACAACAGGAACTGACGGGTCTGTGGTTGGGAAATATTGTGGCAAAATGTTCGTCTTCAATTTGTGTGTGGCCTATTTGTGGCCAGGAAGAAAGACACGAAAAGAAGAAGGGGATTGAACCAGTGTATTAGAATAACAGAACATATATACAAAGACGAGTGTAAGTCGTCAGCCAATAGAAGTGTAAGTCCGAACTGTATAGTTACGCTGCGTCTAGACTGCCTCACAGATTCATCAAAGCTTCGTCCCCAGAAGTTACGCAGGTCATTATTTTTTGACGGAGAAATATTTCATTCTCAGAGATAAGGCACCATAACAGAAAATGAGGTGTGATAAATTAAATTCTATTATTAAATAATTGCTGCTGATTATAATCGTCGACTTAATGTAGTTATATTATCAGCGCAAACGGTGTAGGAGGAAAAAGTTGATCGAGCTATTAATCCTGCGATATAAGAGAAGTATACTTAGCTAGATCAGATTTAGCTTCTTTCTGTGTTAAAAAGATCACTCTTTTGTAGTTATGTGAAATAAAAGAAAAATTCCAGTTGATGAATAAAGGAATGCAAACCCTTGACATATCACTTGTGTCACAGATCGTGACTACAAACGCTAGCATCTGTGAGACTTTCAATGTTTTGGCACTAGTCAGGCGCATATTTGGCTAATTTTCCTCGCCTCGAGGCGACTCATGTGGGTAGGTGTTAGTAACCTATTACAGAGTGGAAATTCTGTGAAGCGATAAAATATGTTAGCCGGAACAAATCTCCGAGATTAGATAGTCTTACATACAAAGTGTACTTGAGGCAGTGTCTCGTCATTTTTCCTTTGCTGACACTGATTTGCATCATCTGGATAAAACAGGGCTCTATACTGTAACGCTTCAACATGGGTATGATCAATTTGCTAGGCAAGTACAAGAACGGTGAAGATGAGATAGGTAACTTTCGGCCTTTGACAATGTTAAACATAGTTAAAACTTTCGACAATATCTCAACCAGAAGTTTGCAGGGTGTGCTCACTAATCTGATTGCTTTCAAACAGACTTTATTACAAGGCGCAAAACTAGTCAGGAGAACCGTCATATTGCACGCTTGATTGTTGAGTAAGTCGACACTAAACAACGCTAATCAATTTAGTTCAGTCCAAGGTACTCGATAAAATTGGCCATCAAATTCTGGAGGCTATCCTCTCGGCCGCTGGTTACGGAACGTAATCTCACACATGAATCCGACATATGTATGCGTTTCTCGGTCCGATGATGGAATTCAACCTGTTTCTATCGGAGCCTTTCTTATTGTCTCGTACTAGTCAAGGTTGTCCACTTTCGCCCAAGCTGTAATTACTTGCATTGGAACCTTTCTTTTGCAAGTTAAAGACGAATCTGTTCTTACGCGGAATTCTCCTTTTATGCCGACGACGTTTCAGTTCTTATGTCGAGCAGAGCCGAGAATCACAAAGTCAATAAAGATTTCAGAGAGAAGAGACGGTGACTAAGATGGACAAAGACTATCTTCTTCTTAGCAGGGTTTTCTCTGTAAGTCTCTTGAGTGTCTGGTATGTGATATTCAGTATAATCTTAAGAACGATTATTTTATATAACACATTGCTGAATGTGCGTTTAGTTTAACTCATGACAATACTCGTCTTAGGGAGAAAGTTTGAATAACTCATGACTTACCCGCGTAAATTCAACGTTTACTTCGATTCCTCTTATGAAGTAAATATTTTGAAAACGTCATTTCTCATTAATTATATATCCGTCAACTTGTTTAATTTTTTACATCACACCACAGAAATTGATTATTATGCCGATAGAATCACCATAATACGTGATAGCCTGGAAGATATTTTGGTGTTATGTATAAGAAAATAAGGAAAATAAAAGAGGAAAAAGGAAAATAAATGTTACCAAATGCAATACGCAACGAGAAATCTTAGGGGAATCTGTCATTAGAAACAATGAAAAGACTAATACTGGTAAATGTCGAAACTTTCCTATCAAATTTAAGCCCATTCAGAAATATACTAGGTGTATGCAAATGCTTTCTAGATCAATGGTTAAACCCGGCTTTCCGCGAATGAAGCCTAAAGGTTTCAACGAATCTCATCATTCTTTGAATACAGGGAACTGGTGCTACACATTTACATAGAACTGTAACAAAGATTATCAAAAGCCGTAATAACTAAAATGGATAACATGTGTAACTTGATGAGAAAATAATGAAAATAATCAGTATATTGGCTTTCCACAATATTTCAGATAAAAGGTCAACAAGAAAAATACTATCAATATTTGTCAAACGATAATAGCTACTGGACTTTTGAAAAAATCTATTTTCCTGATAATTCTTTTTAAGAGAAACATTTTATTAAAATCATCAAAAAGCAATAATAGCTCCGATATTTAATGACTGTCAAAAGTTTTCTTGTAGAGAAACGCCGATTATTACTGTTAAGTTTACCATTGATGGTTATACTCCTCAGATATACGTCGTTATTTGCGAAATAATAATTTATTGGCAGTTTCATAATGCTGTATATAAAACAAATACCAAATCTTGTGGGATAACATCGACGTGGAGTAATAATTTGCAAGTTTCTCTTTCTAGATCAATTAACAGTCAGTCATGAGTTTGATCTTGAGTAAGTGATCCACAATATCGGTTAAGCTCTTGTTAGAAAAAACAACATGTGCTTTGGGACACACCTAAGATATGGGTGACATATGACAATGATTTTTTCTTTTATATATTAGCCTTATGGCTACTTAGAAATGAGCAGTCAAACTGTGAAGGAAAGAATTTTACGACTCTTGAGACTTGTTTTGCACAATTCCTTATATAATGGAGCAAGAATTGAATTCAGTAAATTCTCCCTGGCATAAGAAGCTGCATCTGCCTTCCAATTAGACGAGGGGTGTTAGAATAAAATTGACGGATAGAAGTATTTTGATTTTCAGAAATAGAACACTTTTCGAGAATGCTTTCAACCTAAATTTAAAAATAGTACTATCTTGAATACTCAATAAAAAGGGGCACAGATAAGAATGACACGGGTATATTTTTCTTTAACAAAGATCTTCCTGGAAAGTCGACCTGAACCTCAAATACAGTGATTTATTAAAATCGCAGCTTAGATATGACACAAGGTTAAAATTATGAAATACCGGATGAGGATTGGACTCAATACCCAATTATAATGATTCAATCGAGACAAGATTGCAAATCATCAGAGCACTCAAGTGTTAATTGTTAAACATTTTTGATTCTTTAAAAAAACAAAAAAATACATGTCTTCATTCGATCAAGTTCACTTTGTAAACATTGTTTCCCAATCCTTGACAGTCTTCACACTCAAAATAATTAAGATTCAAAACAAATATCACACAAAAATCTTCAACTGGTTTTAATAAAACATGTGACGCCATTATTTATTAAGTGAGAAAATTGAGTGTCGCTTTGTTTCAGGGATTAGGTGTTTATAAATGTTGCATATGAAAATCTTCCAGGGTTATTTTTCATTTTGTAAGTGAAAACGGACTTAATTTTTAATTATAAAGAAATGCATATAAGTAAAAGAAATGTCGGCTTGTTAGCTTTAAAAGCAGAAATGAGAAATCAAATTAAATTTGTTACCTCAGGCTGGTCAATTATTTGTACATGAGATGTATTTATTCAACACTTACCTCTAAAAATGATGTCACCTAAGAATATCACTTTCCAGAATTGAATAAATTTAACAGTTTTCATTATAAATCAGTCAACGATTCATCAATTAAGTTGTTTTTCCTATTCAATTCGAGGAAATTGTCTTGACTTGAGGGAATTTGAAGCTAAAAAAAAGAAGAGTAGAAATTTACATACACAACTGATTTTGTAATATACGTCTATATGAAAATAATTTTATCAGCTAAAGTTTATATATTATTCTTTCAGATATTTAATGCGTGCGGTAGGGGTACTTATACAAGGTGCGATGGATGAATTGTGGTTTAATTTACGTAAAAATGAAAATGATAGAGATATCTCATATTAACAGATACACAGTATTTACATTATTCTGACGATTGTCCAAATCTTTGTTGCCATTTGTTTGACGTTTCTGCCGTTGTACGCTCCGGCCTACTTCATGTGCTAAGAATTTCGAACCGAACCCTATATTACAATCACGGGGGTATATCATCTTCATTCCTTGCGTAATGGCTCGATTGGAATCATGAGTTATCTCCCTCTAACCCTGCTAGTTACTTGTTCACCACTGCTCTAGCCTGATTTGAACTCACAACCCTTTGGGTCACGTCACAAGAACAAACCAACTTCTTTATTCACTGAGCCAAGTGTTCTTAATTCCTAGCACCTGAAGAAGTGCGGAGCGTACAACGACTGAAACGTCATACAAATGGCAACAAAGATGAGGACAATAGTTCGAATAATGTAAATACTGTAAATACTACCTCATCGCAGAAATATAGACAAATTTGACAGATATATTTAAAAAAATTACACACAAATATCTTTAAATACTAAAGACTAAATTTACTTTTGAAAAATCGCCATAGGCTTCAAGCATGCAAAGACAGTAATCTCCTTAAGCTTTTCTGAAAACGTGTAATTGTTTAATTTTTTGAATGCTGTCATATCCTTGTTTTCAATTAATCTTTGAAGTTTGAAGGACTTTTTTTATCTTTCCCTCAACTGGACCCAAAAAATTGTCTGACAGCCATGCTTGAGTTCTCCTGTTTGGGTGGCAGGATGTATAGTCCTTTTGCCAGATATGGGTTCTGCTAAATGCGAAACTCTTGACCCAGGGCAGCAATACTTACTCTAAGCACATGATGAAGACTTTTTCTGGGAAGATGAATAAAGGCACACCATCACCATTACTAGTGGTCACTTGAAAAACTTTTGTATTAGACTCATCCAATATTTTCCGAATTCTCTGCACGGCCATCAGATTAACACCCAAACACTCTGAAATGCTCATATTTCTGCTTCCGTCGCGAATTCCACGTTGTACACGATGCTGCTTTTAAATATCAGGAGAAGGGAATTGCGTTTTGATGTTTTTTTTTTCTCGCAGATGGTATCAAACAGACCCTACTATTCTGTGCCGTCGACAAAATAAAAATTAAACAACGCGCATGCGCAAAAATACAATATAAATAGCTACAATTTACCGATCCTATCCTGGAGACACTGCAAAAATCTTGAGAACTTAAAAATCACTAAAAATAATTATTTCCACTATATACTTAAAAGACATTAAATTTGTCACTGATTGTGTCCTCATACTGTTAATATCTTATGTCAAGCCTGCTTTTAACTAACATTCGTTGCATAATGGGGATCATTACATATAATTTCTCACTTTAATAAACAAGTAATGTCACAGGGTCACTATTGACATGTTATGATTATTTCTTTGTCTTTTGAAAATCAGGAACAGTCAAACAAGTTAAGTGTGAGCGGTTGTGTCTTTCAATGACTGGTCTAACTATATTTGTATTTTATTTTATTTGAACCTTTTTCGCGAATCAAATACCTTTCTCTTCTTTGTGCTATGCCACTCCTGGACGTTGGTGAATATGCCATACCTAACGACTTTGCAACTCGTATTAAATTTTGTCTTTATTTATGTGTCTCTCTTCCATTGTCTTGTTATGCATTGCTTTCCTGTCACACCCGCCTACAATCTGTTGTGTGAGAACCAAATTTTCCAAGCACTTTTTCCTCATCATCTGAGTCAGATATTTCAAATGTCATTTTTGGATATTATGTATACATTTACATTTTCTTGATGTTTTCTCTAAAATTTTATACTTGCTCACAAGTATTTTCCATTGTATTCTCAGCATCATTCTGTAGATCCACATTTTCTATTTCTTCAGATCTCTCTATCATGTATCCGGAGATTTCTAGTATCTATTGGCATATAGAGGAACTCATATTACAAGACAGTTCAGTCGACATTTTTTTTTGTTTATATTGAAATTTTTTTCTGTTTCTTAATATTTTGCTTAGTTTTGAAGGCACCTGTTACTATTCCAAATCGTCTTTGGGTTTTAATGTCAAACTTTGTGGCTTAGAACTTAAAATACTTTCCAGCTACTTAAATTAGCCTGTTGAAAAAGTAGAGCAAAATTATATTTATGTATTAATCAGGTAGAAGAAATTATTTATGATAAGTCAATGAGAAAAGAAACAATGTTTTTAAAACATTGTTCAAGTTTTTATTGTTTGTTTTGGTAAAATTTAATGTGATTATTGTTTATTTATTTCAATGTCATATCAATAATGTAAGATAACTTCTAAGGTAGGAATTTGAGTCCCTGTATCTTCCAATATGATATTGAATATGGATTTGGGTAAATAAGAGTTTTCAAAATTGCTCTCCTATCATAGTATAGGAAATATATTGAGAGAAAGCAAGTGAGAAGCAAAAGAAATTACTGAAAATATATATGACCAAATAATTGATATTCGTTTCATTTTTGTCGCAAGACATGTGTCATTCTTACATGAACTGACACTCTGCAGATGTGTGTATGTTGATAGATGCTCTGTATGAAAAATCGAGAACCGAATTCGAATTCTAGTCGAGTTAGTTAGAGTCGCTGATATCTAAATATCCTTGAAAGGTTATGAAGGTACCCCATGTCCTAGAGCTATGGGTTAGACAGTAGGACATTTACCTGGAAAAATCGATGATTTGTTTTATTGCTAGTGAAACATTTATTCGCATAAAAATATCCAAACTATGTTCTTGTTTTAAGTAACATGTTAGGATCAGTCTACCCGGACTTTTGTTTTCGGGATTCCAAATATGTAACAACAACAACAACACATTTTAAATGAAATATAGAACAGTTTATTCACTGAAAAAAAATTTAAATAAGAACATCAATTAAAATAACATTTATTATATTATTATTTATTTTATTTTCAGAAATAAAATAAAATGTTCAGTTTTCTTTGTAGTTAAGTTTGCTTTATTACGTAATTAACTGTTTGTGGAGGCGTTTAAAATGTGAGAAAAGATATACTTTATGACGGTCAGATTATTATTTCTGTGACTTCGTAGACTACTAATTATTATTATTATTCAGCAACGACTAATTATTCGATTTTTTTAGTATGCGGGGACAAGCACTTAATTGCCGGATGCTAGCTGTCCTCTCATCTAGTGTGTGTGTGTGTGTGTGTGTGTGTGTGTGTGTGTGTGTGTGTAAAATTTGCTTCCTAAAATTGATTTGAACCTCGAACAGTATGCATCTATTCAAAATCTAATATAGGTGTGATTTGTTTTAATATATGGATATAATCAGTTTGAAAATAATTTCACTCTGTCTCGCGAAGAACTTTTTTCAATTTCCGAGAATGGTTAAAGGAGTGATTATTGTTATTTCTTAAATAGGACATATTGCACAACTTGACCCACACAAAGCGAGCGGCGGTGACGGAATCCCAGTCATAGTACTGAAGAAATGTGCCCCAGAACTCTCCTCTGTCCTCTCTAAACTCTATAACCTCTGCCTATCTGCTTCCTGCTTTCCTGCCTGTCGGAAGTCCTCCTGCGTAGTTCCTATATTTAAGAATTCTGGCGAACCCTCAGACCCCGCCAATTACCGTCCTATTAGTCTCCTTCCAATCTTTGGCAAAGTTTTTGAAGCCATTATCAACGCCGAGGTGATTCAGCATCTCATGGCCAACGGACTTCTCTCTGACAAACAGTACGGGTTTCGCTTCACCAGGTCTACTGCTGATATGCTAACGACTATTACCGAGTACATATACCGGGCACTCGACAAGAATGGTGAAGCCCGAACCGTTGCCTTGGATATCTCCAAAGCATTCGACAGGGTCTGGCATGCTGGCCTCTTGTGCAAACTGCGGAGCTATAGGATAACTGGACATCTGTTTGACCTCATCCAGTCTTTCCTCTCTAACCGGACACTGAAGGTGGTATTAAATGGGCATGCCTCCCAAAACTACCATACGAACGCGGACGTCCCTCAAGGTTCCATCCTAGGTCCCACGCTCTTTCTGATCTACATTAATGATCTCCCCGACACCATTAGATCCCAAGTTGTCATGTATGCCGACGACACAACAATCTACTCTCGCATCGATCAGAAACCAGGTCTGGACGACAAAGTGAACCTCGCTGCCGTACTTGAAAAGGACCTCCAATCCGTAGTGGCCTGGGGTAGGAAATGGCTGCTAAATTTCAATGCCTCTAAAACAAAGCTGTTATCAACTAACCACCATAGACAATCGCATCTACCTCCCATTAGCATGGGACAGGCTAGCCGCCCAGAGAGTAAAATACTACGCCTCGTTGGCCTTACACTTTCGGTGGACCTCAAATGGAATGACTATATTGAATCCATTGCCAAATCTGCTGCTATGAAAGTCGGCTCCCTGTGCAGGGCCCGGAAGTTTTTCCCACCTGAATCTATTCTGCACATATACAAATCTACCATCCGCCCGTGTATTGAATATTGCTTCCATATCTGGTCGGGTGCCCCTGCTGCTCTCCTAGGGCTTCTTGACAAAATACAAAGGAGGATCTGTAACGTGGTTGATACTGACTTGGCAGACCGGCTGCAGCCGCTCTCTCACCGGCGTGGTGTGGCTTCCCTGTGCCTCTTCTACAAATACTTTCATGGCTTCTGCTCCGATGAGCTTAGATCACTGGTGCCGCCTAAGTACGAATTTACACGAGATACTAGATTGGCAACTAGGTCCCACACTTTTACAGTTAAACAAATAAGATGTAACCGTAAATTCTACTCCAACAGCTTCTTTTCTCTCGCTTCCCGCCTGTGGAACTCCCTTCCACGAGTCTGCTTTCCCGACATTTACAATCTCCAGGTGTTTAAATGTAGGGTGTCAATAGACACCTCCTATCACACTAACTCCCAACTATTCTCAGAACACTCTCATCTACCCAACCCTCATTCTCGGTATCCTTACCCGCCTATCACCCACCCTCTGACATTTTCTATATTTAATCATCCTTTCTCCACTCTACGTAGCCCCCTGCGCAGTAGTGGCAGTGACATGCCTTGCTCGGGGTGAAACGCTTATAAAAAAAAAAAATTTAAAAAAAAAGTAAACCTACAAAAACGTTCGCTAATTAATTTGACCGTATTTACTCTAGAAACGATCGTTTATACAGCAAACAATCTCACCAGATTTATTGGTTGAAAATCACATACCGGATTTAATTTCTATGAACCTACTTATGGTTAATAAGGCATGTTAAGATAAATCGATACTTCAGTCAATGACAGACTAGAAGTTTGAAGTATGGATATATTCAAGTCAGTGTCTTAATAATAGGTGCCCAGTAGAAAAGTGGCAAATTAATTCGCCGAAAAAACACACCAATTCTAAATAGTCCATCTAATATCTCAGATCTAAATGTAATCTACAGGGCTATGGTAGAACTGGACGCTTGCTTGATGGCATCCAGTCGTTCCTTTCTAATCGGGTAATAAAGATAGTATTGAACGGGTATGCTTTCAGATAATATCATACGAATGCAAGTGTCCCTCAAGGTTCTATATCAGTTCCTACGCTTTTTCTGATCTTCATCAATGATCTCCCTGATGTAATCAGAACCGAAATAGGCACCTACAATGAGGATACAACCATTTACTCCAGACTCGATAAGAAATGCGGCGTGGTTGACAAAGCAATCATAGCTGCTCATTTTGGAAAATAGCCTCAATTCTTTATTGGATTTGGGTAACTGTTTGGAAATTTTAATGATTCCAAAACAAAGCAGCTATCCTTTCACCACCATAGAGAATCGCCCTTACACCCCCCCCCCACACCCCATCTTCAGTGCAAGCAAAGCACTGCGCCTCCTCAGCCTAACACTCTAAGCCGAACTCAAGTGGAATGGCTACATTGAATCCATATCTAAATCTGTTGATAGGAAGGTTGGTTCACATGCAGGGCCAGAAAGAAGTCAAAGATAAATATCCTGGAATAGTAAAGAGTAATGTTATTACAAAATCACCCATTGGCTTCGACAACGGCCTCCAACCAGCTTCGAGTTCTCCTGCATCTTTTCTGGAGGATCTCCATGCTTAAATTGCTGCCATATTATCTTGCCTTCAGTTCATCGTTGGTATTACAAGGAGCTTTGTTGCTCTCTTGCTCAACAGCACTCAACACATAACAATTAGTATGTGATCCTAAAATTTGTCTGACAGTCATTACTGGGTTCTCGTACTTGTGTAGATGGTGTGGATTCCTGTCTCCAGGCATACGTACATCCAGCAGATAATCTCTGGACCTTCTTGATGTAGCACTTCATGTTAATTTTATGCAGTCACACTCAAATTTGGGAGTTTCTTTCGTATCAGAACAATCAGACAGAGTCTTTCGAGCTGTTTTTTTGTGCTCACCATTAGTCATATTCCGAATCCTCTGTATTGATTGACACCCATACGTTTGTTCATCTTTGAGCTTTCAGGGCGAATATCAAGGATGCAGTATGCGATTTCCAAATTTCTTTCGGCGTGAATTGGTGGTGCTTTTTGTCTCACAGATCGTGCCCAACTTATCCTTCTATAATTTATAGTCGAAAATATATTTAAATAAATCGATGCGCATGCGTGAAATTTAAAATATAAAATGGCGATGGTGATCAACCGAGCTGTAGGTCAGCAGTTTAATAAAATAAAATAAAAATTTATTGAAAAATATATTTCCTGACAACATAGATTGTTTTCTAATTATTATTTCTCTGTGTGCTTTGTTGTTAACCGCATGTGGTACTGTTACTTAAATAAAAAAGATTCATTGTTACAATGTGATTTTTCTATGTCATTATTCGTCAAATACTTTCCAAACTGAGCTTGCCAATCTTCCTCTCATTTGTTGATCTAAGTAAATATGGCTCTTTAAGACAATTGTATCTTCTTCAGTTTGCTTATCAAAATTAAAATTTTGACACTTTATAATAATATTTCTTTTGCATCAGCGATTAATTCCTTAAAATCAAATTAAAGTCAACCAAGTAAAATTTAACTATCCAGATGGATTTTATTTTTGTTTTAGGATAGAAATTTCAACATTGATTATTATAAGGCGCAGTGTGATAGCATATAATGCCTTTCAAAAATCAGGCAAAGTATTAAGACGCAAGAAGCTGTCGTTAGGAACAATGAAAAGAGTTTATTTTGTTTTTATTTTCTCTAAAACATCGTTGTTACTCAATTGTTCAGCTCATGCCATTCTCTTCAGCTTACTGTAGAGCCGAAATTTTTTTCTCCATCTTGGAGAAGATTGTTCAGTATTACTTTCCTATATGACGTTAAATACTGGAAAATATTACAAAATAATTCGGTAATATTTAATTTCTAAAAAGATTTTAGTTACGTAATACTTTGCTTCGTTTTTGAAAGTCCCTTTTGATATTTCAATGCATTTTTGGATATCGTTGTCACATATTTCTCTTCTCTGTTAAAACATTTCTCTGATATTATATGTTCATGTGTAATTGATTTAGTTATCACTAATTCGTTATTTGCATGTTGAACTGTTCTTTTGCCGGAAATAATAACGTCTGTCTTCTTGCAACTTGTTTGGTCCTGTGAGAATACATAATGCGATTATCTCCCTTTGCTTGCATAGTGACATAGACTGACGAAATTGGTCAGTTCCTCAATTGTCTTCCAGGAGTGAAAATTAATATTGCAATTTCCGAAACTAGATAATAATCTGAGAGCTCAGATTATTATTATTATTCTATGTGCAACGTCCCTTGAGGGCGTAGAAGATAAGGGCTTCCATGTTTCCCCAATCGCTTGTGGCTCTTATCACGCTTTCTCTTGGTAACCCAACCAATTCCCCTCTGCTATCCATCTGCTCAGACCCTTTCAAATATGGTATCCGCTGCTTTACACTCTCTTATTCTCTCTAGCTGACCTGTAAGTATCAGATTCTCCAAGGCTTCCTTCCTCATCTCAAGAACTTCAGCTGTCTTTTTATTATTGCTCACTATTAATTTCATTTTTGTTTATATCCTTTCGAAAACCCCATCATTGCTCACATGCTCGATCCGTGGTATTCGCAGCATCCTTCTGTAGAACCACATTTTAGTTGCTGCAAGCATTTTCTTAATCTTTGAAGATATTATCCAACATTCGCTGCCATATTGAAGGACAGATATTACATAGCATTGCTGAATGCTCTTCTTGATTTCTATCGAAGTTTTCCTGTTCCCTTAACCCTCTGATCAGCTTCTGGAAAACGTTATTGGCTGTTCTAATTTGCCTTTGGAACACAGTGACGCACCATCCGTCTTCCGTTAGAACACTTTTTAAGTACTTACACATTTCTACTTGCTTGATTTTAGTATCCTTAACCTGTATTTGGCATTTTAGTACACCTCCTTTTGGTGATGACCATACATTTGGTTTTGTTGTTGTTTATTTGTTGTCCTTTCTTTTAACTTTCTTAATCTACCTTTTTTTTCTCCGTGTCAGCAATCACCACTGTATCATGTTATGTTGTTCAGATTGTGAACGCCGATGATGAATCCTGACCGTTTTAAATTATTACAAATAACACACACACACACTCCCTCTCTTTCTCTCACTCTCTCTTTCTCTCTCTTAGTCATTTTGTGTAATGGAATTTCAACCTCTGTGAGTTATTTAATGCCAAAAAGGTAGGGTTTTAAATTATTTTCCTTTAATGTTCGTTTATAATGAAAAGGTTGAATTAGTCAGATTTTGATGAATCTCTTTTTTTAGAAAACTGAAAATGTCTTCTAGTTTTGTATTCAAAAATGTTTTGCTGGTAATATTTTTCCTTTAAAGATGCATATTTCCTAAAAAAAAATATTTTTGTGTTTATATTTTTATAAAATCTTATTTTTATACGTTCATACTATTTTGACCCCAGTTTGGGGATTAACTATTTACCCATAGCTGGGACCATAACAGGTGCTATCACTACGGGTCAGCGTGAACCTGGTAACACAAGCAATTAAGAGTTGGATCTATTCACCTCACAACCCCACAATCAGAGGCCTTGCTGCGGGATGCAGTTTACCGTCATGCCCAGAACCAAGCTAGTTAGTACCAATAGTGAAATAAGTTTTTAATACATCGTGGATATAATAATGCACATAATGAAAGAAATTCAGGTTGAGAGAATAATCTTTTTTTTCGTAGCATACCAATTATCCTTTCTTCTCACTTTCCTTCCTAACTTTCTGCGATAATACTTTTGTTTCTTTTCTGTGTCTACTATCTAAGACGGAAAATGCGGCACAGTGATCCGAAGGCAAATTGGCATGGCGTTCCAGATGTTGTGTAGAATATTAAGAGAAAATTATGCAAGAAACAAAGAAAAGAGTACTGGATTGCTATGTGATGTCAGTTCTTCAATATGGCAGTAAATGCTCGACAATCTCATCAAAAATAAAAAAAAACTGGAAGCAATCGAAATGTGGTTCTACAGAAGGATGCTGCGGATATCATGGGTCGAGCAAGTGAGCAATGATGAGGTTTTGGAAAAGATTAAAAAGAAAAAGAAAATTAAGACTAAGCATCAGGAAGAGATAGCTAAAGTTCCTATGACATGCAGTGAGTAAGAAGGGCTTGGAGAACCCGATACTAACAAGCCAAATAGAGGAGAAATGCGACGGGAAACCAGAGGATAACATATTTGAATCGCCTGATCAGGTGGATGAGAGAACGAGGTTTGTGTGGTGTAACAAAGGAAAGCGTGCTAAGAGCCACCAGAGATAGGAAAACGCAGAAAGCCTATGTCCTGAAAGGACAACACACAGAGAAGAAGAATGGACGTTTGTTTTAAGATGACGGCCACCTCTAATTAAACTTTCCAGAAGTTATAATTCTCTCAGAATCACCTCACTGTATAAATAAGAACAGTGAGAATAAATATAAGTATCTTGTAAGCCTTTCTATTTCATTCTATATTTCTTGAATTCATTTTTAGTTCGTAGGTTTGCACCAAGTATAAATTCTAGATTATTCTAAAGTTATTTACAATTATGTCAAGAGTGGAAATTGATGCTTTGCTTCGTTTAGATAAGTGGCCACTCAAGAGGAGAGAGATCAGGCTACCTTGCTATTTAATAAAAAAGATTTACGACTTTCTCAAGAGCCTGAAGTTAATTTCGCACTTTGATCGCTAATTAAAGTTTTTGTGCCTATATTCGTTACTCCTGATTACAGGACGTTTTAATTCATAAGTGCAATATCGGTTGCGATCGTAGATATTAACGCTTAGATGAACCAATGATGAATAAATTAACTCATACAGGAGTGTCAGTTAATCATGTATTAGTCTTCAATTAATCTGATATTATTAATCGTGTATTCATCTTGAATTAACGAAAATCAGAAAAGTCATTATTTTTATAGACATGCACAAATAAACCCTCAGATTTAATAAAAGTAAATATGTTCCATACATAGAACATGCGATTAACAAAGAAGATTTAAGGAAAATGGAAAAAAGAAATGATGCTTTTAATTAGAAACAGATCGAGACAGAAGCATATTCTAGGGCATATAATAAGAATTGAAAGCTTGAAAACTTTGACACTCATAAAACATATTGAAGGCATGAGAGACGGAGGAAAGTAGAAAAATAATTTTATTAACGATTTGGATAGGAAAAAAGACAAACGTTAATAGTCGTCAGTAAGTTAAGTGCCAGACGTGAAGCACGCTTGGGCGATCATGCCTCGAACGAGACATGACTGACAGGCCAAAAGATTATCCTGCAGTAGGTTGCCATTGATTTCAGCGGTAGACTGGTTGCTAGCAAGGCTATAGAACACAATCTGACCTGTTATTTAACCCATAACTGGAATGAAGAGACGGATTAATACCTTTCCCAATGGTACTTGTGCGTAATTGAATGCAATCAATTCAACTTGAATTCGAGCTCAGCTATCGACAAAAAACAATAAATTGTAGACCCCCGCACTCTGACGGAACACCGGCATATAAAAAAAGTAATAATGATATTTTCGAATATCGTACACAGGAAGTCAGACAAGGAACAGTTAAACAAAGGTTAAAATAACGAATAATATATTGAAGGCAAAGTTACAAGACGGTAGAAATACATAAAATAATTAACAATCAGGTGCAGACAGATCGAAGTAAACAGTAAATAATAGTGTTTTTAGTGAAATTTTATTGATTTCCCTATTAAATCATGTTATTTGAGTCATACCTAAATTTCTGCCAAGGCTTCGGCGGTAGAGCTTCACTTGATGGTCAAATTTTTGATGACCTCTCTGCACAGTTGCTCCTCGATCTCACCAACATGGCTTATTATCTCATCCGTTAGCTATTGAATTGTTATTGGTTTGTTGGCAAAGACATTACTTTTGAGATGACCGCAAAGGCGTTAAGTCGCACGCCCGTGCTGGCCAATGGACTTCACTGGTTTGAGAGATGATGCGATCTGGGAAATTTTCATTCAATAAAGTTATTGTTGCTTTGGCTGTGTGTGGCATATGGAACCGTCCTGTTGGAACCACAAATGTTCGACATCCATAGCCTTCAATTCAAGCCATATTTGTCATAGCTCAAGTAACACGATTAAATAGAGATATGAATAAAGTTTTACCAATAACACTGGTTTATTTAATGTTAACTTTAATTCGTCTTAAGTGAACATAATATAGAAGACATAGAAAGTAGCAAAATAATGTGTTTTCTTTTATCTTCCTTTTCTTTATTATTGATATTCTTTATTCACTCTATTTGCATCGGAATTTGGCGTTACATTTCGAAGTTATTATAATTGTTATGCTTTAAAGCAATGCATATTATCGTTAGTTTAAAATTAGAAAGTTCATTCCTTTAATTAGAGACGAATAATTAGTGATTTCGTTGCCAACGCCTCTTGCTTATGTATATATCTGAATGCATAACGGAAAATAAAATGTTAATTGCAGACGTCAGATAAAAAAATCACCTGCAAAAAATGTTAGTACATTTTTCATATTTTTTAATTATAGAGAAAAGGTAAATAGTATTATATATATATATATATTTGTGTGTGTGAGTGATTAAATAGATAGATAGATAGATAGATAGATAGATAGATAGATAGATAAGGAACGAACTGAGATAGATAGATAGATAGATAGATAGATAGATAGATAAGGAACGAATTGAGATAGATAGATAGATAGATAGATAGATAGATAGATAGATAGATAGATAGATAGATAGATAGATAGATAGATAACATATCTGCTTCAATCACGTTTCCATCGTCGTAATCTCTTTTCCTGTGCCTCTTTCCTCACTATTTTTACGGTAATTCTTCTGATCAGCTCTCCTTTTTTGTACATTTATATTAGGTCAATTCGATTTTGCATTGACAGTACCAGAACGTTTTTTCTCCGCGATTGGATAACATTCTTTAAGATAAACCAAATACTTATATATTCACATTAATATTATAAGTTTTATTTAAGTTTTTAATTTTAATAAACTGTTTTGATTTAGTGAAAGTTTCCTTTTTTCAGTTTTTATTTTAAATTTATTTTTCTCCATACGGATTTTCAGATATTTTTATTTCTTTGTGGTGTAAAATTAAGCTACTATAAAAAACTGTTTTGTTATTTGTTTGTTTGTTCAAATTTCTTGTTTTATTGATATTTAGCGTTTTAGTTTTTTTTTTTGTTTTTTTTTAAATATTTTTCCTTTCGAAATGAATTTTCGCGTGGTCGAGTAGTTATAACCTTTTTTTCGAACCGTGAATTCCAGGGTGGAATATAAACATGGTCGGTTTGCCAAGAAAATTATTCTTGATGTTACTGGTCTAGATCTGGAGAAGGAGATCTCAGCGTGCGGCACCTTCAGAGGGAGGCTAAAAGCTATACCACATTCTGACCCTAGATATGTGTGGAAAACAGAGTATAAAGGAACCCTCTGGAAGCCGTTAGAGGTTTGGTAGAATCTTAAAACGTGATTGTTAAAATTTCAGTTAAAATCAGGCCAGTGCATTAATGTGTGTTCCAGAATGAATCAAAGGCCACATCTACATGACGAAGGCTTGATCAAGTTCGAAAGGCTAACTAGTTCAAAAGCTGCAAATCAAGAACTCGATTTGAATTCAAGTATTTCGAACATTCAAACGCAAAATATGCACATGCAATGAACTGTTGACTTTAAATCATTTAATGACATTGGCCTTTAGAGATGCAGAGGTAAATCCTTATTTTTATTATTGACACACTGACATAAATAATAAAACCTTCTATAAATGTGAAGTGTTGCGTAGTTTTATGCCAAAGTAACCTGGAAAATGATACCACGACTGAATAATTGTTCACTGATTTTACGACTAAAGAATTTTTATCAAATTAAATAGGACAGCTTCTACATCATTCTAATAGAACTGGCTCATCCAATTTTTTCTGCTATGTTTATACCCAGGAGCGTATCATATCAACTATTTTATCATAAGAAATTTGATTATATCATAAAAAGCGTATTACAAAATTGTAACCCTCAAATCATATATTCTCAAAATTTTAAATCACAAAAGTTGTTAGCAGTTCAATTCTAACAAATATATCTGATATTAAGCAGGCAGCTTGTAACATTTATGGCGGGATCGTTTCTATAGCTATCATTGTTATAAAAAGTCTGTCATTGCTATACAACGAATTTCAGTAGTCAATATTAAAAATGGTGTGAGAACAAGTATGATGATCTTTAAACCTTGTACACTGGCGCTACACAGTCACATAGAACTGGGTTAAAAAACAGAATCCACATTACTTAAGTTCTTACACAAGCATCAGCAACTACGGTGGATAACACATCAGAGACGAAGAGAAAATAATGACAAAATATGCTCACGTTCTACACGAATTCAAACAAAATATTAAGAAAGTAACGGCTATAAATACTGAAAATATCGGTTGCTTGTAATGGACTTCAGACATCTAATTTCTTGAAAAGAAGCGTTTGAATAAATATAGTTTGTAAATTTCAACTTATCACACCATTGGTTATTGCGCCAAAGAATGCCAAACATTTTTAAAGAGCGATTACTCTGTGAGTTCAATTTTCTTGAAAACAGACAATATATTTTTGTATTTTTACATATATATATATATGTAAGTTTACATATATATATATATGTATGTTTACATATATATATATATATGTATGTTTACATATATATATATATGTATGTTTACATATATATATACATATGTATATATATATATATATATATATATTTACATATATATACATATATATATTTTAATTCAGATACTTTAATCCAAGCGGAAAAAGCAGGAAGGTAAATTCCAAAAACCCGATCCTAATTATTATTAAAAAAATATTTTAATATTAAAACATGATACAGGAAGAGAGCTCCATGTAATAAAATATTACAGAGCAAATATAAATTATATATATATGTATGTTTACATATATATATTTTTTTTTTTAGTCATTTCACCCCGATCAAGGCGGAAACGCCACTGATTTGCAGGGGGTTACATAAATGTAAAAAGATTAATTAGAAAAGAGTGAGGAGTACAAACTGGTTAGAAAGGAACAATAGAAAGCAGGTGCGATGACAGATACATAGGTGGAGAGAAAGGGAAGGTTATACAGGGATGGGGATAGAGCTAGAGTCCAGTGGTTAGTAGATGAGTATTGACTTTACATTTAAATTTCTGGAGGTTGTAGCCGTCAGGAAAGCAAGAATATGGAAGCGAGTTTCACAGGCGGGAAGTGCGAGAGAAGAAGCTGCAGGAGTAGAATTGTCGTCTGCATTTGGCTAACCTGACTGTGAATGGATGGGACGCAGTTGCCACTCTGGTTGCACGAGTAAACACCTGTTGAGGAGGCATCAGTGACTTAAGCTCGTCCAAGCAGAAGCCATGAAAGTATTTATAGAACAGACAAAGAGAGGCCACATTTCGACGATGTGGAAATGGCTCGAGCCGCCAGTATATATGTATGTTTATATATGTATGTTTATATATATATATATATATATATATATATATATATAAACATAGTAAATCCGCTTCAAACGTATCAGACATTAGGTAAACACGAAACCAGGCTGTACTATTATTGACACTAAGAACAATGTAAGGCTTGCAAGAAATTTGCAATTATGCAGTGTATTCATACCTATGTATGTAAGAGAAGGTCAGTGGCGTCAAAAATGAGAGCAAACTACTTATATCGATATGCGATCTAAAATGGTGGCAAAATATATATTGATGTACCTACTATTAAGTGTATGACAGGAAGACATAAGAATCAAATCCAAATCTAAATAATTCAAACCCCTGAGTGCGAGAGAAAAAACAATATTTAATACATCATCGAGTCTCTGATGATGATGTAATTATCACCAAAACATTGTAGCTATTACGTATGTCATAATAATATCAATAATAATAATAATATATCTCTGCTATATTTTTACATTTAGCACTTTTATTTAAATACCTAACAACGTTTTATATATATATATATATATATATATATAACAGGACAGATTGGTTTCTATAGCCTTGGCTGACAACCAGTCTACCGCGGAAAGCAATGGCAACTTACTGCGGGATAATATTTTGCTCAGTGAGTCATGTCTCGAAAGAGACATGATCACCCAACCGTGTATCACATATGGCACGTAACTGACTGACTATATAGTCAGTCAGTTAAGTGCCATACATGATGCACGCTTTGGGCAGAACATTATCCCGCGCAAATATGCCATTAGTTTCAGCAGTAGATTGGTTGTTAGCCAAGGCTATAGAAACCAATCTGTCCTATTATTTAACCAATAACTGGAGGGAAGAAACGGATTACTACGTATTCAAAGTGTATTTGTGTGTAAGTGAATGCAAGGAATTCAACTGGAATTCGATCTCGACAGCCGATTTATCGTGCCGCGTCGATATCCAATGCACCCCAACACACATCCCTGTCTATATAGGGAATCAGAATTCAAAAGGAAAATACACAGTACGCTATGAATCTGTATTATGTGTCAAATGTTTCTCTATAGATTTAAATGTCCACTGATTGAATTCGTAATATTTCTGAGAACCATACCATTTTGTGACGAAACTGTTCGAGGCCTTTTAATAGTTGTCTTTGAAAGAGATCACTGTAGCTCATGATTTGAGCACGAAGGATTTGTTCTGTTTATCCTGCCAGATGATATTCTTTATATAAAATCCACTTCGCGTACTTGTTGTGTCAATGACACAGTTTAAGCGCTTATGTAGTCTATATGAGTATTGAATAAATGCAAACATAACTGCAACAGATAGAGACTAGCCCCGCTAACAGGCAAGTGTGCTCAAAAAACCTGTGGCTGGTTGGTTTTGGTTTTTATGGCATATCAACCTCGGCGGGTCATTTATTGCCAACTAAATTTTATTTATTTATTGCTGGTAATACCCTTTTCTTTCAGCAATTTATTGTTGTCTTTATATAAGTTTTGTGCCTAGCAATATTTTTTTCTTTTCGAGTTTCAAGATTCATTGGGATTTGTTTTTAAGAGCAGGATCCTCAAGTCCTACCATGTTATTTAACCCATAACTGGAGGGAAGGGACGGAATAATATCTTTCCCAAAGGCTACCAGTGCTTAAGTGGATTCGGGGTATTCAACTGGAATTCGAACTCAGCTCACCGATTACTCTTTCCGAGCCGATATCCACTGCATCACAACGCACATCCGTCACTAAACACTTATAGCGCCTGGTATTCCCAAGCGGTCACCCATCTAAATACTGACCAGGCTCAACGTTGCTTAACTTCGGTGATCGAGCGAGAACCGGTGTATTCAGCATGATGTGACCGTAAGCCCCAATTATGATGAGAGTAAATTATTAAAAGCAAACTTTAATTACCGTCGGTAGTAATTCGGCGTTTACAAAGAGAAAAAAAAGTTGTATTTCTCAAATAAGTAGTAACAGAATCAAGTCTAAAAAACGTGTTAATTTTTATATCATAAACATTTAGTGATATTACAAACATAAATATTTGTATAAACTAAAAGAAATTCTGTATGGAATTTTGAGATGAGGAGTTATCATTCTTTAGATTATATATTATTAAACTGTTGTTCTCATTATTTGCGTTGTTCTCGCAACATTTCTGCCATTGTTCACTTCGGTATGCATCAACTGTAAATCGATCCAGGCAATGTACAGGGAAATATTAACTAAAAATATTATTTGATGCACGGCGTTTGACGGTTTTTGTTCCACTGACAATGTCTCGTAATATCTCGTCTGGATATTAATTTTTATCCTGCTATATGACTTGACGCCATGTTTTAAAGAAAACACTAATCGGAAAAGTTATTTAACTCGCAATTATTATGCCATTAAGTGTACGATCCAACGCCATGATGCACTAGGCTATTGTCTTAAGGTGTCGATATGCATCTAATAGAAAGCGGATGGCACAATATTCCGGCACGTTGCATTAACAAATAGAAGAAAAATAGTTTGAATAAAAATAGTGCAATTAAAAAAAATTATGTAACTCTTTATAAGTATTGGGAAATCTATAAGAATTAACTATTAATGATCTTCAGTCAGTCAGTTACGTGCCATACGTGAAACACACTTGAGCGATCATGTCTTGAAAGAGATATGACTGACTGGGCAGAAGAGTAGGTTGCTATTACTTTCTGCAGTAGACTGCAGTAGGCTATAGAACCCAATCTGTCCTGTTATTTAACCCATAACTGAAGGTAAGAGACGGATTAATACCTTTCCCAATGGTATTTGTGCTTAAGTGAATGCAACGAATATACTGAAATTCGAACTCGGCTCCCCGATTCCGAACCAACATTCACTGCACTACATGGCACATCCTCCCTACTTTTAATAATATTCTTAACTGACATAAATAGAAAGAATTATATCGACTAGTTTTTTAGATCTTCTATTATGAAAGTTCACCCACTGTGTCGTGCTAGATATTTTTATCTCCAGAATCTATATTAAATAATTATATATCTACCATTCGTCCATCTTTGAAAATTTTGACTACATATAGTCTGCTGTCACAAATTTAGAGATACTTGCTGAAGGTTCTGCAACGTTATTAGTTCTTAGGTGTCATGACGGATTCAGTCCATTTCTCTTTGTCGTAAAAAAGCTTCCCCGTGGGTTTTCTATAAATACTTACATGGTAATTGTTAAAATGAACTCAGCAAAACTCTATCCTGAAATTTGTCCCATTAACACGAATCCAACATATGTGAATCCGATCACGCTGGCGTTTGATCGGCTGAGCGTGCGACTCTCGTTTGATCACGCCGGCCCAATAGTCACCGATTTTCGAAACCTCGAACTTGAACTTCGATTGCCGCGTCAGAGGGTACACTTTTATTAATTTAATGGAAGTACTAAATCGACAACATGGTCTTATCAATTAGAGTTAAATTAGCTAGATATTGTAATATAACGGTCTGGCCCACCCAAGAAAGGCTGATACAAGCCGTGTTGTTTCCGGTCGGTGAAAAGTAACGGATGTCACTTTGACCCTATTTCCGGCAGATGCGGAAATAACTCAGAGGCAAACAGACAGGTGACTCTGTGAATTACGTAGGCGTCGCGTGGGCGTCGCGTGGGCGTCGCGTGATCAAGGCAAAGCCGGAAGAAACAAGTCCCGGTTTTGGAAGATATATAAAGCCCGCGAAAACACGGATTCGCCAGTCAGAAGAAGTGAGAGCAGAAGTAGCAGCAGAACCACAGAACACGAAGGAAGGCAGTTCACAGCTGCCCCCAATAGCATGCTGCTATTGTGGGGTACGCAACCCGTCAACCCTTGGAAGCGCGCTCTCACTCTCTGTTCACTAGGCTACACGGTTCATTGTCATTAATAAAAATATAACTTTATATTTTTATATATATGCGTGTTTGTTGTATATTGCTATATAACAATATAACCTTAAGTTCTTTAGTAAGTATTTTCTAGCAATTTCAATAGTAATCTATTGTCTTCATGATTTCTTACTTTGATCGCTGTTGCCCTTTAATAATTTTTTTCTTAGTTTCCACACCCAGTAAAGCCTTGTGTCTTAGTTAGCTCTTTTTGTTTTTATTATTATTTTTGGTAAAAATCCTAAAATGATTAAAAAACAATTACTGCATTTTTAATTTTCATTGTATGCTCTTCAATCAGTATCATTCACCGTTTGTTTTATTATTGTTCCTCCAGTAGTATGCCCCAGAGCACTTTAAAGTAGAACGTTACGAGGTCCTAAACGCAGGATGGTAGAAGTTAATATAAAATGTATATTTAGGATGCAAAACAGTTTATCCTAGATTTGAACATGTTAATCTAAAAAGCATACAAACTGTTGTAGAAAATAGCAGTTACGGGAAAAAATCTCCCGTAGAGAAATGTCGTCCTTATAAATGGAATAAAAAGTTAATGAATAAGCTTCCAATATGTGTAATTTTATGGTATATTCTAAAATTTACTAATTTGAATTTATTTAAATTATTTTATATTTCTACCTTCATTTTTTTCACTTTGATCTCTAATATTTTTAAATATTTAATAAATTTATCGAAAACAATCTGAAAAGGATTTCCCACACCTATTTACACTTTCATCCTAATTTTCTTTTCCAGTAAATATTAATATATAAATTCTCAACGGGAAAAGTAATGCGGTTATACTTTCTAGAATAGTGTCATAATAAGATATTTTACTAAGCTCTACCATTTTAATGACTTCACATCCAGGGTTGACATATATATTTTGTAGAGGTCCTCATAAAATTGCGCTTCATTCTTCCTGTTTTTACGCTTATACAAATTTAATCCGTAACCCTCTACTTTAAGTTGCTCTTTGGCCTTGAATTTGATGAACATAAGTATAAAAAGATAAACGGCAACCTTTCTATGAAATTTTTGGTGAAGCATATTTACATGAACTCATACGCAAGCATAAAATTTCTTGTAAGGAATATACGACAATGAACTGCTTGTTTAGTTCCTTACGGACACAGACGAGGCAGTAAGCGATAAAGATATGGCTGTAAAGACGAATAAATAAAACAGTATCGACAAAACTCAATTGTAACCAGGATGTTCTAAAGAAAACAGAATCTAATAAGTAATTTATGCTCAATGTATGTACACATAAAAAAGAAATAGACTCTGATAATGTAATAATCATACGGTATAGTGAAGTCAAGAAAAATAGTGAGGAAACACAGCGCAACTTAGCGTAAATAGTTTGTTTGAAAGGATGGTCAATGAGAAAGAGAGAAATAAAAGGAAAGAGAGCTACAAAAGAGAAAATAGTGTAGAATACATACAGCGCCAACGTCTTAGAGGGATAACGACCATAAAATATATAACGTGGTTTTAATAAAAAAGGTATACCTAGATATGAACCGTGGAACCGGAAGAGTCTACATCCGAAAATTAAATAAAATGTCAGTCAGTTAAGTGCCATACGTGATACACGCTTGGGCGATCATGTCTCGAAAGAGACATGACTGACTAGGCAGAAGATTATCCCGCAGTAGGTTGCCATTGCTTTCTGCGGTAGACTGGTTGCCGACCAAGGCTATAGAACCCAATCTGTCCTGCTATTTAACCCATAAATGGAAGGAAGAGACGGATTAATACCTTTCCCAAGAGTATTTGCGCGTAAGTGAATACAATGGATTCAACTGGAATTCGAACTCGGCTCCCCGGTTTCTCGTTCCGAGCCGATATCCACGGTACCACAACGCACATAAGCTACCCAAATTGATATAGACTTAATGAAAGCCGAGTAAGGGCCAAAACTTTGTGATAAGGCCAACAAATATGAGGACAATAATCCGAATATAAATAGTGTAATTAAATTTATTTTTATCTTATTTTATTTTCAAAATAATTTTCAAAATTCTATGAATTCTAAATAATCTTATATCAGGATATATTCGAAATGAGATGTTTCAGTTAACATAGAATTTTGGAAGCGTAAAAAATCCGTATTATCCGATATCTATGATGATTTAAGAACGGCCGTGATCCCATCCAATCAGCTGGGATGGGACTTCAGTCATTGCAAACAAGAGACAAAATACCTTTCGATTTTGCAAATCGTTTCTAGCACTAATTTTCAACAATTTATTAATGCCCTCTTTTTGTCACTGTTACGTTGTTTAAAGAAGAGATCAGCAAATAAAAGCGACTTCGTGAAATAGAAAATAGAGTCAAGCCATTTAGTAATTTTATTGTTACACTAGCAGTATAGCCCGGCGTTGCTCGGGTGTAATGAAAGCTTTAAAACTAATCCATGGTCCTGGAGCTCAGACTCAGCCTAAAGAATATTTGAAATAATAAAAAATTGCAACAATTTACCAATCGCACCTAATATATATATATATATATATATATACTAGCAGTATAGCCCGGCGTTGCTCGGGTGTAATGAAAGCTTTAAAACTAATCCATGGTCCTGGAGCTCAGACTCAGCCTAAAGAATATTTGAAATAATAAAAAATTGCAACAATTTACCAATCGCACCTAATATATATATATATATATATATATACTAGCAGTATAGCCCGGCGTTGCACGGGTGTAATGAAAGCTTTAAAACTAATCCATGGTCCTGGAGCTAAGACTCTTTGGACGTTGGCACGAAAAACTAACAAGCAGTAGTTGTTTCCAGTTAAAGCGAAACCGTAGACTGAAAGAAAAATGAAAGGATATTAGTCAAATTTTGAAGTTTGGTGAGAATCGGATAAAAATTGGGGATTTGTATAAAGGACATACAGACAGATATACAGACACACACACAAACATCTTGCTTTTTATGTGTATATATACATTATCGATTTTCTGCATTATTGTAAGAACTGCAAGCTTGAAACTTCTGAATATCGTTTCTTATGTCTTTGTCTATGAGTGTATCAAATTTGATTAAAATCCGACCACTCCTTCTATAACCGGATTTTTTCGATTATCGATTTTCGATATTTATCGGGGGTTCCTCGACACAAACCTAGATAAGAACACTCGCAGACGCATATAGTACAACTGTGTAAATTTTCAAAAAAATCGGTTCAGCCGTTTCGGAGTCTATAGGTAACGGACACACACACACAGATACAGACATACACAGACAAAGTTCCATTTATAAATAAGTTTAGATGATTATGAAGGAATGATAAACCGCGGCTATCAAAGAAAATAATTAAGTCGCTAACAAAAAACCAAGAACTAACAGAAAAATTTATAAACGGTCTACATTTATTTTTTCTGATTTTTTAAAATTATTTAATTTTATTTCAATCATCTGCATCACCTGATGAAGCCGAATTCTGTTGCAATTTACACCCTGAGTGATTCATTAAAAAAAAATTATTGATGAGAATTATATTTTTTTAAAAATTTACTTACCTAAAGAATTACACATAAAATAAGAAAACGAGTCGAATATTACTTCATCAATCGGTTTACTCCAATAGAGCAATCCTTCCTATATGCCAAACATGATTATCACATGTCACGAAGGAACGGAATATTTGCTTTAGGTCAGATTCCTGTAATCTTGCATCGAATATATTGTATACATTAACTATATTCCCAGTTAAAGCGAATATTGTAAATAGATTTCCTGCAATTCAGTGGAAACTGAGGACATAAATAAGGTCGATGCCCATGTGGTAGGGTTTAAAGCGATTTTCCTTGAAAATTCAATATAAAGATTGGTATATTTTATTTTATTCTTGTTTGAATAGCAAATGACATGAACTGCGGTGGAAAGGCTAAATAGAATTCAATTCCATCGAAAAGACGAGAGAACAAAAACAAAGCGATTTTCATATATATATATATATATATATTGTAAGTTGATTCTTGCATCATTTGCTCTCAGAAATGTCTTCGCATATTTCTTTCCAATTTATACCTACAAAATGGAGATACTCAGGGGAATCATATACTTAAGTGTATATACTTATTTATAAATATACACATACGTGTCAAAAGACATTGTGCATTGTATCGAAAACATATTCTAGATCTGATTATACTTCTTCACCTGACTGAATTGTTAATGAGCTACTTATATGTTTCAAAAGCTTGAACTTACTTAACAAAATCAGTCATGAATATTAATTTTTGCTAAAAGCCTTATTAGAATGAAACATATTTCTTTCAATTTATTGTTACAAAGAAAAGTTTTCTTCAACGCGAATAAAAAAAATAAACAGGTAAAAAGAAGTTACATGGAAACCAATCCTCATCTCTAACTTCAAGAAGCCAGCCGACATTGATATCGTATCAGATTCACTGTTTAGTTAAACAATTAATCTCATATTTGTTGTTCGGAAAATAATGTCCCATTTTAGAACCACTATTCAGTATTGAATTAATACATTTTAAAAAGGTTTATATCGCTCAAAATAGAAAGCTTGAACCTCTATACAGAATTACAATGTTATTTGTGACGTTACGAAAAAGACTCTTTCAACTGGAAAAAAAAATCAAAATGCTTAAAAATGTGATAATCAATGGCTAGGAAATGTATCGTATCATATTTCACTCAGTTTCTACAGTATCATTCTAGCAATATAAGGACGGACCTTTTCATGAGGCAATATTTCAATCTGTAGATTCGAGAGTCCAATTTGTCTTACTTGAATTTGCATTTCGTTCAGTTCCTGCTATTAAACTTCATCAGTGACTTTCTGGATCTATTCCAGATACCTGTAATGGATAACGCCAGTGGCAGACCACCAGACCGCCACCAAGGCTTTCTGTTTTGGAAAGTGTTTGGGTGCTTTTTCTTAGTCAATCCATTGAGCCGATCGTTTACGATTGTCCTGACAGATCCAGTTCTCATCAAAAGAGACTAGTCGATCAATAAATGGATAGATTAAATTTTCCAAAGAAAATATAAAGCAGACGTTAAACTTTCATGTAGAACCGATTTGTCAAGTTTCTTCTCATTGCAAATTTTTTATGATCGTCTTATATTGTATAAATACCTAGATACATTATTTGAACGTTTTCTCTGACGGACTGCTGCGAGTTTTCTTAGATTAGTAGTTTTATATATTGACTGTGAAATGAATATGGGCGGCCTCTACTACTTGTATCTTCAAGACTTGTATCCCCACTGCAGAACTTCAGAAACAAGCGCCGTAAATTCTTATCACAAGTGAATATTTATGCCAATGTTTTGTTAATGTTGGCACCAGTTTTAGAAGAATTATGACCAAGAATGATTTTACGAAATAAATAAATAAATAATATTTTGAAAGATTTCTTACATATTGGTTATTTGTTTGGTTGATTTTGTTTAACTGCTGCTCTCCTTGGGCTTCTTGACAAAATACAAAGGAGGATCTGTAACGTGGTTGATACTGACTTGGCAGACCGGCTGCAACCACTCTCTCACCGGCGTGATGTGGCTTCCGTGTGCCTCTTCTACAAGTACTTTCATGGCTTCTCCTCCGATGAGCTTATATCACTGGTGCCGCCAAGGCGCGAATTTACACGAGATACTAGATTAGCAACTAGGTCCCACCCTTTTACAGTTAAACAAATAAGATGTAACCGTAAATTCTACTCCAACAGCTTCTTTTCTTTTTCCCTTCCACAATTCTGCTTTCCCGACAGCTACAATCTCCAGGTGTTTAAATGTAGGGTCAATAGACACCTCCTATCACACTAACTCCCAATTATTCTCAGAACACTCTCATCTACCGAACCCTCATTCTCGGTATCCTTACCCGTCTATCACCCACCCTCTGACATTTTCTATATTTAATCATACTTTCTCAACTCTATGTAGCCCCCTGCGCAGTAGTGGCAGTGACTTGCCTTGCTCGGGGTGAAACGCTTATAAAAATACAAAACAAAAAAAAAAGTACAGATAAAATGTAATATTCGTTTTTTGCTAAAATATCATTATTCGTAATAATGCTATAAACATATATCGCGTCGAATGTTTTTTTATATAAACATATATTGCTGGTATTTTTATTATAAATATGTATGCTTATACTTTCATATATACTTTCCTATATATCGAACGCTAACAGATGCTACCATTCCCGGTCAGTGTGTACCTGTTAATAACAGCAATATGGTTCCACGATCTCTAAAACATCCAACATCCCGATCTGGGACATTGTTGTTGGATGGCGTTTACACTCATGCCTAGGAATTTATTTTTAGAAAAACGATACAATGCTGTACATGTGTCAAGCTAGTTCTCCACCAAGTTGGCAACCAAAGAAAAATTAGTCGAATGGGTTTCAAATTTTGATCATCAAGAGAAGAAAAATAATCCGATTCAGAGGTTAAAGAAATATATGGGTTTTTAATCCTATATAACATAGCACCAATATTTACATTCGGACTATGATCTAAACTTTGGTGTCATTAACCTTTCGGTCTTCATCAGGTTCTTTTCGACCAAGGTATTTTAGGGAATTTCAAACTGAACCCTTTAATCAGCCTCCATCCGTATTTTTCACGTTCTCTGTCTCTTATTTAGCACTGTTAAGGTATTACTCTGCACTAACCTTAAAGGAATTGAACCCACACTTACTATGACACCAAATTCAAGAACCAACACTTTAATTTACTTGGCAACTGTCAAAAGGCAAAATCCTTAGTTTATAACCTGAATCCGAAGATTTCTGATGCCACTCTCTACGAACGCTCACATAAATACCAACATTTAAATTTTCTTTCATTCAAAGCGAATAAGTTATCCATATACATAAATGTCAAAGGATTTAAAAACAAAAGATCCGACCTCTAAAATTCTACGTTAGAATTACTATTATTAAACAATGTATTTTCACACTAACAAAGCCATACCAACAAATACCTGTTAGGATAATACACATGGATGAAAATCTTCTAACTTCTCGGAATTTAGAATGTAGCATGTTCATTCAAAATCCGTGATACGCGAGCGTTTTCAGAAAACAGTAAAATCAGTCATTCGCCTGGAAAAAACCAAAAGGTAGAAACCTGGGTTGCGTAATAACTCGTTTGCAAAATATTTAATAATAATACACTCAAATTAAGCTAGAGTTGCAACGATAATATAGAAGAAATTATTAAAAAAACATAACAACAAAGTCCTCAACAAGTATTATGATACAAAAAACATTGTAAAATACAATGCTCAAATAGATCGTACCAGGGACAAAGGAACATATACCAGCGAATGTAATTGTAGAAATCCTAATGATTGCCCTTTGCATAATAACTGTCTAGTCAGCTCCATAGTTTATATTTGTACCGTCTCCATTTATGCTAGTTGGTTTCCTATATAGAGAAGTAGTAAATCAATGGGTGCTAGAATCAATGAATACATCAAGGAATTGGATTTTGTTATTAATATTAAGTTCTAATATAATATATATATATGTATAAATATATATATATATATATATATGTAGGTGTATATGCATTTATGTATGTACGTATGTATATAGATAGATAGATAGATAGATAGATAGATAGATATTGTCTTGGGTTTCACGATTTTTTGATTGTCTAACAAACTGTTTTAATTTTTTATTTAAAATATGTTGATATATTCAGAGATGCGCTGATGACTTTTTGTAAAGTTGGGATGAACTGTGGGAGGAATATTTTTTGTCGTGACGCCTTTTATACAAACACAGACATAAGTTAATACTTGTACAAACATTGACGTGCGCAGAGACACACGCACATGCGAGCTAAACAACCAGGGCCCACACTCATAACTTCGTATGAACGATATGCAGCTTAGCATATATATGTATATGTATGACGTTTTGCACATGCATACGCATTTAACTTTAGCTTGTGATTTTGCGTAAGTATATCTTAAATTCAGTTTATATGTTCATACATTGAAATATGATTATGTCTATCCCGACCCAATTTATCCATGTGTATGTATATATGCGTGGGTGTATTAATCTGTATATGTGTCTGTTTGCTAGGGTTTGTGAATATACTCTTCTATTTTTCCATGTGTGAATGTTTGTAGTGTTTATTTATGTATGCATTCTTTTTCATCCTCGTTTAAAATATGAATAACTTTCTAAATCTACTAAACTGTTAAACAAAAAATATCTTTTTTAAATTTAGCAACAAAATAAAGTAGATATAATAGTTAACCAATAATTGTTGATCTCAATTTAATCAAATTTTATTACCAATGCCCACCAAGAGTATTTTTAGTCTGCCCACATATTCTCCGAATTAGAAGTTGCATTACTCTGATTGGTCCACATTGTACATACAATATTTTCCCCCCGATTAAAGGAGTCTTGACTGCTTTTTTAACCTTTTAAAACCATTCAATTTAAAATAACCACATCACTTGACAAAACACAAGAAGTTACTTTTTTAGTGATATTTTAACATATCCATGTTATAATTTCTGAATATACATTCATATACATATATATATATATATATATATATATATACGAATAAAAAAATCTAACCCCTAAAGATTATATGTTTCTGTTCTACGCTCCACCTACATGACGTCCATCTATTTAGCCAGTACCAAAAAATCGAGAAAAAATTGAAATCGATTGCTACCTATATGATAAATGTAGCTTATTTGGGTGAAATCTTCTGAAAACCTCGGCAAGAGAACTACTGCACGAGTAACTGAAATTGTCTGCCAATATTTAGTTCTAAGTTATTAAATGTCACGTCGTTTAAAAATATTTACTCTTTTCTAAAGTTTAACGCACTAACCAGTAACAAATATGACGCACCAGCTGAGAGTGAGTGGGAGACTCAAATAAGCCGGAGGGTATTGTCTTAAATCGAAAAATTCACATGGTATACAGAAAAGGCAGATTGAAGTTTCATCACAATTGCAGTGAAGTAGCCGATAAAAAAACACTACATGTTTGCACCGTGACATCAATGGCAGAGTAACGAATACTCCACGAGGAAAATAAAGAGAAAGCGACGGCTTATTTTCTTGCATTTGCCGGTTTTATTTTAGCGGAAGGGAGTACGTGTTCACATGCGTCATGGATAATTTGTAGATGTCTGCCTACCAGATATTCAAATCACTTTGTCTAATATAAATCCTTGACATTATGCATGCCATCAGGGTTTCATCTTGTTATCGTTAAATAGACACTCTTATATATTATCCGAACGAGGAAGTCGAAACTTTTGAGCAAAAAAATAAGGGATAGCTGCTTAGAAAATAAAAGTTCATCAGTTAGACATTTGCTGGAGATATTGAAGACAGGATGTACAAAGAAAAGCAACGAATAACCAAACTAGTAAGTATGTGTAAATGGTTGAGAAAACAGGGATTACAAGGGATTCATTTACCGCTTCAAAGAACAGGGATTTGCAGAGAGCCATAATCGTCCACGTTCTGAAAAGGAATTGTACATCGAAAAAATGATGAACCATGAATTATGCGTTAAAACTATATTTTTTAGACGACATCTGTAAACATGGCCACGGTTACGGTAGATTCTGGAAGAAAATAAACGAGATAGCTTTTCCGTCTTCGTTATCTTGCTTTCTGTTGAAATAGTTGTTTTAAAAAGTTGGAAGCATAGTAAAACTCAAGAGCGCTTTATTGACACTGAATTGGGAGGCACAAGCAGTTTTGTATACTAAGTCAGTGATAATTCTTCTTTCGAGATAATCGTCATCAAGAGAGATAATTCCTGTTACTCTATATCACAATTCTGTTTAGGCGCTACTATACCTCTTTGAGACGATTGGTATCTCTGACACTTAGTGAGAAGCATTAGATCATGTCTTTGTCTGTGTAAAGTTTACTGGAACAAATTGAATTACATAACAATGATAGATTATCAGCAACCGCCTCCGATATAAATGCTTTCACAATGACAAGCCAAACCCCACTTAGCTGGTGATTCGTGACACGCTTTAGCTCGCTTTTGCTAACGAGAAATTCTCTAGTCTAGTAATTTTCTAAGATTAGCTTAAACATGGCACAAGGCCAAAATTATGGACCACCCTAGAATGGTGATTTTATCAGCGAAACTCAGACGTGACACAAGGACGAAATTATGGGGCACCCAGTGACGATCGAACTTACTACTAAGTCGTAATCATTTTAGTGAGAAAAGTTAGGTAACTATAATATTATGTCGCCTTGCCAAAAATTATTTTATAAGGGTAACTTAGATGTAGCACAAAGCTTAAATTATGTAGCCTACATTGAGAAAAGAAATTGCGCACTTCGATATAGTATAACGGTTAGCAAGCTTGTCATGCTTAGATAGGGCAGGAACAGTGCGGGTTCGTCAAAGACACTGGAACAAGGAACGCCATATTCATGATTAGGATGCTCTCTGAAAGGGCATTACAAATGAAGAAAGACTTGTACCTATGCTTCATTGATTACGCGAAAGCATTCGACAAAATACGACACAAAGAATTGATGGAAATGCTAGGCAACCTCGACATTTTCGGCAAATATATAAGAATAATCAAAAATCTCTACTGGCAGCAAACGGCCTGCATACGGACAGGTAACGACCTCAGTAGATACACAAAGATAGAAAAAGGCGTAAGACAAGGATGTATCTTTTCACCGGATTTGTTCAACCTATACAGCGAGAATATTTTGAGGACCCGAGATGACACACCAGGATTTATTATTGGTGGCCACAACCTGAACAACATAAGATACACGGACGATACAGTACTGATTGCGGACACGGAAAGGAAACTGCAAGATCTCATACAGAAAGTAGCAGTGGAGAGTAACAAGAAGGGACTACAAATAAACTTTAAGAAAACTGAGTGCATGGTCATCAGCAAAAGATACAACCCAAAATGCCAAATACAGGTGGGGGATAACAGAATCAAACAAGTCCAAAAATTTAAGTACTTGGAAGTGTTCTAACAGGAGACGGAAAGTGCGACACGGAGATCCGAAGGCGAATTGGCATGGCAAAGGACGCGTTCCAGAAGATGAGCAAAATACTAACACACAGGAAGATCTCAATAGAAACGAAGAAAAGAGTGCTAGAGTGCTACGTAATGTCAGTTCTTCAGTACGGATGTGAATGCTAGACAATATCATCGATAATGAGGAAAAAACTGGAAGCGGCCGAAATGTGGTTCTACAGAAGGATGCTGAGGATATCGAGAACCGAGCATACAAGCAACGACGAAGTGTTAGAAAGAATGGCAACAAAAAGGAAATTGATGCTGAGCATCAGGAAGAGACAAGTGAAGTTCCTGGGACATGCAATGAGGAAGGAGAGCCTGGAGAACCTGATACTGACTGGTCAGATAGAAGGAAGGAGAGACAGAGGAAGGCAGCGAATAACATATCTGCAGTGTCTGATCAGGTGGATGACGGAACGGGGGTTGCCAGGAGCAACAGGAGCAAACATACTAAGAGCCACAAGGGATAGGGAGACGTGGAGATCCTTGATCCTTGATCGCCTACGTCCTGAAGGGACAGGGCACATAGAAGAAGAAGAAGTGAGTTTGATTCACAAGATACGCCATACTATGCCACATACTATGCCATACTATGCCACATCTACGCTGCGCTTAGAAAATCACCAGTGAGAAAGAACTCAGTACTCAGTTGTGATCGGTATACCGAGATTAGCTTGTTAACGTCGAAGTGCGCGCAAATTCGCTAGAATGCGCAATAGTAATACGTTGCTGTCAACATCATATCCGCTTTCATTGAGCAGTGCCACGCCAATTGTGTAGGCTTGTTGAAGTTTACACGAATCGCAAGAATTTTTTTTAATCATTTCACCCCAAGCAAGGCAAACCACTGCCACTATTGCGCAAGGTGTTATAGAGTGGAATGTAAATAGAAAGAGTGGTTAGATATAGGAAATATCAGAAGGAGGCTGATAGATGGGTAAGGATACCAAGGCTGAGGGTTGGGTAGATGGGAAGAGTGTATGAAAGAATGGATGCGAGTTATTGTGTTAGGAGGTGTCTATTGACCTTACATTTAAACTCTTGGAGATTGTAGCCGTCGGGGAAGCAATCATGTGGAAGGGAGTTCCACGGTCGAGAAGAGCGTGAAAGAAACTGTTGGAGTAGAAATTGCATGCATCACGGTTAAACGTAGCATCATTTGCCGTTGATGCTTTGTCTAGTATCGTGTCTGCACGTCTGTAGCAATGTGTGTTTACCGCCTGTGAAAAAGCCAGTATATATTTCTATGTTTCCTAAGCGTAGTACTAATAGCGATGCTACTGATGTTTATGAAAAAGATCACCAACATTTGACTTTTCCCTCCATTTTTAAGTATCATCTAAGGGTAAAAAAATTAGATGCTGTCTTCGTCGGAATGTAGTAAACGGAGAATGCATTTTCAATCTGCAGTTGCTTTTTAAAGTGTTTGGTTATGGATTTTGCCCATTTCTAAAGATTGCTGGTAGTTTGAGCATGGTTTTTGAATTCAATTTTCATTTCATCACTTTCCACTTTATTAACTTGTTTCTTTTCTTTTCTAATGTGTTAGGCAGTGTGGAATTTTATATATATACTACCGGCCATAATTATTAAGCCACCCCAGTTTTTTTTTAAAGAAATTATGTATTTCATACAATTTTTAGTATTTATTGCAAAATAAAAATTGAATGATTCCTTGTTATTATTACTTTGCAAAATTTTACAAGGCAAGGAAGCAAAGATGAACTCATCCGAATCACCATAAATTTTCTTCATTCTTTCATTAATGAAACTGCAAAATAGGTAATTATTGAATATTTATCAATTCATTTGATGCACATGATATAGTGTAATATTAACAAAAGAACAATTCTATTTTGATTTAGTTATTCATTTAGCAATAAATATTACAAGATCATTTTTTAAACACTGGGTTGGCCTAATAATTATAGCCGGTGGTATATATATATATATATATATATATATATATATATATATATATATATATAGTTCGAAGGCTGTCGCAATTCCATGTTCATCCCAGCTTTTAAATTTACACACGCTCTATGCTTTATACTGATTACTTTAATTCATAAATTTAAACTGCATTTAGTAATTCATTTTTGTTTGAAAATAACATTAATAGCTAACTTTTTTTCCTGGAACACTATACATATTTTGTCAACATTGTAAAACAAAAACGAACTATATTATCTATTGTCATCAGTCTTGCGTTACACTGTTTTTTTTTTTGTTTGACACTCCAGTATATTTTAGATTTACCAATGTTGCCAACAATATAGGTGTTTTCTTTAAATCAAAGCTTTCTGTCTCGTCATTCTGTCTTGATAAACTCTATGATAAGGAATGAAGAGCTTAGAAAAAATGTCCTAAAAAACTGGATGAGGGCTTCAACTTGAAAAGACCAATTCTCCTGTCTGAGACTCTGTTCCGGCGAACTGTTTGATAAAGGCTTGTATATTCTTCTTCTAGGACGTAGGCAATCATGACATTCCACGTCTCCCTATTCCTGTTGGGGTTTAGCACGCTTTCTCCTGTAACGTCTCCTAGCCCCCGTTCTGTCATCCACCTGCTCAGACCCTTCAAATATGTTATCCGCTGCTTTCCCATGTCTCTTTTTCTCTCCGTCTGACTTGTTAGAGTCAGGTTCTCCAAGCCTTCTCAGAAACTCCAGTTGTCTCTTCCTGATGCTCAATATTAATTTCCTTTTCCTTTCCATTCTTTCCAACACCTCGTCATTGCTCACATGCTCGGTTCTCGATATCCTCAGCATCCTTCTGTAGAACCACATTTCAGCTGTTTCAAGATTTCCCTTCATCTTTGTTGATATTGTCCAACATCATCTATTTTTACATACATTCAAACAGATGTATTGTAGTTCTTCATATATTTGTTATCCCCTAATCCGTAATTGAAGCAAATGTTTACTTTCTTTAAAGTTCGTTTCATATTTGAGTTGCATACATTTTGTCGAAAGGGTGTGTTTTATATTTTCTTTTAACTTTAAACTATTTTTACTCTAGCAGCTTCTGCCTCCTGATTTTTTATTTTCGGACGTTTTTTTTTCCTCCCTGGTGTAATCAAATCCCAAGTTCGCATTTACGGTGGGGACACCACCATTTACCGCCTCGTTCAGTAATCTGCTAAGGCGGACTGAGATAACATCGCTGTTAATTATGAGAAGGACTGAGGTAAGACTGAGGTAAGAAATTACCAGTAAACATTAATGCTTCCAAAACACATCTGCTCTTCATCTACCACCATAGACAGTTCCTCCTTCCCAACATTAACATGGATCTCGCTAGCCTCGCCTAAAGCAATATACTGCACCTTTCGACCTTAATCTTTCAGCGGAGTTCAAGTGGAACAAGTACATTAATCAGTAACAAACTTACTGATAGGAAATTTTGGTCAGTGTCGTGCCAAGAATTTTTTCTCGTCTGACTTCATCATGTACGTATACAAATCACCGGTCCGCCCATTCATTGACTACTTTTGACATATCTTGTCAGGCGCCCCTGCTATTCAATTCTGGGTTCTCGACAGAATCCAGAAGAGAATCTACAGTGTAATCGATTCGAAACTGGCAAGCCGACTCCGGCTACTTTATCGCCGACTGGACATGGCTTTCCTCTGCCACTTCTACAAATATTTTCATGGATTTTGCTCCGACGAGATTCGATCCCTGGTTCCCCTCTACTTACCTTTACACGAGTAACCAAACTGACAAAAAGATCCTACTCTTTTACAATCAAAACAACCAAATCCAGCCATCAATTCTACTCCATCAGCTCCTTGTCTCGCATTTACAGCATATAGAACTCACTTCCGTATACTTGCTTCCCTGAGAGCTGCAATCTCCAGGAGCTTAAATGCAACGTCAATTGCTATCACTTATCCTCTTGACTCTCATACCTCTCTTATCTTTTCCCAAACATTCACTGAATCTTGTTCTTCTCCCATTTTCACTCTACTAATAAGCAACTCTATTCGCATCCGTAATCCGATCTTTCTCTTGCCCATTCTCTGAAACTCACTGTAACTAGTTCCTCTTCAGTCCCTCTTTATCTTTGTTCCCCTCCTATATAAATCTTCACACTCTTCACACTCTTCTTGTGTAACCTCCTGCACACCAGTGGCAGCACAGTCTTGCTTTGGGTAAAATGATAACAAAATTATATATATAATGGACTCTCCCGTCGATTTCGACGTATGAGGTCTAGACAAGAGTTTAATTCGATGTAGCATGCCTGTACTTACTCAATCGTAAATGGCATTTGAATCCTGCAAGAGACTTGCAAACAAGCCCACAATGGAGGCAAGAAGGACGATTGCACGAATGATCGGCTGGGACACTTGCAGATGCTTTGGTTCTCTCACGTCTTACTGTAATATAACAATCTGGCCCCACCCGAGGAAGGCTGATGCAAGCGAGGGTGTTTCCGGTCGTTGAAAGGAACGGATGTCGTTTGACCTTATTTCCGGCAGCAGCGGAAATAACTACAGAGGCAAACAGAACAGGTGTCTCTGAGAATTACGTGGGCGTGCTTGGGCGAGGCAAAACCGGAAGAAAAAGTCCCGGTTCTGGAAGATTATAAAAAGACCTCGGCACACGGATTCGCCAGTAGAGGAGCAACAGAGATCGGCCGGTGAAGAGAGAGACACAACAGATAAGACTACACTCCCGTCAACCCATTAGAAGCGCGCTCTCTCAATTCTCTGTTCCCTATTCTAACCGGCTCAGTCATTAAAACGCATAATTGGTGCCTAGTGACTTGCTGTTTTGAGACAACAAAACAGTTAGATGCGAGCTGGTTGCCACGGCGACGATTGAAATTCAACGGACTTAAAACTACCAGATAGAAAGAAAAAAGAAGACGAAAATAGAAGCAGCCGCACGACTATAGACATCAGCCAAGGTAGGGACTCTTTGATTTGATAGTGTGTGTGTTTCTGCACTTGGTTATAATAAGTCTAGTTAGAAAAAAAATGATGGAACAGCATACTTTTGCCGATCTGACCCTAGAATTGAGAAATGTGGATTGTTCGGTGTCGAACACATTAAGGGTAGAACGGAGGGGGTGCAGGACTACATGCAGAGAGTAGTACGCCTAGCGGAGAGCGCATAGGTTGGGGTTGACGGGAGGAATAAAGTTGAGATATTTACCTATCTGTAAGTATAAAACATCTGAGTTAATGATTTATTTTTTTGTTAATATTTTACCATATATGTGAAGTGAGTTTACTGGTATGTTGCTTAATTAATCTTACTTTTATTGAGTAAGTGAAATATAAAATCATGTAAAGGAAGTTTCTTCTACTCTTTAAAGTGGATAATTGGATTAACTTGTTGATAACAATGTTTTCTTTGGTTTGTGCAGTGTTAGGTTTTCTTTTTTTTTATTTCTTTTCAATGACTGTACACTACAAAATGATTTACATTTCTATGTTTGTGAATTATGCTTTTGTGCAGGTTCCCATCAATTCAACATCCTCTGTGAATTTTCATTTATGTGACTTGGGAAATATCTTTTGAAGATATATTAATTTCTGAAAACTTTATATTGACACGGATAAAGGAGGGGTGTACTGCGTACAATGATCACATGGTGTTGGCTGCACAGGTTAACGGTGACTCAAGATTTAGAAACGTAGGGAAGCTACAGCTCACACACATAAACGTCTCTGGTTCAGTGGTTTGGTCCCCAATTACGCAGGAATTTCCCAATTTTTCAGGGGACACCATGCCGGTAGAATTGCGCGATATGGAGGAGATTCCTATCCGCAAACTAGTAAATACCTTGGAACAGATAGATATGGAAAGATTTAGTGAAGGATATGAAGAACTCCCGAAGAAGTTGACGATAGGAGTCATTGCTGGCATAGTCGGCGTTATGATAATCTTTGGAATAATAGCTAGGAAGCGGATTTTTAAGTGTGAAAGAAGCAACAGTGCTTCGGGAAAGGAAAGGGAGTTATCCGTTGTGAATAGTACTCCGGGGTCAACGGGTGTTCAACACTCAAATGTCTCTGCGTTAAACAGAGAGATGTCAACAAATCAGATATGCTTGGATTCGAATCCAGAGGAAGTAGTTCAAGGAATAGAAGACATTGTACAAACTCAGGAACTACGAGTCACGGGTCCATTTTTTTAGACTAAATTAAGATAGATGAAACCTCTAATCCTCCACAAGTAAATTGCATGCGGATTAACGTTGGAATCAGGGTAATTTTCTTCATTTTCTATTGAACATTTCTCGGTCAGACTATGAATGATATGTACTGCAGATAATGGCCATTTTTCTGTGTTCAAACATAGTATGTTTGAAATTAAATTAAATTAAATGAAGTTACATGTGTAACAATAAACTCGAGCAGAAACACGCATGGTGTTGGTCAAAAGTCTTTTACTCGATGTCAGTTTAGAAACTGGGGCGCGGTTACCGCCTATGATCATGTGGTCGTGCATCGAGGCGTCTACGCTTATGGACAGAGTCGAGAAAGAAAATGAACATTTTTAAGAACTTTGCCCAATTCTGTGAAAATGGATATTAAAAAAAAAAAAAAAAAAAGAACAATGAAACATCGAGCTGGTAGAACAATTTTCACGATGGACACGAACATTGTTGGGTTGCCGATGTAGGCTCCCCTATATATTTTTTTGTTGTTTTTTTTGTTTCGGCATGCACATGTTTTGTTGTTTTGGCGTGCACATGTTTTATACAATTGTCGGGCTTGTGTGGCATGGGGAGGAGTGTTAGGGTGTTGCGCTTAAAATGTTCTTAGGTGAACATTTTGGAAAATGGGAGGGTGAGGAATGTAATATAACAATCTGGCCCCACCCGAGGAAGGCTGATGCAAGCGAGGGTGTTTCCGGTCGTTGAAAGGAACGGATGTCGTTTGACCTTATTTCCGGCAGCAGCGGAAATAACTACAGAGGCAAACAGAACAGGTGTCTCTGAGAATTACGTGGGCGTGCGTGGGCGTGCGTGGGCGAGGCAAAACCGGAAGAAAAAGTCCCGGTTCTGGAAGATTATAAAAAGACCTCGGCACACGGATTCGCCAGTAGAGGAGCAACAGAGATCGGCCGGTGAAGAGAGAGACACAACAGATAAGACTACACTCCCGTCAACCCATTAGAAGCGCGCTCTCTCAATTCTCTGTTCCCTATGCTACACGGTTCATCGTCATTAATAAAAATATAACTTTATATTTTTATATATATGCGTGTTTGTTGTTTGTCGATATATAACATTACGCGCAGTTGGTCAATCTCAGTCTCAGAGAACTGCTTGATGCCACTCTGGCAGGCAGATCTCCATT
>JBBBDQ010001103.1:620000-622500 GCA_037127315.1 Ascarosepion bandense | reverse complement strand
TAAGAGCGAACGGTAGATAGCTGTTGACACTGCATTTCAATTTTTGTAGATTAAAGTTGGCTGGAAAACATGGAACCGGAAAGAATTTCTACAAACAAGAAACGCAAGAATTGTTAGAATAGAATTTACGGTCATCTAGATAAGTGCTGAGATTTTGACACTTAAATTCAAAAAGGCTCTGTATCTATTATGTGCGTTGTGTTGCAGGATTATATGTGGCGGAAACATTCTGAGTATGGACGAATATTTGATTTATATATATATATATATATATATATATATATATATATAGGACTGATTCTGGTGAATATCTTGAAAATCATTTCATCTCTGTCATGCTACTATAGATTAGAATGAAAAATACTTTTTTTTTGCTTTAATCGTTTCATATCAAACAAGGCGGTACCACCACTGATGCGTAGGGGCTACATAAGAGAGTAAAAAGTTAAGCAGGAGGAGATTAAAGAAAAAGACGAACAATTTTCAGAAGTGTCAGAGAAAGAACAAGAGAATAATGGAAACGCAGTTGTGAAGACAGTTGTGAAGTAAGAGAAAAAGGAAAAGAGCAATATACATGGGGTGACGTAGAAAGTGCTAGAGTCAAGTGGATAAGAGACTGGAATTGGCATTGCATTTAAATAACTGGAGGTTGTAGCTGTCAGAAAAACAAGTACATAGAAGGGCGTTCTAAAAGCGGGAGAAATTTTGGCAAACAATTTCATATAAAGTTACCGGATAACTGTAAATAATATTTCGATCTTTTTAAATTCTTTGTATGCTAACATTACTAACATATTTCCATCGAGCGGAACAAAAGGCAACATAATTTTACGCTGTCTTTCAGAGATGGTACCGAGGGTCCTCTCGGCATTAACGCTTTATTTGGGTTTTGTTTGGAAACGTAATCGTCTGTAATTATCTAGCTAGTTAACAATTAATCCGTCGTTAGCTTTGTACAAATAATGAAATGGAAAATATGTTCGCGTCTCTTGAGAAGGTCTCTTGAAGAAATATCTAATACCTTTTATGTTATATTGACATTCGAAATATTTATTTGGGCACAGACTTAAAGTTTGTCTTCTCCTTCTACCCGTTGTCAATTCTCAATCTCTTCTTTCATGCACAGGCCATCTAATCGATATTAGATCAGAAAATTTAAATATGGTGCAGCCAATCTCACCAGCAATTCTAGCAAATAATCTAAACTTATTTATGAATGGAACTTTGTCTGTGTGTGTGTCTGTGTCTGTGTCCGTTACCTATAGACTCCGAAACAGCTGAACCGATTTTCTTGAAAATTTACTCAGTTGTACTATAAGCGCCTGCCAGTGTTCTTAGCTAGGTTTTTTGTCGAAATATCGATAATCAAAAATATCTGGTTATAAAAGGAGTGGTCCGAATTTGATACACTCATAGACAAAGACTTAAGAAACAAAGTTTCAAGGTTGCAGTTTCAAGGTTGCAGTTCTTACAATAGTGCAGAAAATCGATAATATATATATATATGGCAAGATGTTTGTGTGTGTGTCTGTTTGTCTGTCTGTATGTCTTTTATACAAATCGACAATTTTTATCCGATTCTCACCAAACTTCACACAAATATTCTTTAGGCTGAGTCTGAGCTCCAGGATCATGGATTAGTTTTAAAGCTTTCATTTCACCCGACCAACGCCGGGCTATATTCCTAGTTTCAAATAAATCTGTTTATCTTGACTTCAGATACTTCAGCTGAATAGACAGAGAAACTTCAAGATAGAAAGATGCACCAATCACTAGCCATTCGTTAAACAATACTTAACATCGAAGAATTGTTCATAGTCCCGCTCTGTAGAGCAGAATGGAATTTGAGAAATAAATTACATATTTCAGTCTAACAATTTGTAATACTGGCTAACACATGAAAACGTCGATGTCACAGACTATGTTTGTTGTGTAAATGTCAGAAATAACTAAAAATAGAGAAACAATTACAATTGGAATAGTAGTAGGAATCTTGAGACAGGCAAATTGAAAATGAAATAAACGGAAGTGAGATTATTAGTTCTCAAATTACAGTCATTAATATCTTTTGAAATTGCCGGAATAAAGTATGAAATAAAATATACCATTTAAATAATTTCAATTAACAAGAATACGTGTTTTTCACCAGAAAAAACCCCGACGTACATGTAATAAAAAAGTTTATGCAGATTATATTGATAAAAAATGGGAATACAGACAGACATAGATAGATAGATAGACAGATAGATAGATAGAAAATAAAAGTAGCTTCATATATATAGGTATGTTTAAACAAATACAAACAGACTGATAGATAGATAGATAGATAATTAACACACTGAGATAGATAGATAGATAGATAGATAGATAGATAGATAGATAGATAGATAGATAGATAGATAGATAGATATGAAAAGTCTGGCATATGTAGATACTAAAAGACTGAGATAGATAGATAGATAGATAGATAGATAGATAGATATGAAAAGTCTGGCATATG
>JBBBDQ010001103.1:540000-617500 GCA_037127315.1 Ascarosepion bandense | reverse complement strand
GATAGATAGATAGATAGATAGATAGATAGATAGATAGATAGATAGATAGATATGAAAAGTCTGCCATATGTAGATACTAAAAGACTGAGATAGATAGAGAGATAGATAGATAGATAGATAGATAGATAGATAGATAGATAGATATGAAAAGTCTGGCATATGTAGATACTAAAAGACTGAGATAGATAGATAGATAGATAGATAGATAGATAGATAGATAGATAGATAGATAGATAGATAGATAGATAGATACATATGAAAAGTCTGGCATATGTAGATACTAAAAGACTGAGATAGATAGATAGATAGATAGATAGATAGATAGATAGATAGATAGATATGAAAAGTCTGGCATATGTAGATACTAAAAGACTGAGATAGATAGATAGATAGATAGATAGATAGATAGATAGATAGATAGATAGATAGATAGATAGATAGATAGATATGAAAAGTCTGGCATATGTAGATACTAAAAGACTGAGATAGATAGATAGATAGATAGATAGATAGATAGATAGATAGATAGATAGATAGATAGATAGATAGATAGATATGAAAAGTCTGGCATATGCAGATACTGAAAGACTGAGATAGATAGATAGATAGATAGATAGATAGATAGATAGATAGATAGATAGATAGATATGAAAAGTCTGGCATATGTAGATACTAAAAGACTGAGATAGATAGATAGATAGATAGATAGATAGATAGATAGATAGATAGATAGATAGATAGATAGATATGAAAAGTCTGGCATATGTAGATACTAAAAGACTGAGATAGATAGATAGATAGATAGATAGATAGATAGATAGATAGATAGATATGAAAAGTCTGGCATATGTAGATACTAAAAGACTGAGATAGATAGATAGATAGATAGATAGATAGATAGATAGATAGATAGATATGAAAAGTCTGGCATATGTAGATACTAAAAGACTGAGATAGATAGATAGATAGATAGATAGATAGATAGATAGATAGATAGATAGATAGATAGATAGATATGAAGGGGAAGATAAGATAGATAGATAGATAGATAGATAGATAGATAGATAGATAGATAGATAGATAGATAGATAGCGTTGCACACAGAACATGTTGGTGAACGGAAACAACAGCATTTAATGTAAAAAATATTATGTGAGCGCTAAATAAAAAAGAATCAATGATATTGAAGCTATAGGCAGCTGGTTAAAGTTTCTTTGATTCGGCTTTGTGTCATACATAACTGAACTCCCTAAAACTTACAAGTTCTATGCAGAATTATCAGCAGAAGCTTTTCATCAGAAGCTTGGTAGCAGCAGTTTGGAATGTGGGAATTAGTTTAGAATAGTGGAATGATGTAAGAATAAAACATACATTTTTCTTGTTAAAATAGAAATTAATTAAAAGTAAAGAATAACACAAGTTGTAGAGTTTAATGTGCAATTAGAAACATTATTAAGAAGGTAGATTTCGTATTCAATGATAAAGTTATGGGTATCAAGATTTGTAGAAAATGTTCGTAGTAGTAATCGTTCAAAGAGTATATGCGTACGTATGTATGTGTTTGTTTGGTAGGAATGTGTTTGGGTGGAGAAGTTGAAGTTTTTCCGTTATATTTTAGTAGTCTCTGTTGACTGGTCACAAAACCTCCTTAAGTAATTAAATCTTCACATGCCTGAAAAACACTTTCTGCTTTAGGTTTGAAAAACGTTTGACTGACGTCACAGTTCATTTTTCTATTTCGCATCCAATCAGGATTCAGAATTTTCTTTTCACATTGACATTGTGAAATTTGCCTTAGTTTGGGTTTATCCCAAAATGGTTTTAGTCGTTTGAATCCATTTTTTCGGGTGTGTAATTTTACTTTGTATGTTTTAGTTGTTATTTTTTTTTGTTTTCACAGTACTAAAAATATTTAATTTCTTATCCGACACAATATAAGTAAAATCTTCACAGTACAGGGATGAAAGTGTCACAATATAACGTTCGAATAATACTTCGAGAGCAGGAATTAAACTAGATTGCACCGATTTCAATGTGAAGAGGAACTACGTCAAATGAGATCCACTATTGAAACCCAGAGATCATGACTTCCTCCATGTCACATAAAATTGGTGTCACAGCTCTAGATGAGACATCATCTTGAAGACTTATTCCGTAAGTTGTCTGTGGCAAATTTCAAAGCCAATATCTCCATAAGACAATAGATAAAGATTCCTGAAGACTATGAAATTCACTGGGACGGATAATGAATCAAAGAAAATATTTATCGCAATGTTTGGGAATTTTTTAGGAATCACCAGGACAAAAACTATGTGGAGCTTTTATTACAGTTAAAATAGGCTGTAGGGTATCCCACATAGTCTATACTCATGACGCTCACCTTGATAAATTTAAGGAGAGTAAGCGGATGGACTCAGAGCAGCAAGGCGGCCGCTTCCACTAAGGCATTAGATTGAACCCCGCTAAAAAGGAACGTATGAACAAGAAGGAGTAATATTTATGGAAGGTATATCTTGAAACGAATTTACAGTATAAGCTTAAATCGTGAAAGATTATTCGTTTTTAAATTTGTTGTTGTCTCATTTTTGCCATCCTCTAATAAATAAATGCTACTTTTGAATCATAAGTCTTTTTATTCTTATTTTGAGTGAATAGGAACTTTCATATTCCATACTTTTTCCACGGAGTAAGGTGGATTTCAGAAATATCATAATACTTATCACAGAATGAAATCTTGAAGGAAATATTAGTCGTTTTTCGTGCACTCTAAGCGTAAGCCAATCTCAAATAACAGTTTCTAACTAAGAACACCAATCGTATTAAACAATGTAAGTTATCAAATCCTATTTAGTATATCTTAATGAAAAAATGCAGCTGGAGCAGAATGTTCGCCGATTGAGAATAAATTAAAAGTTAAGCTTGTATTGTTATATAACAGTCGCTGAAAAACAACGACCGTCTTGACAGACAAAGAGTAACACGTATATATGAAAATATAATCTTATATTTTTATTCTTCGCGAATGACGGTTGTGTGGAGTAGGAGTCTAGCCGGAGAGAGAGGGGGAGAGGGAAAGAGGGAGAGAGGGGAGAGAGAGAGAGATAACGCAAACACATGAGTTGTCGCGAAATCGTTAGCCAGTCTCAGCCTTTTCAGACAGCAGGGATGTCTCTTCTCTTTCTATCTTTGCCCAAATCCTCAAACTTACACTACCGGCCATAATTATTATGGCTACCCCAGTTTTTAAAAGACATTTTTAGTATTTATTGTCAAGTGGATAACTCTAAATGAAAATAGAGTGCTTTTTTTGTTATCATTATTTGCAAAATTTTACAAGGCAAGGAAACAAAGATGAACTCGTCCAAACCTCCATAATTTTTTTTCATTCTTTCATTGATGAAACTGCAATATAGGTAATTATTAAATAATTATAAAATCATTTGATGCACATGGTATTATGCAGTATTAACAAAAGAACCATTCAATTTCATTTTCAATTATTCACTTGACAATAAATACAACAAAATAGTATGGAATACATCATTTTTTTAAAACACTACGGTGGCATAATAATTATGGCCGGTGTTTTGTATACACCAAATTCCTACGCATTTTTACTTTTCTGAGTTGTCACTTATTTGACGTCATCTATGGCCAGATATATCTGTCAATCATTATCGCAGGTTGTCGACTTTCAAACAGATTATCACATGTATTTCTACTTTTGATTTTGCTCGCCAGCACCCTCAGCTGGATATTTTTGTCAATCATATCTTTATCGGTTATCGGCTGTGTTTCTGACTTTATTGTTGCACCACGGCGCCACCATCCACGGCCGAATACTTTTGTCAATCACTTTTTTTTACGACCAAGGTAACATATTACAATATAGATTAATATAAGTTTATATAGAAAAACTAAAAAAGAGAATGTTGGTAGACTTCTCTTTTATTCAGTTTCAACATTATTTTATTTTTATCTATTCACCCACGGAACTATTATTTTATTTGACCTAAACATTATTTTATAACTTTCATATTCGATTTCAGCAATAGTATTCTGAATTTATCTATTCGATCCCAAAATTATTATAGTATGTGTTTGGTACCAAAACTATTTTATTAATTTTTTTCGATACCAAAAACTATTATACTATATACCTATTAGATATCAACATATGTACGTATATTATTTATCTATTTTAACAATACACTATTATATTAAATACTAGCTTTAACCTATGGAAATTTCATCATTTTCTTATTTTCTTATTTTAATATTCTGAAAAGTCTTAATTCCTCAGATAAAAACTGAATAAGCGCACAGACATTTTTATGACAATAAAATATCCGTAGAAAATACCTCATTGCATCACTGAATATTCGAACTTAGAAATTTTAACAAAACAATGCAATACCAATAATAAATATAAAGTTCTCTCTCTTTGTTCATATCGTTCCTCCATGATTACATTAGTTCTCTATTATATTTACGGATTGCTTGTCTCTCTTCTGATAAAAATCGTTCTCTTCTTCCTCACTGCTGTTATCTTGCTGCATCTTTATGTCGTTGTATATTTTTCTTCTTCTGCAATGATTTTCTCCAGAAATATAACGCATTTACAAAATACATTTAATTTCATTTATTACAGCAAAAACGTTACAAAAAAGACACGTAGGTAAGTTTTACAGTATTATAATATAAAGACTAAGATTTGCTATATTGTTCACAGCGAAAAGAGAAGGACGATTAGATAAAATAATTAAAAATAAACGGATTAAATGTAATTTTTTAAATGAAAGTGAATCAAAATTTAGATGGAAAAGAAAGATAAAAATTATTACTTAAAGCGCAAAAAAGTTGTAAGAACAATAATTTTCTTTCTTTCTCTCTCTCTCTCTCTGTCTCCTTTTTCAATAGATTATATATATATATATATATATATATATAACACTAATTCTCTTTTCGTTTTATATTTTCTGTTCATTTTTTTCTATAAGTTATCATACGTCTTTTTGTGTTCGTCTTCGGCATTCGTCTATTTAATCTTTTGTCTGTGTGTGAAACTATTTCACGCGGTGATGCTTTCGCTTCTCCCACGGGGATACTTTCCTTTGGTTGGTTTTAAACTGCGGAGAGAGAAATTGATATTGGGAATATTATTAGTGTTTTATTGCGTCACGCGATGTGAGCTTAGGAAAAAAATAATAACCTTAGTACCATCAAGTGCTTCTAAAAGCACGGAAACATAAAATAAAGTTATTTTGGATAAATATACATTTCTCGAGGATGTGCGTTGTGGCGCAGTGGATATCGACTCGGAACGAGAAATCGGGGGAGCCGTGTTCGAATTCCAGTTAAATTCATTGCATTCACTTACGTGCAAATACCCTTGGGAAAGGTATTAATCTCTCTTCCTTCAAGTTATGGGTTAAATAACAGGATAGATTGGGTTCATATAGCCTTGGCTGGCAACCAGTCTACCGCAGAAAGCAATGGCAACCTACTGCGAGATAATCTTCTGCCTAGTCAGTCATGTCTCTTTCGAGACATGATCGCCCAAGCGTGTTTCACGTATGGCACTTAACTGACTGACTGATACATTTCTCGTCTTTCATGATTTACGCTTCTTTTCATGTTCAATATGCATTTCTCTTAGATTTGAAATGTTTTCCGTTAATCTGAAAACGCGTAGACAAAACATGTGTCAGAGTGATTTGAAAGGTCACCCAAGGTCAGAGCTACTGGTGAGTACATCGGGTCCGTGCGAATCTAAAATAGAATCAAGCGCCGACGTGAGTTGGCAAAATCTCACTCGTTGAGCTAAAGACATCCGCAAATCGAGTGGGCGAAGACCGATTTTCATTGACCGAAGACTGTGGGCCGGCCGGATCCCCAGAGAGGATCGAAATTGGTTATAAAAATAGATGCTCAAGACGAAAAATTCAGTTGGAGAGCTAATTGTTCAGATTTTGGGCAGAGCGCCACCGCCGTCAGCACCTCCCACACTCTCCTCCAGGGGCCGCTACGATTCGGCACATTCCGTCAGATTGCGTCAAGATCCCGAAATAACTTTGCTGTTTTAGAAGTACATTTCAACGCTAACAAAACTTAGAGTAAACATTTCAATTAACGATTAGAAGCTTTGATGCTTTTGGCGAACTTTCTCTCTCCGTTGTAAAAATCATTTTCGACGATTCTATATCATTTTCGAAAACTGTGTTCTTGGGAAAAGACAGGCATTGTTTTTTCTTTATATAAAGACATTCTACGTAGCTCTCCAGGCGAGTTCGACTTCGTTCATTTATTTTATTATTTTATTTTTTTCGTCCCGTGTTTATTTTTTTTTCAACATACAAGTGTACACAAGTGTCCGGACTGGCTAAAAGGGGCGACTTTTGAAATTGCAGAGACTTCTGGGATCTAATCACAACGTGGGACAGTGGTCCGTCGTCGCAAAAGACGTCCTGTAGTCCAGCTTTTGTGGCGACATCATCGGACGGGATTGCCGCGATTGGGTGGCAGTGTAACATCTGGGATCTTCACCACCGTCGGCGAGGACGAGCGTCACATAAGGGCTACAGTTCCCTGTGTGGTATCACAAATGGTTGTATGTGTGCGTCCATAACACTTTCTGGAGCGTGACACACACAAGTACTATAGTATTAATATATTAAAGATGTATTCGCTCAAAAAGTTATATGTGAAATATTTTTTCGATCAAAACTTTATTATATTACTTGTTTACTTCAAAGTAAATTTAAATTACAATAGTCATTTGTTACTAAAGAACAACAGTCGTTTGTTAATAAAGAATATTTAATTTATTTTTTGTGACTAAAGAATAGTCATTTGTTACTAAAAAAACAATAGTCTTTTGTTACTAAAGAATATTTCAGCCTCTTTCTTTCGATTTTACTTTGATTTATAAATATTTATATTCAACGTTAAAATTTTTCATCTGTTTCGTTATTCTATTTCTTTTACTGTTATTTTCACTTAATACTGTTTTATTCCTTTTCATGTATTCTTTCAAACTCAATAAAATTCGTATTCTGTAATTTTTTACTTATATATTACATATTAATAAATCTCGTCCTGGTTGATTTATTGCGTTGTTTGGTGTGGAATGAAAGAAAGAAAAATAGCTCTTCTAATTACTGTGCAATTATGATCATTGGTTGCTTATTATTAGCCAAAAATTACCAAATCTCCAGTGTTCGTTTCTACATATTATTATTAACATAAAGGTACGCAGCGATATTTGTACAAAAAAGTCATTGATTTATACTCCGATGACGACCTATGCAAGTCGATATTTATAGCGCTGCCGAAGAAACCTGGTGCAAACGAGTGCGAACTACACAGAACTATCAGCTTAATGAGTCACATTACAAAACTGATTGTCCTGATGAATAGAGCGAGAAGCAGAATCAGGCCAGAGATAGGGCAGGAACAGTGCGGGTTCGTCAAAGACACTGGAACAAGGAACGCCATATTCATGATTAGGATGCTCTCTGAAAGTGCATTACAAATGAAGAAAGACTTGTACCTATGCTTCATTGATTACGCGAAAGCATTCGACAAAATACGACACAAAGAATTGATGGAAATGCTAGGCAACCTCGACACATTCGGCAAAGACATAAGAATAAACAAGAATCTCTACTGGCAGCAAACGGCCTGCATACGGACAGTAGATACACAAAGATAGAAAAAGGCGTAAGACAAGGATGTGTCTTTTCACCGGATTTGTTCAACCTATACAGCGAGAATATTTTGAGGACCCTAGATGACACACCAGGATTTGTTATTGGAGGCCACAACCTGAACAACATAAGATACGCGGACGATACTGTACTGATTGCGGACACGGAAAGGAAACTGCAAGATCTCATACAGAAAGTAGCAGTGGAGAGTGACAAGAAGTGACTACAAATAAACTTTAAGAAAACTGAGTGCATGGTCATTAGCAAAAGATACAACCCAAAATGCCAAATACAGGTTGGGGATAACAGAATCAAACAAGTCCAAGAATTTAAGTACCTAGGAAGTGTTCTAACAGGAGATGGAAAGTGCGACACGGAGATCCGAAGGTGAATTGGCATGGCAAAGGACGCGTTCCAGAAGATGAGCAAAATACTAACACACAGGAAGATCTCAATAGAAACGAAGAAAAGAGTACTAGACAGCTACGTGATGTCAGTTCTTCAATACGGCAGTGAATGCTGGACAATATCATCGAAAATGAGGACAAAACTGGAAGCGGCCGAAATGTGGTTCTACAGAAGGATGCTACGGATATCATGGACTGAGCATACAAGCAACGACGAAGTGTTAGAAAGAATGGCAACAAAAAGGAAATTGATGCTGAGCATCAGGAAGAGACAACTGAAATTTCTGGGACATGCAATGAGGAAGGAGAGCCTGGAGAACCTGATACTGACTAGACAGATAGAAGGAAGGAGAGACAGAGGAAGGCAGCGGATAACATATTTGCAGGGTCTGATCAGGTGGATGACGGAACGGGGGTTGCCAGGAGCAACAGGAGCAAACATACTAAGAGCCACAAGGGATAGGAGACGTGGAGATCCATGATCGCCTACGTCCTGAAGGGACAGGGAACATAGAAGAAGAAGAAGAATTCTTAAGACACGTTTCATTGATTTCCAGAACTTCCTTTACGTTTTGCATCTTAGAACGAAAAACTGGGTATAGCGTGGTCTGGAACTGGATAAGAGAATGGTGAGAATACCGGTTTAATGAGAGTTGGGTGGACGGATAAAAGAGCATGAGAGAAATGATGTGATTCAGTGAGATAGATGCCTATTGAAATTTAATTCTTGGTGGTTGTAGCGGTCGGTGAAGCAAGTATACGGAAGGGAATTTCACATGCGAGAAGTGCGAGAAAAGAAACTGTTGCATTAAAAGTAGAAGTTGCGGTTACTTTTTCTTCGTTTCAATGTTAAATCGTGGGACTTATTTGCTAGTATAGTAACTCGAGTAAATTCATGCAAAGGGGACACCAGTAAGTTAAGTTCATCGGAGCAGAATCCGTGAAAGTATTTGTCGAAGAGACACAGGAAAGCCACATTATGCAGGTGAGAATGAGACTGCATCTGAGCTACCAAGTCTGGATCGATCAGATTACCAATTCTTCGTTGGATTTTATCAAGAAACCCGAGGTTAATAGCAGGGTCATCCGACCAGATGTGGCAGCAGTATTCAATACACAGGTGGATTGTAGATTTATTTAACATTTTGCCGTTACTCAAATCTTTAGACCATTTTATTCGAAGCATCCATCTCTACAAACTGAAGAAGGTCCGACATTAACTCTTATGTGGGTGGTCTACCATAACTTCAAACTTTTGTGACGAGATGGTACAGTTTTCTCTGCCACGTACAGTACTGTGCAAAAGTATTAGGACAAGAACTATTTTATCTTTTATGAGGCATCAAAATAAAGTTTAAAATCACTCCTGTTCTAACACTTTTGCACACTACCAGTAGTGTACAAAAGAATTAAGACAGGGAGGATTTTCCTAAAACCCATATCCGAAAATCAAATACAGGGTGAAAAGTCAAACTGTTGTAAGAATTATTTAACTAGAAAGGAAAAGGAAGGAAGTCTTCGAAATTTTAATTGGCCCCAGCAAAGCCCTGATCTCAATCATATTGAACATCTATGGGATATTTTGAATAAAACAAATTGATAAATCTAAAGTTACTTCGCAAGACACACTTCAGGAACAAATACAAGCTGCTTGGCAGGAGATTTCATTAGATATATTGAAGAAGCTTGTGATATCAATGCCTAATAGAAAGATTGTTGTCATCAAAATAAAAGGCAGTTATACTAAATATTAAATTTATTTCATAGTAAGTTTTTTTCTTGTTAAAGCATTTATCGAGTAAATCAAAAAATTTAATTAGTTAGATTGTGTATTTTCTGTCAATATGCCTCATAAAAGATAAAATAGTTCTTGTCCTAATACTTTTTCACAGTACTGGATACACACAAAAAGAAGCTGAGATCTCCTTAAATACATTGAAGAAACTTGTACTGTCAATGCCTGACAGAATGAAGGCTGTTATCAAAGCAAACGGCTATTATACTAAATTTTAAATTTACTTTGTAACAAGTATTTTTTTAATGTTAAAGCACTTGTTGAGTAAATCAAATGAAATTAATTTATTTAAATTGTTTATTTTCTGTTAATATGCCCCATAAAAGATAAAATAGTTCTTTTCCTAACACTTTTGCACAGTATTATATATATATATATATATATATATATATATATATATATATTAGGTGCGATTGGTATAGCAATTATTTTATTATTTCAAAGCAAAAGGCTATTATACTATATATTAAATTTCATTTTGTAACAAGTAATTTTTCTTCTTAATGCATTTGTTGAGTAAATCATATAAAATTACTTTGATTAAATTGTTAATTTTCTGTCAATACGCCTCATAAAAGATAAAATAGTTCTTGTCATAATACTTTTGCACAGTACTGGATATATACTAGGTACGATTGGTAAATTGTCGCAATTATTTTGATGCCTCATAAAAGATAAAATAGTTCTTGTCATAATACTTTTGCACAGTACTGTATATATACTAGGTGCGATTGGTAAATTGTCACAATTATTTTGATGCCTCATAAAAGATAAAATAGTTCTTGTCATAATACTTTTGCACAGTACTGTATATATACTAGGTTCGATTGTTAAATTGTCACAATTATTTTGATGCCTCATAAAAGATAAAATAGTTCTTGTCATAATACTTTTGCACAGTACTGTAAGAAGTAAAATACTAGATCTTTATTGTTTATAACGTTTCGTAGTTTCTATTTTAATTTGCCTTACTTCAGCCGTACTTTAGAAGTATCTGTAAATATTTACTAAATATTGTGTTTTATCCCACTAAGCATTGAGCTAGAAGATAAGACAACATTTTTTGGTGTGCATGTGTTCTTTCAGTTTATGTGTCTTTTTTCGCTTTAGTCATTCGTTCAGTTTCTCAATTGATATAACAATTTGAACTCAATTAGCCATTTTTTAAGACGCGTTGTTACATTGCGCAGATACTGATCATTTATTCGCTGTTTCGACGTTTCAAAAAACCTGAAAAAAATTATCATATGTTTGTTTTGGTGTTTAATTGAATAAATAATTTATTCGCTCTTTTGAACCTAATTAAGCTTGTAAATATTCCTGCGGGCTTAATTTTATTTTTAATCATGGAAATATGAATGCAAATATTAAATAGAGCAATCAATTTGACAGGATGAACAAAAATAAAATAAACAAAGTTATTTTATTGTTTTATAAATATTAATAACAAAAAAAAACGTTGCGTTTATTAATGATACAAACATAATTGATAAAAAATATGAGAAGCTGGAAAATAATCGTTTCTCAAAGGTGATGCTATCGTAGCATATTGCGGGCTTTCGCACATATCACGTTGAAATATGGAACAATCACCGATGTTAAACAACGCCAAGTCTCGGTAGTATTTAGATAGATGACCGCTTGGCAATATCAGGTGCTTCAAATTTGGTTGCTTTGATGGTATAGTTCACGCCATAACACGTTGAAACACCAAACAATCAATAATGTTAAACAACGTAGAGTCTGGCCGTTATCTAGAAAAGTAGTAACTTGAGATTGCCAGGAACTGCAAAACTGGATGCGCGGGTGGTATGGTTTACAGCCATATCACGTTTAAACAACGAACAATCACCGATGGGAAACAACGTCAAGATCTGGTCGTTATTTAGAGAAGTGGTCGTTAGGGAATACCAGGTACGAAAAACTAGGATGCCCTGGTGGTATGGTTTACAACCATATCATGTTGAAACACAGAACCATCACCGATGTTGAAAAAACGTCGAAATCTGGTGGTTATCTAGAGAAGTAGCCGTTAGGCAATACCAAGTACTGAAACATACGATGACTGTGTAGTATGGTTTACGCAGATATCACGTTGGAACATGTCACAATCATTGAAGTTAAATAACATTGATTCTGGTCAGAATCTAGAAAGGTGACCGCTTGGGAAAAGGAGGTGCTCAAACCTTGGATGCAGGGGTGCTGTGTTTTATGGCCATATCACGTTGATATACCGAACCATCACTGACGTTAAACAGCATAGATTCTGGAAAGTATTGAGATAGATGACCGCTTTACAGTATCAGATGCTGTTAAATTGGATGCACATATAATATGGTTTGCGGGTATATTGAGTTAAATCATTATTTCCCGTAGAATCACCGAAGTTAAGCACCTCGAAACATGTCAGATTGATAAATGTTTCCTATTTGGTCTTATCCTATCTCTTTTAATAAATTTATTAAACTTGCTTCTTATACCAATCTATTTGAAGTGAAGCATTTCATTATATATATATATATATATATATATATATATATATATATATATATATATATAATGGATTCAGAATTATGCGAATTATCAAACAAAGTATTTAGATCCTCTAGATCACGTTCATGTTTGATTCTGTAAGAAAGATGTGAAAGCTTCTATATTTTAAATGAAGTTGTTATCAACCAATATCATTGACAAATTAACAAACGTTTGATGTAAATGTGTAGGTTACATTACATCGACAAATGGTTGCGTGACAACGCCAAAAATCTAGAGAACGAAATAGAATGTTAGAAAAATCTAGCACAACAATTTTAGATTTAAATTGATAATTAGCGTAGTTCTATAATCTTTGGTTCCTTTTAACATTAAAATTTGGTAAGGGTAAATTAAAATGAGTGGGCAAAAAAGTATGTTGCGAATTATTCAGATAAAATCCAGAGATATATTCCTATTCAGTCGCCAGTGATAATAAGCGACATCAGTTATGAAAGTGCAAATAATAATATTAAAAATGCAATAGAAATAATCCTTATAATAATCTGCAGCCTCTCGTGAGATCTAATGATTATGAAATCTCCGTAAAAAGGTCATTATTTGATTTTAAGAAAGTTAAATTAATACAGATTCATACGTAGAATGTCTTCAACGTGGTGTAATGCTTAGCAGGCTAGGTCTTGCTGAACCAATTACAGCCGTAGTTAGTTGTTCATTGGCTCCTCCACGTATTCGGGTTTGTACCACATCTAAACCAGGCTTTAAAATAACATTGAGGAGCTCGACGTGGTGTAATTGTTAGCAAGCTTGTCTTGATATATAGATACGACCGTTTTGAGTTCGATTCTCACTGGTTTCTGCAAAATCTCAATAGAAACAAAGAAAAGAATGCTATGTGATGTCAGTTCTTCAATACGGCAGTGAATGCTGGACAATATCATCGAAAATGAGGACAAAACTGGAAGCGGCCGAAATGTTGTTCTACAGAAGTATGCTACGGATATCGTGGACTGAGCATGCAAACAATGATGAGGTGCTAGAAAGAATGGCAACAAAAAAGGAAATTGATAGTGATCATCAGGAAGAGAGAACTGAAGTTCCTGGGACACGCAATGAGGAAAGAGAGCCTGGAGAACCTGATACTGACTGGTTAGATAGAAGGAAGGAGAGACAGAGGAAGGCAGTGGATAACATATTTGCAGGGTCTGATCAGGTGGATGACGGAACGGGGGTTGCCAGGAGCAACAGGAGCAAACATACAAGGGATAGGGAGACATGGAGATCTATCGCCTACGTCCTGAAGGGACAGGGCATATAGAAGAAGAAGTCGCATATAAGCTAAGATTACTAAATATTTCGAGTAATTCAACGTGAAATAATGGCTAAAAAGATTCTTCTTCTTTTATTTGCCCTGATCTTTCAGAACGTAGGCAATTATGACTTTCCGCATCTCCCTATTCCTGGTGGCTCTTAGCACACTTTCTCATGTTACACCACGCAACCTTCGTTTCATCATCCACCTGATCAGGTTCTTCGAATATGTTATCCGCTGCATTCCCCTGCCTATTTTCCCCTCTATCTCGCCTGTTATTATCAGGTACTCCTAACCACCCTGCCTCATTGCGTGTCCCAGGAACATTAGATGTCTCTTCCTGATGCTCAGTATTAATTTCCTTGTCGTTTCCATCCTTTCCAAAACATCATCATTTCTCACATGCTCGATCCATGATATTCACAGCATCCTTCTGTAGAACCACATTTCAGCTGCTTCAAGTTTTTCCTCCATCTTCGAAGATATTATCCTACATTCACTGCCATATTAAAGAACTGACATAACATAGCAATCCAGTACTTTCTTCTTTGTTTCTAGCGAAACTGTCCTGTTTCTTAATACTCTTCTCAGCTCCTGGAATGCATCCTTGTGCTTTTTAATGTCAGCAACATAAATGTATAGAAACTGTTGTGACCACAGAGTGAGGGGTCAGTTTATATATTGATTGTAATATGGAATTGGTCCCCCACCTTATGTCCAATATGCTTCTGTAGAACCACATTTCAGCTGCTTCAAGTTTTTCCTTCATCTTCGAAGATATTATCCTACATTCACTGCCATATTGAAGAACTGACATCACATAGCAATCCAGTACTCTCTTCCTTGTTTCTAGCGATATTGTCCTGCTTCTTGCTACTTTACTCAGCTCCTGGAATGCGTCCTTGTGCTTTTGGATCTCAGGAATATAAATGTGTAGAAACTGATGTGGACACAAAGTGAGGGTTCAGTTTATATATTGATTGTAATATAGAACTTGTCCCCCACTTTATGTCCAACACCCTTCTGTAGAACCACATTTCAGTTGCTTCAAGTTTTTCCTTCATCTTCGAAGATATTATCCTACATTCACTGCCATATTGAAGAACTGACATCACATAGCAATCCAGTACTCTCTTCTTTGTTTCTAGTGAAATTGTCCAGTTACTTAATACTTTACTCAACTTCTGGAATGCTTCCATCGTCATGCCGATTCGCCTTTGGATCTCTGTGTTGCACATTCAGTCTTCTGTTATAACACTTCCCAGATATTTAAATTTTTGTACCTACTTGATTTTTGCATTCCCCACCTGTATTTGGCAATTTGGGCTCCCCTTTTTGCTGATAAACGTGCATTCGGTTTTCTTGCAGTTTATTTGTAGTCTTGTGTTTATTTCTTGTCACTCTCTTCATCTACTTTCTGTAGGAGGTCTTGTAGTTTCCTTTCCGTGACGAATTATTACGACTGTGCAGAAGATATGATATTTACTGCGTGCCTCATAATTTCGGCTTACCCTTAGAATATGAGCATGGATACAAGTTAATAATCAAAGAAGTAAGAAGATAGAAATTAAATTATTCAGAATTGACAAGTTTATTGTTATCATTTTACTGATATTTTGAGCAGTCATGCCCAACATCACTTTAAGCCTTGTACCAAAATTGTTAATTTTGTGAATAACAAATACTCATCCCAACCCAGATTGGAATTAACAATATTAAAAAAAGTATTTTGTACAGTATTTCTACAGTCTTCCCTGAATGAAGAAAGTGCTCTGTAGGACACTGCTAGTAAGCAAAACAAGAATATGTAAGTAATCTACTTTTCAGGACAGATATCCGTGGAGAATGACAGTTTGTTCAAAAAGCAAACACCTACACTTCCAGCATTGATGCAGAACCATGATGTTTAACTTGATAGATCCATGACTGTCCGAAGTAGCTGTATAGAATAAAAAATATTTCAGTGAATTTGGAAATTTTAAATATTGGAATAGTTTTCGTCTTAGAACTGCTGAAGTCAATTTTTCGTGCAGCAAAATACACACATTTTCTTTCTGTGATAATCAACCCTACTACAAGTTGATTCCTTCTTGAAAACCATAGGACGAAATATGAGATTTTATTGAAAAGATTATTTAAAACCGCTTTACAGCTATAAATCTTCACCAAATGTAAAATTCAAGAAATGGGCGCACGATAGATGATGTATTATGATGCGGATTGAGAAAAGAGAACTGATTTTATTTACTTACTTGATAATTGGGAAAGGGGCCAATCTAACTCTTCTCCTTCCACCTGTGGTAAATAGTAGTACAGACTGAGTTTTATAGCCTTTGGTGGTAACACAGCTAGCAGAACGAAAACTGTATGCAGCCCTCACCAAGCACATACAATACATCAAGGGAGATGATTATTCGCATTGACTAGTTGATACTAATTATTGAAGTACGAGCTACTAAACATGGACAAGTTATGAATCCAGCTATTCGTTTGCCAACAGGTTAATAGAAATACAAACTGGGATATATAACCTTGGTTTGGAACTAGTCTAAGAGAATGAAAAACTCTGAATTCAAAACTGTTTATAGCACTGGCGAAGCATAGACTATGCAGTAATAACAGGAGTATTCTCCATAACACGACGATACCGACTATTTACTAACAAACTCGGTTCAACTTGTACAACGAGACTATTTTGAGGACCCTAGATGTCATGCCAGGAATTTGTCATCGGAGGCCACAATTTGAATAACATAAGGTGCGCAGATGATACAGTGCTGATTGCAGACACGGAAATGAAACTACAAGACCTCCTAAAGAAGGTAGCTAAAGAGAGTGACAAGAAAGGACTGCAAATAAACTGCAAGAAAATCGAATGCATGGTCATCAGCAAAAAGAGCAGCTCAAAATGCCAAATAGAGGCGGGGATACTAAAATCAAGCAGGAACAAAATTTAAATACCTAGGATGTGCTCTGACAGAAGAAGGAAAGTGCATCACAGAGATCCGAAGGAGAATTGCTATGGCAAAGGACGCGTTCCAGAATGTGAGTAAAGTATTAAGAGACATGAAACACTACTTCTAATAGTTGTCTCCATGCATAATGACCGTCTCAGAGAAGGAATCGTCAACAAAAAACCTACGGTCCAGATCTATTTTGTTTCACTGTGACATAGTTTGATCTAGCGAGAATGAACGGTCACACGCACGTCTTAATTTAATTTGGATTATTTCTACCTCACAATTACATTCGACGCTAAATTTTGGAGGCCATGATATCTAATATGAATTGATCGCCCAAAGCGTGTATCACATATGGCACTTACCTGACTGACTGACGTAAATACTTAACCTTGGGAAAAGTATGACTCCAACTCTTATCCCCCCAGCTATGTGTAAATAGTAGTAGAGACTGGGTTATACAGATTTGGAGGAAACCGGTCTAGGACAAATAAATCATTGAATTCAAAACAGTATTTTGTCCTGGGGAAGCATATACTATGCAGCCAAAGACAGGATTGTTCGCACTGATTCGACTATCCCGACTATTTACTTTCAAACTAATATCCTTAGGATTGCAGTCGTCTTTCATTTCTAGGTATTGGTAAACAGTAGAACAGACAGGATTATAGAGCCTTGAGTGGCAACCGGTCCAGGAGAATGAAAATCTTTGAATTCAAAACTATGTTGCCTTCGCATATCCCATACTATGCAGCTGAGGAAAGGATCTTTTCATTAATTAGATGATCCTGACTATTTTCTAAAGAGTTACTAACACAGGACAAGATATGTATCCATTCTTTTTTCCTATAATATAATGTTATATAGTAAAACAGATTGGCTTATATAGGACTGGGTTGCAGCCGGTCTATGAGAAATCAGAATCTCCAGATTCAATCTGTTTGTAGATTGCGCAAAGACTATAATATGCAGATCAGAAAAAGATCGTTCACATTGACTCGACTATTTATTTTCAAGCTAATATAATTAGACAAATGCTACAAATTCAAATCTACGTTTTCTACAAGGCAAGGGTAAACAGTTGGACAGTGTTAGATTTTGTAGACTTAGGATACGATCGGTCTAGAAAAATGAAAATCCCTGAATTCAAACCGACTTAGTATGGCTTCCCTGTGTCTCTTCTCAAAATACATTCACGGCTTCTGCTCTGATGAACTCCAGGTCACTGGTATCCCATATATATAAATTTCCTTGAACAACAAGATTAGCAACTATTCCCTCCCTTTTTCTGTGAAACTAATAAATTGTAAACACACATTCTACGCCATCAGCTTCTTTTCTCGCACTTCCCGCTTGTGGAATTCCCTTCCGCTCACTTGCTTTTCCGACAACTACAATCTTCAAGAATTCAAATGTAAAGTCAATAGTCATCTCGTGTCTCACTAACTTGCACCCTCTCTATCCTACTCTTTTCTCCGTCCACTCCACTCTCAGCAGTATTCTCTTCCTTCTCACACCCTCTTCCTGACATCCCTTGTAACCTGTCACTCATTCTCATAACATTCCTCCAATGTTACCCCCTGCACAACAGTGACATAAAATGCCTTGATGGCGCCACACGATTAAAAAATCCTGGCGAAGTACATGAAATGCAACCAAGGAAAGGATCGTTCGCATTGAGTTGATGACCCCGACTATATACTTACATCTAATTTCCTTGAAAAGATATAAACCAGGTCATCTCCCTCCACCAGATATGGGTAAATAGTAGAAAAGACAGTGAGATAGATCCTTAGGGGGCAACAGATCTACGAGAAGGAAACCTCTGAATTCAACACTGTATTTAGTTCTGGCGAAGGACCTACTATGGAGCTAAGATTTCATTCACTCGATGATCGCGACAAGCTAATATTCTTGTAAAACGCATGAATGATAATCTACTTTTCCCACTAGCCATGGGTAAATAGTAAACCAGACTGTATTCTATAACCTTCAGTTACAACCAGTCTGAATAATGAAAAACTCTGAATTGAAAACTGTATGTAGCCATGGCTATGCATGTACTATGCAGCTAAAGAAAGGCTTGAACGCGATGATCCCGAATATTTACATAAAAGCTTGAGAAACTTATGAAACCCAAACTTCTTTCTCCAACAGATATAGGTAAATTGCAGGAGCGACTGGGTTATAGAGCTTTGGTTGTCAACGAACAAATTTAATTTAAAATGAATGTAGCCCTTGCGAATCACATTCTATGCAGTTACGGAAAAGAAGGATCGTAATGACGCTATAAGGCTGATTATTTATTTATAAGTTTCCAAGGCTCAAGAGACGTACATATAGAGTGGGATTAAATGAGACATAAGATATGAATCCTGATTGATTGCTTTTTCATATCATTATATCAACAACTACCACGTACTTGATGCCGAAATCTAAATATTTTGTAAGAATGTTCTTATTTTATTTATATTTGGACATAATAATATTTGTTATTGACCCAATTCTAACTAATTTACCCATAGATGGTGGAGAGAAAAGAAGGATTAATACTTTTTTTCTTAAGGATATTTGTTCGTAATTGAATATAACATGCACAACTGAAATTAGTATTTGACTCTCCGATTAATAAATCCAAGACAGTATCAGTTGTATCCAACCGTTCAAAAAGCTTACTACAAATGGTATTCCTAAGGAGCTACCCAGCTAATAATTGAGCAAGCTCGACATTGCTTACCTTTGGCCTTAAGTAATGATTTAAATTTCATTCTCTTGGGCCTGTTGCCACTCAAGGCTCTATAACCCTGTCTGTCCTACTGTTTATCCATACCTAGTAGGGAAAGTCAACTGCAATCGCAAGGCTATTAGCTTAAAAGTAAATAGTCGTGATTGTCGAACCAATGCGAACAATCTTGTCTTTGGCTGCATTGTATGTGCTTCGCGAGCGGGCTATATACAGTTTTAAATTCAGAGTTTTCAATCTCCAAGATCCGGTTGCATTCTTCTTCTTCTATGTGCCTTGTTCTTTCAGGACGTAGGCGATTTGTATGTAAAGGTAAGAAGTGAAAACTGAATTATGGAGTATAGGTAAAGACTGATTCCTGCCATAAACAGGCTAACATTTGACCATTCGTGGAAGCAACCATGCGGAATTCTACAAAGTAACTGTTATTAAGAAAAAGCAGTCTGAGCGAGATTTTCTTGCATTTTGTAATGACAGCGGTTCGATTACTTGTCTTAGCCCTGTTGGTATTTAATTCTAAAGGTCTCAAAATGGGAAAGTAAAGAATGAAGCTCATTCAAACAATTGACTTTCAAAAGGTAGATTGGCGATAAGCTGGCAACGTTTCGTCCAGGGAGAAGAAGCCGAAGCGTGGTAAATATGTTATCACCCAAAAGCTTGTGGAAATGATTTGAGTACTATTAAGACAGAAGTGTTCTCGACAGGCTCCAAACATAGATCTGTAACTTGATAGGTACCGACTTGGTAGCCAAACTCCAGCCACTTTCTCACCAGCGTGATGTGGCTTCCCTCTGTCGATTCTACAAATATTTTCATGACGTCTGCTTTGTCGAACTTAAGTCACTGGTGCCGTCACCACAAGAATTTACTCGTGCAAACAGAATGGCATTTCCAGTTAGATCAACCAAATGCAGCCGACAATTCTACTCACAGTTTCTTTTCTCGCACTTCCTGTCTGTGGAACTCTATTCCATATACTTGCTTTCTTGACCGGCTACAACCTCCAGGAATTGAAATGCAATGTCAATACCCATATCTTATCCAACTGACTCCTTTCTACATTACTCCGTATATCTTGTTATTTTTCTTTCTCTCTACCTACGCAACGGTCTTCACACCTGTGTTCCCATCCTTCTCTTGCTCTTTCACTAACACCCCTGTAACTGGTTAGTATGTCTCTTCACTCTCCTCCTGTCTAAACTTTTACTCTTATGTAGCCCCCTGCTCATCAGTGACGATACCGCCTTGCTTGGGGTGAAACGATTTAAAAATTTGAGGATAGCTACACAAAAAATGTAGCTGCAATACTCACGATAAAACAATGCAGAATATGTCAAGTACTTATTGAATCGATAATGTTTTTTAGGCAATTAAGAAGGAAATAGAAAATTAGAATTAGCGAAGAATATGTATAATTCTAGATATCTTTTCTTTTATGTAAAGCCAGTCTAACGCTTTCTTTGACTTCTTTTTGTGTTTTTAATGTTTCGGCTGCTGTACACATCGACCTTTTCTGGGTTTGGTAATCTGGTTAAAAAACCAGGATAATAAGGCATTTAACTAATAATTAGATTTGTCATTGCAGAATAGCTAATGTAATTTCTGGTACGATATAATCTTTATTACAATCTTGACTTATTTAATGCTCGCAATGTGACAAAAATTCTTAGTAAAATATGGAGCAATGAAGGCACATAAACTTTTAAAAATAATGTTATTTTAGATACGGAATTAAAAATAATCAAAAAAGGGATTAAATGAAAAACATTAAGAATATTTTTTTAAAAAAAATAGATAATATATTATTTATAATATATAAAGTCCGACTAATTGTCTGTTTTGGTTATCATAACATTTCGGCTACTCTGTCCTTCGGCCTTTAAAGTCTTTGTCAATCATATTAAACCTTGGAAAATTTTGAATGGAATAATTTACTTAATCTAAGGGTTATATTCTTATTCTTTTTTCAGGTCCACAGATATTCATTATTTTCTTATTTTAATGCGCCTTAGTTAAAGTTCGTCCAGTTTTCTAGTGAGTACGTGTTTGTATCAGCTACTCCACAGACTGAAATTACAATTTCCACTAAATTCAAGGAAACCAAGATTTAATCTTGCTGGTTATTTTCTCTTTCAATACCTGTTTACAGAATTTTAAACTAAACCCTATATTTACTTTTACGACGGTAAACTGTTCTTGCCTCGCGGAACACGTCTGCGGATAGTTAGTCTTGTTCTTTTGACCATGTTTGCGGGCACCGTTTTCATTGAATTTGGGTTTAAGTCTGTACTACTTAGCTCAGATTTCGAGCGCATAATAACGATGACATCAAACGAACAAATCAAACATTTAATCTATTGCTTCGTAGGATAGTTATCTACCGATCTAAAGTTAATTTAAACTCTAGACGGAGATATCATTCGGAGCATACATAAGGAATCCATGTTTACGGCTATCTTTGGATTGGTTTTTATTAAAGATCAATTATTTCTCGTTTTATTTTTACGGAGTTTGGAACTCTTCTGCCAGATTCAGGGATTGATCTCACAATCTTGATGTAATCCAAGTCAGGAATCAACGACTGAGCCCCCCCTCCAAAAAAAAGAACTACTAAGAAACAATATAAATATTAATCGAAGAAAGAGCAGCTTTAGAAAAAGTCAAATTTAAAATCAAACCCAGTTTCATAATCAGTCATCGCCAAAGAGGCAATAAACTTAATAATATTACAGGAAAGAAGGACATGGTAAAAATATATCAAAGAATTGGAAAAAGAAATGAAAATTCAAATAATCACAAAGTAAGTCAATCTAAAGCTTCTATAATATAGTCAACCTAATAAAAAATACAAAAATGATCTGAATAATTTGATCGATTTGTCAGCACTGATATACATACGAGAACCGCAAAGTTTATAAACTAGAAGACAACACTACCAAGAAGAATAGCAAACTGGATTGGGAAATCAGATTAAAATGATCGATTTCTATCCAAAGAAGCAATCCAATATTATTAAAAGGAAATCGAACAAGAACCAAATTCTCGAGGCAAATGTCAAGAAGAAAAAAATGAAACATATATCCGTCTTAGTGGAGAATATAAACCAAAAAGACGAGACAAAGATACAAAACGTAACGAAAGAAAACAGATTTAGATAAGGGTATTGTACAATGCATTCAAAAGTACGGATTCCAAAAGAAACGATCGTATATTTTGGAAGGATTTAAATAGAGAGTGATATGTAATACAGAAGCTGACATAGAAAACAAAAAAGGCTCTAGACAAAATATAGAGTTGCAAGAAAAAAACTCATCCACCGAATAGTTGGTAAAGTTTTTTTTTAATATCTTAGTATGCGCGTTGTGGGGCAATGGATATCGGCTCGGAATGAAAAATGCTAGAGGCGGATTCGAATTCCACTTGAATTCTTTGAATTCAATTACACGCAAATACATTTGAAAAATGGTGTAACCCATTTTCCTCCTTTACATATGGGTTAAATAGCAACACAGACTAGATTCTATAACCTTGGGTTGCAAACAGTCTACCACAAAAAGTAATTTGCAACAATCTGCGGTAAAATCAGTCATGATTTGAAAGAGATATGCCGCGAATATTTAAATAAGAAAAGTTTCCTTCTTTTTATCATGTGTCGTTTCATGGCGTCCAAGGTCATGTCTCTTCACAATTTCCATTCTTTTGTAGCTTTAATAGTTGTCCCCTGATTATCCCTCAAATTTCCTGTTTTTTCTGCAATAACGCAAGTTTTTTTTTAATATATTACGCTATGTATATTTTGTCCATATCCTGTAAATATCAAATTCTCTAATCTCTTTTTCTTCATTCATCTCAGTTAATTGCCATAGAAACACCTAGTACAATAACAGCATAATCGCTTTGAGCGATTAGCTCTTATACATTTCCCAAATGTTTTTGTGCGTAAGTGAATGCAAAGAATTCAACTGGAAATCGAACTCGGCTCCCCGATTTGTCGTTCCGAATCGATATCCACTGTACCACATCACACATTTCATTCTGATTCTAAATAATATTGTAGATTTTGTTCCGTTTTTGCTATTGTGAGCATGCGTCTGTAGGACCACACCTTCTCTTGAAGTTCCTTCTAAAGTTACCGTATGCTTTTATTAAATATATAACTGTAAAGAAGAACTCAAACAATAGGTTTTGCTTCAGGAAATTAACCACATGACGTAAAAGACTTAATAAATTTGATAATATTCAATTTAAACTTATTAGACTCTACAGGAAAACGTCAAATCTTTGGCCCAAATTTCTAAGTGGCATAAACCGAATGATGAACTACAATTAAATGATATTGAGAATATTTTAGCCAATTTCCGACTTGAAAAAAAATTTCTCATTTATAGTCTAGTCACAACATCAAAAATAAAAGTTTACCTTGTGTTGTGGTTGAAATGGTAGTCATGAAATATGGTGACATGATTGAATACTTAATAATATAATGAATTCTAAAAACAGAGACTTATGCACTGTCAAACTGTGTTGCAATTTTCATTAATTACATCATATATGCAGATTATTTTCTTCTATTTGTTATAATTATCACAAACTCTCAATTCCTTTTCATCGCCTTCATCAGGAGGTTTTCGATTCGGGTAAAACTATTCCAAATGGAAGCTTTTATGCAATTTTTTCTTGTTCCTCTGATCATGTCTAAGGATATTTTGTAAAGCAAATGCTTTTGTTTTCTGCAGGAATCAAAATTGCATTTGATCCTCTAGAGGCATGCATCACAGATTATTTTATCGAAAGCCCATATCTGTTCAGGTTTTCATCGGAAACGTAAATTAAATTATATATTTTACTTCTATTTTTTAGTTAACATTATCACAGTGAAAACATACGATTTGAAATAAACTCCACTTTTTTAAAAATGTTTCAGTTTGAAAATTTATATAGGATTCAAAATAAGCACATTAACTTTATATATATATATATATATATATATATAACATAGTGATGATCCACGTATACTGTCTTAATATGTATAGGAAAGAATATTAATAAAAAAAGTTTTGAATTTAAAAATGTATTTTTTTGGGATAGTATTTGTTTATTTTTATTATTGTATTTTATATTTCAGACCGCCCTCGGTCCTTCATCAGAAACGAGTAATTCAAATTTAAAAATCACTCGTTTCTGATGAAGGACCGAGGGCGGTCTGAAATATAAAATACAATAATAAAAATAAACAAATACTGTCCAAAAAAAGTACATTTTTAAATTCAAAACTTTTTTTATTAATATTCTTTCCTATATATATATATGTTTATTTTTATTATTGTATTATATATATATATATATATATATATATATATATATATATATATATATTACATATAGGAAAATAGTAGTAAAAATCTACCAATCGTACTCCCAAATAGCAAAGGTGTTCCGTAGCACACAATGTGGCAGAGGGTAATATATCAATATTTTGATTGTTCCGAAAAACACCGTCCACAACTCGAGTTACGTACACTCATACATCTGATCTATCCCTAAGTAACCTGTAAAAATGGTCAGTAGCAGGAAGTCTCTGATAAATCTTGTAGTCTACACTAGGGAGTAAGCACTTTCCAGGCTTGATATAGTCTAACACATATGAGCGTCTTTGTAGGTGACGAATTATTTTTCCTCATGCAGATAATTTTTCGTTTATGAAATATTCTAAATCTATCATTGCTATGTCGCTGTTTCCATGGAAATGGTTCAGATGAACTACATTCCATAGTTTCACCCGTTCAATCCCTTCGTTTTGCATTGGTGAAGTTTTTGCAGCTTTTTTCTCACAACGAAGCAGTTTTGTGTAACAAACTTACAAGTAGATGCTACACGATCACTACTATTAAAATGCGCAACACTGGGTTAAAACGTTATCTTGTTTTAAATCAACTGTAACTCTCAACCTTTGATTGAGTCATGGGCATCGTACAAGTTTAATTTTTTTGGAAAATAGCTACATTATTTCATATAGTTATATTATACGATATATATATATATATGTATATATATATATAATCATATCACCTCAAGCAAAGGCGATAACGCCACTGATGCGCAGTGGGCTACGTAAGAGTAAAAGGATTGGAAAAGAGAAAGCTGGAAACCACATCCTAACCAGGAAACAAGGGATGAGCCTCTTCAGCTGTTCAATAGACGTGGGTGGAGTGTGAACCGGGCGATAGTTTAGTCTATCTACTCCAATTGAAAAAAAAATAAATAAAAAAGAAAAGAGTGAAAAGATTGGAAAAGAGAAAACCGGAAACCGCATCCTAAGCAGAAAACAAGGGATGAGCCTCTTCACCTGTTCAATAGACGTGAGTGGAGTGTGAACCGGGCGATAATTTAGTCTATCTACTCCAATTGAAAAAAAAGTGAGAAAACCGGAAACCGCATCCTAAACAGGAAACAAGGGATGAGCCTCTTCGCCTGTTCAATAGACGTGAGTGGAGTGTGAACCGGGCTATAGTTTTGTCTATCTACTCCAATTGATGTTCAACTTTACTAGTATGTTACATCTTTAGCAGTATGACGTGTGCATCATCATCCGGAAAGGTGGTATTTCACTCCAGAAAAAGTTACTGAAAAATAGGATGAAGCTAATCACTTAAAATTCTTAAATAATCCTGATTATTGATTTTAATAAATTCATTTTTATAATATCTGTAAAATAAACAATGATTTTAGAAAAGAATGGTATTACTAATATTACATCAGTCAGTTAAGTGCCATACGTGATACACGCTTGGGCGATCATGTCTCGAAAGAGACATGACTGACTGGGCAGAAGATTATCCCGCAGTAGGTTGCCATTGCTTTCTGCGGTAGACTGGTCGCCGACCAAGGCTATAGAACCCAATCTGTCCTGTTATTTAACCCATAACTGGAAGGAAGAGACGGATTAATACCTTTCCCAAGGGTATTTGCGCGTAAGTGAATACACTGGATTCAACTGGAATTTGAACTCGGCTCTCCGATTTCTCGTTCCGAGTCGATATCCACTGCGCCACAACGCACATCCCTAATGTTAGTAAATATAAATAATGTTAGTAAATGTAAATATTACAACAAGCATAAAAATAAACAAGGTTTTTGAAGTTTATTAAAATTTTTCCAAATCATGCTCTTATTATTCTGTTATTGTACTAGGTGTTTCCATAATTTTACCCACCTCCTATATATATATATATATATATATATATATATATATATATATATATATATATATATATATATAAATCACTATTTATTATAATCGGTCCATATATATATTTGAATTTTATCAAATTCTATTCGTATCTATCTGTATATCTAGAAGTTAGCTAGCTCTTAAATTATATGTTTTGGATATCTTTCTCCGTTGATAACAATGTCACACTTAAAATTCTTTGCATAAGCCATTGTCACGGTCAACATTCCGGAATTAACTGTGACAAGAATTCTTGAGGCTCTATATCCTGCTTAGTTTTTTTGTTGTTGTTTTAACACATATTTCTATTCCTAAGTGCCAACATTTTAGAATTGAGCATAAAATACGTTTTCATCTGAAATTCCAAATAACATATCTGATGCCAACAGACAACATTTTTTATTTTTGTATAAGAGTGAACACCGTTGGAATAATTACATTCGCGAAGCATTTTCATGAAATCTTTGAGGGGTCAACAATAAATACGTTTCTGTTTTCAAATTTTCACCAACTTGTTGAAATTTGTCCTTGAAGGTAGGACTAATAACAAAAGAGTCTATCAATAATTCTCCTGTGCATTAGACTCCATGTACAGTGGCAGCGTCTTTTTTGTCAACATCATTGTCGCTAACATTGAAAATGGCTAAGATAATCATGGAATATGGTCTTCTTCATTGCTGTCATCTTGTCGTCATCATCCACAAAATAAATCAGAAACAGTCTTCAGCCATTGAAAGGGCTGATAATGCTTCTCATAATTGCAGTTTCTTTAGTGAATATAATGGCGATAAGATAATAATTTCAGGATCGATAAATCAGAGTTTTGAAAATTGAACCGTGTGTTTCATGAATAACATCCAGAGTTCACTGATGGCAAAACAATGTCCTGTTTCAAAAATAATAGTTGTGGTATATTTCTCCTAAAGGCAAGTGTTTTCTGTGGTAATGGGACCTACAGATCCCTCATATATTAGTCCTATATAGAGTAGAATAAAGATTTCCAGACGTGCAAGAAATCTACTTTGGAAAAAGTAGTAACTATAAGAACTGAATGTCTGATAAATTTGCGAGAGTGCGTCTGGAATGTCAAGAGAGTATTTCAGAAGCAATGATTTTATAATTTCCGAAATATTATTTACACTTTTTATGTGCCCTCTGCTTAATTTTGCTCATCATCATCTTTGATTATCTTCGCTTTTCTAGTAAAGACCGTTGTATATATATATATATATATATATATATATATATATATATATATATATATATATATATGTGTGTGTGTGTGTGTGTGTGTGTGTGTGTGTGTGTGTGGGTTTTGGTCGTGGGTGTGTTACGCTAATGGAGAGACAGCCAATAGCGAGGCAGCGTCGGCTCAGTTCATTAAACTGACAACAGTGAGGAAGCGTTGACTCAGTACATTCTCTTTACTACCAGTTTTTAAAATTTATTACCTATTATGAAAGACCTTGTAAAGCGTTTTCTCTTTAAAGGTGCGAAAAGGATTAATAAAAATAAAGAAAAACAAGAAACAGAGGTTGTCGAAGGAAGGATAAGAGAAAGAGGAGAATCAATTTAATAAAAGATGACAGTTGTACTTTAAATTTTGAAGATTATATCTATCCGGGAAGCAAGTAAACAGAATGAAAGTTCGACAGGTAGGAAGTGCGCGATCAGAAACTGTTATAGTAGATGTGAGGGTTACATTTGAGTGTTTTCACTGTAAAAGGATGTGACTAATTTACCAATCTAGTAACTCGAGTAAATTCATTTAGATGGTGTACCATCGAGATGAGGTTGTCAGAACCCGTGAAAAAAGCAAGGTATAACTGCTATATGGATGAGAATAGTTTCTGCTATAGCATTTTTTTTAATCGTATCACCCCGAGCAAGGCGGGTAATGCCACTGATGTGAAGGGGGCTAAGTAATAGTGAAAAGATTGGAAAAGAGAAAGCCGGAAAACACATCCTAATCACGGAACAAGGGATGAGCCTCTGAACCTGGTCAATAGACGTGGGTGAAGCGTGAACCGGGAGATAGATAGATCTATCTACTCCAATTAAAGATAGATCTATCTACTCCAATTTGCTTGTGAAATATAATTCTTGCGCTTTGATTCCCAATATATTTGGAAAAAATGCGTTCGCTACCTTTTCTACATCTTACCTCTTGTGTTTTTTAATGTTCATTGTTAATAGTGTATTTTTCTCATATTACATATCACAGTAAATACTTGCATCTTATTAGCTTTATTGAATTGCTTGCTTGAGGAAAAATTACAAATAAAATTACACGTACACACACACAAACAAATTATATATATATATATATATATATATATATATATATATATATATATATATATATCCGAGTGAATACAGAACGAAGAATTCTTTCTACGTCCAAAAAACATTAATTTAAAACAGTGCACGATATATAATTTTCTATATAGAGCTGTGAATATTTATTATAAATTATATTTTAGAACATGTACATAACTTCTCTATATACAATCGCTACGAAGTCGCGTCCCTTTCTGCATCGGAGTACTGATTCTTCGTTCGTCAAGCTTTGTCACCACATCGCCTGACAAACCATCGGTACTCCGATGCAGAAACGGATGCGCCTTCGTAGCGATTATATATAGAGAAGTTATGTACATGTTCTAACATATAATTTGTAATATATATATATATATATATATATATATATATATATATATATATATGAATAAATTAGTAAAGGACAGGTTGAAAAATGTCTTTAATCTAAAATGTTTCATTTTAACAAACTTCTTCAGATATTATTAGACAAGAATTATTATAAAAAAATTGAAAAGATAATTGTTTAAATCATACGTCTGAAGAAGCTTGTTAAAGTAAAAAATGTTAAACCGATTTCTTACCTGTTCTTTATTTATTTTATTTATCTTGTCGGATTTTTATCCATATAATCAACTCATATATATATATATATATATATATATATATATATATATATATATATATATATTGAATACTAATATGTCTTCATAAGGAAAAATATTGAAATTTCGGTGTATTTTGTAAGCAATTTTGAAAGAAGACCGTGTTTAGTTTCTATTATTTAACATTGGCTAAGCAGCATAGACACTGATGTTTTAATCTGAAATGTGTATTTTTATAAGAAATTACGACCACACACACACACACAAACACATAGACACATACACACACATATATATATATATATATATATAGACGAAGAAAATTTTCAAAAATAACAAAAAATTACTGTAGATATTGTTCTACTACGTATCGAGCATTTTTAAAAAGTAAATGTTGCGAACTCTGTATTATCAGTCCATTATATGTTTTGTTAAAACTTATGTCTTCATCTCCATACCAAAATGTTTATCTGTAAAATGACGAACCGATTCTCTCTCTCTCTCTCTCTCTCTCTCTTTCTCATTTTTATCTACTAAACTTATTTGTCGATGGATAGAAAGCCCAAAAGGAATTTTTGTAACATTTCCGCGAACATGTCTTATTACGATAAACGTTAGAAACGCCTTCAATCCCATCATTATATATATATATATATATATATATATATATATATATATAATGATATGTATTGTATCTTGATTATTTTATACATGATTCTAATATGTGTATGTGTGTGCGTGTGTGTGCGCGTAAAATAATGTTTATGCCTTCATGTTTGTTCCAGTCATGTTGTTGTGCATTCCTTTTCCTATCTTGAGAGGACTTATTTTTTGTCTGCCTGTTTCTCCGGGCGAATGAAAGGCATTAGCACTGTTGAAAACCCGAAAGTACACGCCTTTTGACACCACCCATTGTTTCACGAATTTTTATATCTCGTTATTTTTCTCTTACTAATCTCGAGAGTTCAGGCATAAACATCAGAATCAATAGGAATTTAACATCAAAAAATGAAAAATAAACATTTTTTAAGAATTACTTACAGAACATACAGAAGACTTAATTTGTATGTATTTATTTACTTTCTCGTACGTCTGCATTGTTGATTATATATAACTTATATTCTTATTTAAAAAGTTATTGTAGTGCACACTCGTCTAAGCGTACTGAAATATTCGCCATTATTTTTTCAATTTCATTTTAAAGACTGCATTACGTATGTGTATATAAGAAATATTAATTATGAAATTTGATATCTGCCAAAGGAAAAATAATAATATTAAAGTAAAAATTAAATTGGGCGCCTATTCAAAATACGAATATTGTTGTGGGTTTGAGTGAGGAGCCACACAAAAACAATGAACAAAAAACATTTATTTGAGATAGAAAAATAGGTTATATTAAACGTAAATATACAAACTGGAATGCAGGTTAGTAATCAAGGAATACGATTAGTAAGGAATATATATATACAAGTCTTGGAATTGAAGCCTTGTTGGAAATAGTATATCTGTGTAATATTATTCTGGATGAGTGGAGCTCTGCTTCTGCCGCGGTATTCTCTGTGGAACTTAGGTATCTCTCGCTAACTTACGGATCAGTCCCGATGTCTCTAACGGATTTCTACAGTTCTCTCTGTCATCCTCCGTAACGCACTATAGCAAGAGTATATGTATACTCAAGTCAAGTCTATTATTTTAGAAAAGGAGAAATTCCAAAACAAATATTCAATGCAATATCTTTTTCATTAATAAAAATTAAACGGTTTAAAGTTTTTCAAATTGAATTTATTAATTCTTTATAAATTACTTAATTTATGACTGTAACAATATTTTGGGTATGTGCACCTCTTGAACTAGATTTTCTCATTTCTTTTCCAACTGTGAAATTGATGTCTAATGGCCTTTTTATAGAAAGTATTATTAAAGAAAATTTACCTTTAGGGATTTTATTACCAAAAGCTTTAGTTTTTCTTTGTGTTAATAAGCAATCTCACAAGGTTAAGTTTTCAAGATTTTCCTCAGAAATTCTCATATTTCAACATTATTTTAAATTATTTTCTGAATTATGGTTTCTGAAATACTTAAATTCTAGAAATTTTGGCTTCACTATTTGTTTTTATATTCAATTATTATAATTCTCATCATTCCTTTTGTCAATAAGCTACTCGTTCAATGAAATACAAATGTTTCCTCATATGGAAACGTCTAATATTACCATCAGCATTACGGTCACTTTAGAGTTGCGCGTTGTTCCAGTATAAAAGAGAATGTTAATCCTATAGTCTCCCATATAGAGTCTAGAACATCACCCAAACCAAAACATTTCTGTGGGGGAATATATAGCACGTATTTTTCTTTCTGGTTTTCTTCTAACCAGCCAGTTTTGTTTTGTATTCATTGTTGGTTATATTTGCTAGCTAATTGTAGAAAATCCTATCCGTATTGATTTAACCTCAAGTTTTAGATTGAAATGTTGGTTGGTTATTTCGTTCTTGAAAAGTTATTAGTTTTGCTTAAGCAATATATCAAACTCTGTGTCATTTAGTAACCCGTACAGTTTGATATACTGCTTATATTTTATATTTTATGGGTTATTTAATAATAGCAATATATCAAACTCTATGAGTTACGTATTAACCCATACAGTTTGATATACCGCTAATATACATTTATTTTATGGGTTATTTAACAATAGCACTATATCAAACTCTCTGAGTTACGTATTAACCCATACAGTTTGATATACCGCTAATATACATGTATTCTATGGGTTATTTAACAATAGCAATATATCAAACTCTATGAGTTACGTATTAACCCATACAGTGTGATATACCGCTAATAAGCCTATATTCTATGGGTTATTTAACGATAGCTATATATCAAACTCTATGAGTTACGTATTGACTCACACATTTTGACATACCGCTAATATAGCTATATTCTCTAGGCTTTTTACCAATAGCAGTATATCGAATTTCCATGTGTAATTGTTATAACGAATAGAATTTAACATACCGCTAACGAAAAGCAACCAATTAAACCGGTAATCCTAATTTTTAATACCACATTTATTCTATTGGGGGGGGGGAACTGAGGTGATAATAATAGTTTTAGAGATACACGACTTACTAATTAACACATAGATGGGAGTAGAATATGATATTTCATAACTTTCACAAAGTATTTTCCGTTTATGTGAATATAATAAACCCGACTGGAATTAAATCTCAGCTTTCCAATTAACAATTTCCAGAAATTATTCATTACACAACAAACACATTCAAGCTTCAACACCTTATATTTCTAAACAGCCACACATCTAGGTGCAAACAGATTTCGTTGTTGCTTAACTTAGCCGATCGTACGTGTTTAAACGGGTTGTGTCCATAAAAGTTCAAAAAGAAGAATACACTTTCAACTGTATTTATTAGAAAATAAAATCTAATTTCATGGTCTATGAATGATTAAAATCTGATTATATTAGTGATTTTCCGTATATACTAAAAGCATGCTTAAATTGCCGACCGATTTTTAGGAGAAGAGAAAATTACAAAAGTTAATATTGTCAAAACGAGCAGAAAATTAAAGCAAACTCTTACAATGGGCTTGCTTCTTCATTCATGCGCCACGTCTATTTAGTTCAAATACGATCACGGCTATCCAAACTCCCTGTCATTATTGTTGTCAGCGGCAATTTGTTTTTAATTTAGCGAAGGCTTTCCCTCCGGTTCCGGCATTTATTCACACAGGTTCATCAAGTAGGTAACATGCTGCCTTCCTCTAATCTCTCATGTCCTAAAATTGACCCTGACAGGGTTATGTTTTACAATCTCTCATTTTACGTTAATGGCCAAGAAATTTCAATTTTTTCTTGATTCAGAACATAAGCAATTCATTTTTAGTTATAGCAATGAGGTTGATGGGAAGTTGAAATATATTTGTCATCAACATCAACTCTGTAGAATTTCTGTAATCCTTTTTATCTCCTTTGTGATAACAGATTACCCATTAGAAGATTATCTCAGTTCTTATCCGTAATGAGACAGTAAACAATAATTGATGAAAGATGTTTTTAAATTTAACTTGATATTCAAGATGTTTTAATGTTTTCACCACAAGCAAGACAATAAAGCACATGTGATACTGGTGATTACTGTGCGTTAGAGAATGCGAGAAAAATACTCTTAAGGAAGGAGGAGAATAAAATGACAAGAATTAAAACAGGGTATATCGATTGGCATTGCATTTAAAAGCTAACAGTTAAGCAAGAAGCTGAAAGAAAATTCTACAAACGCCATAGAAGAAATCCTAAATCAAGAACATACGGTTATGTGCTGATATTTCAACTAAATAGACGGAAACCTAAAAAAAAAAACACACACAATTGTTCTGTTGAGATTTTCCTCTTTGGCTGTTCGTCTTTATGAATTTAAACGCGGTACTAGTTTGCTTCCTGGATGTGCGTTGTGGTGCAGTGGATATCGGCTCGGAACGAAAAATCGGGGAGTCGAGTCCGAATTCCAGTGGAATTCCTTGCATTTACTTACGCGCAAATACCCTTGGGAAAGGTAGTAATCCCTCACTTCCCTCCAGTTGTGGGTTAAATAATAGGACAGATTGGGTTTTATAGCCTTGGATGGCAACCAGTCTACCGCAGAAAGCAATGGCAAACTACTGCAGGATAATCTTCTGCACAGTCAGTCAAGTCTTTTTCGAGACATGATCGCCCAAGCGTGTATCACGTATGGCACTTAATGTGAACTTAATTTTTTAAATGTCACTATAAGTTATATACCAAACTGTATCTACTGTCGCATTTCTCAACTGTGGAAGTCGCTTCTGTCTTTCCTTCCAGTTTAATTTGATATTGAATATTGTAGCTACAATTACCATCATCAACCGTCTTCGTCGTAAAATGTTGTATATTGTACTATTTGCTTAACATGTTTTTTCTCAGACTCTAACTCTGTGTGACTAATTATAGCAGCTTTATTCGCTTGAAGATTTAATGATTAATATAAAGTTTGAAAGGTATATGACAACAAATCTATGACGTGTTTCAGCAGTAAAAAAAGTAACTCCTGGCATGGGAAAGTCTTAAATTATTTGTAATCTTTTTTGCGTTTCCATATCGTTTTAATTTAGCATATGTTGCTTCCCGCACTCAATAATCCAGCGCCCATCCCATCTAGCCTTTCTTTTAGTGATTCTATTAACAAAATGTCTGACAGTGTAAGAAGCATGTTTCTAAATTTGACGTAAGGATTAGCACATTCAGATTTTTCTTGTATTTTTTAAATAAATATCGTATTCATTTTGATAGACTTGTATAATATTGTCACAGAATAGACAACATTATTGTATGTGAATATATGAACAGGAGTGAACAGTTGATCAAGGAATCAATTTTTCATGGGTTAAAACAACCGACATCCCTTTTGTAACAACTCGGAAAATTTGTCTTAAGGTGACGCATACGGCGATTGGCTCGAAGTAGATGTGCATGCTTATGGTTACAGCGATTTAAGATAAAAAAAAACGCCTGTAGGGGACACAGCGATGTATAGCCAAATCTAATAGGAGAATAGAATTAAAGTATCAGGTCCGTAGAATTTGCTGAAGGTGGTAGGTCTGGAAAATATATTAAAATTGAGACGTTATAGAACCAGAATAAATTCCTGTAAGGTTAATCATAGTGAGACAATGACAAATATGAAGGAAAATACACAACATTTAGAAGAACTTGCTCATATAGATGGTCTCATTCATTTTATAGCATATTCTCTTGGTAAAAGTCTAATCTTTCTACAACATGTTTCCTTGCACAAAATGAAGTTTCGTTTTTGTTCCATGCGTCCAATTTGCGTTATCATGCAGGATAATCGATGGTTGCTTTGATTCACGAGTAAAAATATTTCCCGATGTAATATTGGAAAGTATTCCCCGAATTCATATTAAAGTATTAATTATGAAGGCCACATTAAATAATATTTCATGATAGCGAAGGTTTAATTTCAGAATTCTCTTTTCCTTTTGATACTTTAAAATCAATTGTCTTTCTTCGCGTGGTTTGATCTGAGATAAAACGGCATACACGCAACTCGCAAAGTTTAAAAATTATACGTTCGTTTAGAAATCAACAGGTTGTCTGTGTACAAAGTTCTGAAATAGATGCTTCCATCTGGGTCATCTTAGAAAAACTCAGATACCATACTCAGCTGTTGGACAGTATCAAAACACCGTATTTCATACAACGAGCAGATTATGATCGATACCCATATCGGAACATTCATAAGTAAAATTTCTAGAGATCTCCGGTTGCCATATCCTCATTATGGTTGGTGAGGATATTGGGCACAACTTTTACTTCCTCACAAAGCGGTATTAGTCCAAGATTGGAGAGCGGGCAGTGTTCACGGTAATATCATACTAAATGTGTGGTCACTTAATTCCTCCGGCCAACATGCTCTTGAGACATGAGATGTACTTTCTACATTACAAGTCAGTCAGTCAGTCAGTCAGTTAAGTGTCGTATGTGATACACGGTTGGGCGATCATGTCTGGGCAGAAGATTATTCGCAATAGGTAGCCATTGCTTTCTGTGGTAGACTGATTGCCGACCAAGGCTATAGAACCTAACCTGTCCTGCTATTTAACCCATAACTGGATGGAAGAGACGGATTAATACCTTTCCCAAGGGTATTTGCGCGTAAGTGAATACAATGAATTCAACTGGAATTCGAACTCGGCTCCCCGGTTTCTCGTTCCGAGACGATATCTACTGTACCGCACATTACAAGAGATTTCTTGAAAGCCGAAATTATCCAAGTGTTGACAAATATTAATAGAGACCATGCGATCTGTCCATGTCAAATAGGTCGCTTTCGTATTGAAATCATCTTAGCAACTGAAGGCGGTTACATCAAATAAAAATGTGTTTCAAAATTATCATATAATTTCTGCTATAAGCAGAGAATTTCGGAGATGAATATGGAAGGTAAAATGGTGCAGACGAGTGCAGAATCTTGCAATATAGCAGAAACATATGGAGAACACGCTACACTTGTTCTTGGATAGCAAAATCTAACAAACGTATAGAAGTAGGCCTCCATCGATCAGGGTTGACCATGGGTAGCATCTTAGTTTTTTGTTTGAATGGCGCATCAGTGTCTCTGACTGTAGAAAACGATGCGGGAGTGACAGACTTTTTGTAGAGGTTGCATTTATGTTTTGTTTCTGGTTTATCGGATCTGTCATTTGCCTTATTTCGGACTCGCCTATCCATGGCAACTTGTGTTAGCTGCTCCTCCCTTGCGTTAAATAGTTGGGCCAGGGTTCCTCTCCATTTGAACCGGTTGAAAGCCCATGACTCCCTCTTGATGCCTACAGCGTTCAAATCGCGGTTTACGATGTCATAATACCGAAGGCTATCAATTTACCTACCATGGTTCTACCAATAAACGTATAGGTACATAATATTAGTAATCTAACAGCGCACTTTTAATTAGTTTCAGTCATATGTAGTTCCTGTTTTGTGGAACCAATTTTGATAACGAATATCTTTTGAATGTTTCTACAGGTCCTAATATGAACAAATTTTGGACAAATTCTTGACGAATGTTTGAATTCGTTTCCATTGGTTTACAATACAAAACATTTTGAAGAACGGAAGGATGTAATACAGCATGTAACAATGTCAAATGAATAGGGTGATACAGATAGAAGAGACCAACCGAGTTCCTAATGTATTTCCAGGGTTTTCTTTCTGTATCCAGTTTTATTTATAATGAATGGAAACAACATTTCTTCTTTAATCGTGTTCCACTGTCACTGGCGAGCAAGAATTAATATATACCAATGTATGCTAGCTTACAGCTATTTGATGAAACAAGGAAGCTTTTCCGATCACTGGTTAGGTAACCCTGAGCCTGGTCAGTCGCAAGATGGGTTACCGTTTGGAAACAACCAAATCCTGTAAACTTGGATGGGCGGGATAGTGTGTTAGATAAAGGATTGTAATGTTATATTGGAGTGCTGTGTTCGAATTCCAATGTCAGTTTGCTATTACAATTTAAACACTTATTACATATTCAATGATTTTCTTTCAATTTTCAAGACACACTGTAAATAATGGTGTATATATAAGAAGTTTGAAATCTAATTATTCTTTCTTTTTTATGAATATAGTTTTTAAATACTGAAATTATATATAACGCAAACGAATATTTAAAACTTTCGATATTATTTACGTTATAGATATTATAACGGTATTTCCTCTTCCATACACGTTGTTATTTGATACTAGCAGTAAAGCCGGGCGTTGCTCGGGTGTAATGAAAGCTTTAAAAATAATCCATGCTTCTGGAGCTCAGACTCTTTGGACGTTGGCACGAAAGACTAAAAAGCAATAGTTGTTTCCAGTTCAAGCGAAACTGTAGACTAAAAGAAAAATAAATGGATGTAAGTCAAATTTTGATTTCCTGGTATCGATATCAAATTTTCTGCACTATTGTAAGAACTGCAACCTTGAAACTTCTGAATATCGTTTCTTATGTCTTTGTCTATGAGTGTATTAAAATCTGATTAAAATCGGACCCCTCCTTCTATAACCCGATATTTTCGATTATCGATTTTCGATATTTATGGGGGGTACCTCGACACAAAACATAGCTAAGAACATTTGCAGACGCTTATGTGTAAATTTTCAAGAAAATCGGTTCAGCCATTTCGGAGTCTATAGGTAACGGACACAAACACACATAGAGACACACAGACAAAGTTTCATTTATGAATATGTTGAGATTTAGATATTTTTGATGATGAGCTGTTACTTGGGACGAGGGAAAACGTATAAGAAATTGATAATCTTCACACGAGAATTTTCAATGGGGATGTCTGCTTCTCATTTTTGTCAATAAAGTCAAAATAGCTGTTTAAAAGTTGGATAGAATACAACGAATAGCATTTTGTTTTCAAACATTGAATATAAAACTTTACGTGAATAATGCAGAGAAAAACCTGAAGTTCGGACGGGAACACACTGAGATTTTCAACGACATTTATTTGAAATCAGGCGGTAAATAACCCCCAGGATATTATTTTGGCAAAATCTGTATTAAAAGCAATTTAGAGGAAGAGGATTCATTGCTAATAATCAATACTTATTCTTATCAGTCATTCACACAGAGTCGGTGATGCAAAGTAAAATGGAGACAATTAATGTCCACACAAGTAACATGCAGATATGAAGACGTGAACACTGGCGAAATAAATACACACACATGTATATTTATTGGAAGTGAATCAACGAGAGACCGCGCGATTCTGGCATAAAGGCTGTCAATTTCACTCATAATACTATCATCAGAACATATGAGGAGGTTTGAGATTAAGTGTAATATATATATATATATATATATATATATATCTTTCTCACTCTCTTTCTATCTCTCTCTCTCTCTATATATATATATATATATATATATATATGTTATTTTACATCTAATTTAAAAGGTGACATAAGTAACACCCACGTCGGCGATCATGTTTCGAAAAAAACGTAACAGGCTGGTCAGATAATTTTCCTGCAGTAGGTGAGCCGTTACATTCTGCAGCAGGCAGGTTGCCAACTAAGCCTATAAAACCCAATCGGTCCTCTTATTTTACCCATATCTACACGTATGAGAAAAAAATACCTTTCCCATGGTTATGGGCGTAAGTGAATGCAACGAATTCAACTGATATTCCGAGCTTAACTCTTCGATTTCACGTTTTCAGTTGAAATCCATTCCACTTCAAGGCACATCCGTAAATAATAAACTGACAGGTGTTTTTGAATAAAGTAACACCTAAACAGAAGTTGTTTGATTAAAGTAACACCTAAATAGAAGTTTTAGATTTTGTACGGTTGAAAAAAACTTGTACCTACTGAGAGCGCACAAACGCACACAACAACACACAAACACACAACCCCCATATATATATATATATATATATGCATCTGTGTTTGTCCTGTGTGCATACCAGCAGATACGTGGAATTCATGCATTTAAAGATTGATATTGTAAATGAGGCTTAGCGAAATTTTATTTTGATTCTTTTCAGTATAACGTTTCTGCTCCCATTTATCTCTCCTATATCTGTGAATAGATATATATATATATATATATATATATATTAATTATTTATATTATATATTAATTATTCGCCACCCCAGTTTTTTAAAAGAAATTATGTGCATCATATGGACTGTTCTTTTTTCCAGTTTTTGTGCTCACTTCTCCATGCTAGCTTCTTTTTGTATATATATATATTCATTGATTTATTTTATTTTTAAATATTTTACTAAATATAAGGCCCACACAAAACTAAATTAGTTTTCTCAACTACAATGTACTTTAATATACCATAATTAATTAATTCTATAACATAAGCATTTTAGCCCTTTTACTCATGAAGTAATTAAAAAACTTTCAACTTACTGTTAATCTTTATTAGTATTATATGGTCCCATTAGATACCTTACGCAGACAAAATGTTTTTCTTTAAAAGGTAATTAATAATTATGTTTAGTTTATAACTTATACTCTAACATAAATAAAAAATAAATATTATTTTATATTAAAATGCCCGCAAAAAACTAAATTGATGTTCTAAATAAAATATAAGTAAGAATACTACAATTATTAAACAAAATTAAAAAGTGACAAGTCTAGATCTAAGCTATCCTGGCCACTTTCCTAATCCAAATGTTTTACTCTATGTTTACATAATTCAAAATGCTGATTGGCTAGTTTTGACACACCTAAAATGATTTCCTCTAACCACGGCATCCCAATATTTTAAATAACCATGAATTAATCTTATATTATCAATTATAAATCGTTTTCACCGTTTATTTAAACATACCACTTGAAGAGGAACAGTTATGTTCCGAAACATGAATATTTTTGTGTAGTGATATTATGCTTTTATAAACCATTGTAATAACAAACTTACAGTATATATAACGCATAATGAGCACCTTGAGGTGGTGCAATGTTTAGCAAGCTTGTCTTGCTAGAACTATTGCAATTCAGTACTGAGTTAGATCCTCACTGGGCGCTCCATACTTTCGGCCTTGTGCTATATCTAAGCTGCACTTAGTAAATTACTATATAACACATAATTAGTGATTTTTTGAACGAGAGAACTTTGGTATATGTGAAAGAATTATGAGAAGCTCTGTACGTTTTGCTTAAATTGTATAAGTATTTATGTTATTATTAATATTACCTGCCCTTTGTATAATACATTAAGTGTTCATAATGGTATCTGTGTCGTTACACGTTTTTCGAGTTCCAAATTGACTCTTTAGATGAATAAAGTTTTGACTTTACATATCGAGATCGTTTGTCTTGGCCGTCAGAAAACGGGTAGTTACTGCTGGTAGTCGCTACCCGATCACTTCTGACCCTATCTACGCACTAAGAATCCTAAGTGTCTGCCTCGAACAGGCTATTCATAAGGAACCAATATATCGCCGGGTGCCACAAAAAGGAGGAACGCCTCGGACAATTTTGGGCTAATTTTTGAAGATCAAGTGACAACACTTGGGCTATTCTAAAGTTCGAAAAAGAATGTTGAAAGGCAGAGATATAATCTGTTTCCCTTTCTAGTGATCAACGTTGAAGTTCCTGGGGGTCATCCGTCGACAGCAATTTGATGGACCTCAGCTTGAATAAGGGTCTGAAAAGGGCTTTCCTTTTGGAAGAAAGGTGACTCGGCGACTGTGTCAACCAAACAAATGCTACCTTCTTGGGGAGGAAACGCTTCTTTTTACATATGGCGTGGGTAGTCAGTTGGTATATATCAGAGCGCTAGCATGAGATATAAAGATGGCTCCAAACCTTACATGTGATAACATTCGTTTCTGGCTGGCAAAGTTGGAGCGGATTGAGACTTGGCATATCCTACCGCTCGTTTCATCCTGCTTCGCCCTTTTTGTATTTTTCATTGTCTCTCACCGTTTTTTTTTAAAGAGGAAGACTGAGGCGAGACATTACCTCCGTCTCCATATGTGACTAGTGTTGCTGCTGCTATTACTGCTTTTGGTGTTGGAATTGCTTTTTCTTGGCATGTAGGATACACTACTAGGACGAAGGATGGGTTGTAGTCTTTTGTCCCCTCCACACGATCTCCTTCCAATTACATAAAACATAGCGGCATTGCTGTACTTCTTTGTCCTCACTGCTTCCGTTGATATTTTGGCAGCGGCTGTGGCACTGGTTTCTTACCGTCACAAGTCCTTAAACAGGTTCCCCGAAACGCCAGAGGTCCTTCATAATATCACTAGCCTTCCGTAGATTTTCTGCTCCAAATTGTAAGTGTACTAGCCATTTTCAGAAGTTTTTTGCGGGACATTGTCACTTTAAAGACAACGTCCCCGGTTACAATACCTGCGTTACTTATCGGAAAGACATTCACAACTTGTCCATTCTGGGCGAAAAAGTCCCCCAGCCGGTCCTTGATAGTAGCCACAGACATCCAACGCACTGTAACCTTTCTTTTGACGTTGCCCATGTATTTCGCCTGAAGACGTACAGTTTCGAAAATTAATATACTTTCGGCCATCATGCTGTTCTACGTGGCAATCGACATGTTTGCCATAGTTATCAAGTCTATTTTCAGGCTTTTCAGCGTTTCTCTTATTGTCTCCCTGCTGACATCAAAACATTTCCGAGCTTTTACATCGACTGTCAACTGAGTGATTTTATTGTTGTCCATGTATTCAACGCTTCAGTAATCATCAGGAACTCATTCCTGTTAAAATATTTTTCATATCTGAACTGTAATTGGGCATAGGAGCTCGCACATTTTGGGGAGAGGGACTTTTTTCAATTCAAGTCATTTCGCAGGGTGGAGGTTGTTCCACTTGCTTCGCTGATGGCTATGAAGATTCTGTAATTATGTTCGGGGCACGACCACAGTAAATAAAATAGCTAGTTCGAGCCAACAATGAAACCTGACAAAGAAAGAAAAAATATTAAAACAAGGAGAGAAAGAAAAGATTTTCGTGTAAACTACGAACAGCAAAAATGTTTATGAATTGAAAATTAAAACTTATGAAAGGGACACCTATAAAAAACTGATTAAAACTGGACGTAAAGATTAAAAGACAATTGCAGTAAACTAAAAATTGACATACAACTGATACAAAAACAAAGAAAACAAAAGATTTACAAAATAAAATAAAATAAAAAAATATTCGTGTCAGCCCAAAGTTGAGAAAAGAATAAAAAACAAAAGAAAATTGAAAACTGTCCACTAGTAAAAATTTAAAATAACGTAAGCAAACTTAAAGGAATTCGGTTCTTAAAAACTTCATCCGGGCTTGTCTATTTTTCTGAGACGAGGTAGTATTTACTGTATTTACATTATCTGAACTATTGTCCTCATCTTTGTTGCCATTTGCAAGACGTTTCGGCAGTTGTACGCTCCAGCCTTCGTTAGGTGCTAGAAATTTTGAACAGAACGCAAAAACCAAGGAAGAGAGTACTGGTTGCTATGTGTTGTCAGTTGTTCAATATGGCAGTGAATGCTATACAATATCATTAAAAATTAAGGAAAAACTTGAAGCAACTGTAATGTGGTTCTACAGAAGGATGTTGCAAATATCATGGATCGAGCATGTTAGCAATGATGAGGTTTGGAAATGATGGAAACTAAAAGAAAATTAATACTGAGCATCAGGAAGAGACAGCTGAAATTTATGGGACATGCAATGAGGAAGGAAGGGCTTGGAGAACTTGATACTAACAGGCCTGATAAAGAGAAAAAAAGAATCAGAGGAAAGCAACTGATAACATATTTGAAGGACCTAATCAGGTGGATGATGGAACGTGGGTTGCATGGTGTAACAGGAGAAGGCGTGCTAAGAGCCACCAGGGTTAGGGAGACGTGGAAAGCCATGTTCCCCTACGTCCTGAAGGGACATGGTTCATAAAAGAATATGGACAAGCCATCTGCGTTAAAGCAAATTTTAGACGATAGAATTTATACATTAATTCTAGTTCAACAGATTTGTAGCACAACCCTTTCTTCTGTTTCTAGTATGATTGTAAAGACCTTCGTTACAAATGCATACAATTAATAATAGACGATGATCAGTTTGCAATATAAATTGTCTTCGTAATATCCTGGAAAGTTTCCTTGCACCAAAAATTATATCAAAAGCTTCTTTATCAATTTTGCTGTTGCATTTTTCCGTATTTGTCAAACTTCTTGAAGCGTGGGCGACTTCTTTTATTATACTGTCTTCAAATCTATGGCCTATGACGGTTCCTATACTGCATTTTTTCGCGTCCGACTTTACTATTAACTCTGAAGTTAACATTTGTATTATTATAAAAGAAGTATGTCATTCTGCTGACCAATTCAATATTTTACCCTTAAGAAAATTTTAAGTGGTCGCAATTTGTTGATATCTTGCACATGAATATTAAATTGTTAATCTAAGAAATGATTGTAGGTTTTCCAAAATCTTCGGAAGAGGCATTTTTTAAATAGCATTTGCTCTTTCAATATATGGCACTGCCTTTTTTCATCATTGACCTAAATATTTAATCTTACAAAGAATTGACAGTTCATTTCACAGATGTGTAGCTAGTTAATATGAACGAATGGGTTCCTAGCCTGAACCCGGCTTTCTCTTTTGTTATGATCTAAATCAACATTCCCAACCTCCCCAGTTTGTTTTGACTTCCTTTTATCTCGGCAGGGTCAGCCATTGATTTTCTCATTCCATTAACTTTTTTACCCCTTCCCACTCCTTTAGCGAGTGCGCTTCTCGTTTTAACCGTCTGGCGGAATACAGCGGTTACTTTTTTGTGAGATGGGACGGGTTTTGCTAAGATTGTTCATTATTTTGATTTTAAAAACATGTATTTTTTGTTTGTTTTTGGGTTCATTCCCCTCCCATCATTTCACCTTTCATTAAATGTTTTAAATATATAATATTGTACATAAATGCATTTTTACTGTCATGTGTTTATTTCCCCTTTTTTAGGTGCCCCTTTTAAACTATTGGTATTGTGGTGTATGAAGGATTGGGAGGTGATGGATGGGTTCTTGTGGCGAATGTGCAAATTGTAATGAGTGAATGGGTCATGATAATGTTTAACTAGGTATAGGATAGCTAGTGTAGACCATGCTCTACCCAACCACTTTCGGCAGTGTGGCATAATTTCTGTATTTTTCAGAAATAAATACTCTCAATGAATGGGTTCCTAGCCTGTACCCGGCTCTCGCTTTTGTTATGATTCAAGTCGAGATCTTCCCACCGCAGTTTGTTTTTGGCCTCCTTTTATCTCAGCTGAGTCAGCCTTTGATTTTCCCACTTTATTGATTATTTTATCCTCCCCAACTCCCTTACTGAGTGTGCGTCTTGATTTCGCCGCTTGGCCGAATACAGTAGCCACTCCTTTTTGTGGAATGGACGGATCTTACTAACATTGTTTAATTTTATTTTTAAAAATTATGTTTGTTGTTTGGGTTGATCCCCTTCCCATCAGTTCATTTTTCATTAAATCTTTGATATATATTATATTATTGTATGCATTTTATTGTTATGGTTTATTTCCCCCCTTTTTTAGATGTTCCTTGTAAAAATGTGGTATTGTGGTGTGTGAAATATTGGGTGGTGATGGATGGGTTCTTATTGGTGAATGTGCAAATTGTAATGAGTTATTGGTTCGTGATAGCATTTAGCTATATAAAGCATAGATACTGAAGACAGCCCTCTACCCAACCCCCTTTTCGAACTTGTTCCGCAATTTATGTAGCAGTACATGAATAAATGTCCAGTTCAGTTCACAGATCTTGAACTCGTATTCATGTAGTCTTTGAAATTAGTCGTTCAATCAAATTTCCCTGATGTATTTTCGTTACCATCTTCCTACGTATATCATATATGTAAGAGACAGTACAGTCTGATTTAGTCAACATAATAATATCCAATGTTTGCGTGAAAATACTTGAAAGTACTTTAACATAAATGTTTTATACTGTATCCTTTATATGGATTGATAGTAAAATAGTTTTGGACTTCCTCATAGGTCATTTTTTTAATACCATTTAATTTGGTAGGAGGATAAACATATGGTGTGTGGCAGCCATTAGAAAAACCTGCACAAACGAATTCTCAATTTCTTTAATATAAACTGCTTGCGTGTCCCATTTCGAAGAACTTTTTTAATAACTTTAATATAAATTCAGTATTAACTATAAAATTTGCTGTTAATAGAATCCAACACATCAAAATGTACATTTCTTTTTCAGCTTAAAAATTGCTATCACATATTAATTTCAAAATATCTTTTACTTATATTTTCCTAACTAGACTGGGAGAATATACGCGAGTTTAAGATTACCCAGTTTCTTTAAATCTCATTTTTCTCTAAAGTTCATATAAATCGAGCCAATCCTCACCCAGTAAATTCCAGTGGAACTTAATACATAAACATGTGCTTTTTCAGTTTTATCTTCGAGAGCGATGTTAAACGTAACATTTCCGAGAAAAAATTCTTGCCTGATATTACTTAGAACTTAATTAGTTTCTTAAAATTTACGCTTGCTAATTCTGTTCCAGTTTATAATTAAGAGAAAAGGCTCTAGGCAAGGGATAAGAGTGATATGTCCCAGTGATTGTAATAAAGGGTTCGGTTCGAAATTCCTAGCATCTGAAGAAGAATTGAGCGTACAACGGCCGAAACGTCGTATAAATGGCAACAAAGATGAGGACAATAGTCCGAATAATGTAAATGTTACCCCATCTCTTCAAAGATCATGCGTTAATAGTTCTAATATCGCTACTGTAATCCCATCGTTCTTTATTCCGTTTTGTCATAAATCTTCTATTTGGAACTTTCAGTTTTTAGCTCGTAGCAATAATTTCATTTCTGTATTCCATTTGCTTATATACCTCTAGTAGTTGTGTTTGTGACCTGCTTTTGCAAAATGATTTTTTTTAATGGACAGCACTTTCAAAGACAATGCATGCCGCAGCCATAGCATGAGATCAAGTCTTGTAGTATTTTTTTTTTTGGAAATACTATTTTGGTGCTCCTGCCTTTTCGATTTTTGTTTATTTCAGACGTGCCGTTCTGTTCGATTTTTGCTGTATCGTGACTTAAATTGACAATTTTGGCACTCTTCAGGAACAGTCTGTATCGTTAACTTTCAGTTCTGTTCAAGTTCCATAAGAACTCGAGAGCGTATTTCCGTATTGTTACTTTTAGAAACGGCACATCCAACTAGCATAAATAATAGAATGGAAAAACCAAAGACTGTTCAAGTCAAAATGAAAAAAAAGTGAGGCCGAAAACCAAACTGGGGAGGTTGAGAATCTCGAATTTTCCTGATCCCCAGCGTCTGTATTCATGCCACTTAAACAAGTCCACGTACTATTCTAGAGACGTGATTTCAACTCCATAACAATTCAATACCTCTAATTTGAAGTATTTAAAATCAATTACATTCACTTTTTCCTTTTTCTTTTTTCTCTCTCGTCAAAATACTGATTTACTAATAAGTCGAAATTAAATTTCATAATCAAATTTCTATTGTTGCTGCTGGAAAATTTTCATGTCTGCAGTTTAAATCAAGTTTGTTAACATTAATCAACTTATTTGTATCGTTTGGCTATCGTAATATAATTCTGACAATATCATGAACCGTTTCTGAAATCATAATAATTAGAATATCATGAAAATTATGGCCAAATACAAGCGTAGGTTCACAAAAATCGAACTACATATGCCTCTATTGTTTTATGTTTGCGTGACTATTTCAAAATGTTCCCTGTGCAACACGTAATGTCTAATAATTTCATTACTTGTTTTAATGAATTCATAATTGTTTGTAATTTTCATTAGCTTGCTCAGTTTATAAAGGCGCACGAAAATTTCAGTGATGGTTATATTCAGCAATAATCCTTAATATCTTGCTTCAAAGAATGTTCATCTACGTACCATAATCTCCGAAGGGGGAGACGATCATGGCTCTCCACACTGTCGTGTCCTTTGATTAGCTTGTTTGGAAAATAATGTCGGGCTTTAGTATAAATCTTCTAATTATTCAAATAAATTAATAGAATATTCTTCAAGAATTATTACCCATTCATAATGAATATAGCCTACGGAGAATTGGCATGGCAAAGGACACGTTCCAGAGGCTGAGTAAAGTATTAAGAGACAGGAAAATTTCGCTAGAAACAAGGAAAAGGAGTACCGGATTGCTATAGGGTGTCAGTTCATCAATATCGCAGTGAATATTGGAGAATATCATCAAAGATGAAGGAAAACCTGAAGCAAATGAAATGTGGTTCAAAAGAAGGGTGTTGCGGATAGCATGGACCGAGCATGTGAGCAATGATGAGGTTTGGGACAGGACGAAAACGACCTTTTCTCCTCATCAGGATGTTCAGCAGCAGAATATGAAATATCTGCAGCAGATGTCAGCAGCTGGTACAGAGGCACAAAAAGAACAAGCAGCAGCAGCGTCAAGAAAAAGAATACGAGGAAATAGACAAATTGCCCCCACTCCGGTCCTTATCTTTAAAACGTGGGTGAAACGATCTGAAAAAAACTTCTAATAAAGAAAAGAAGCCTCGGTATAGCAGGGTTGAATGAGTCGTGGGTCAAACCAAGTTTCAATCCGTCCAAGCTTCGCATGAGCAAAAAGAAGAACGTCTGAAATCAACGAGTCACTGGTACTGTTGCTAATTTTCGTCATCTCCCGCCACCAATACATCCCAAATTCTACAAATTTTTCTACAAATACATTTTCTATAAGGAGGAGGATATTTCTATTGTTAACAAGCAGGCGCTCGAGAGGGACCTAGCGTCGCAGAGAAAGGCCCTATTAAGCCCAATGTTTAAATTGACAGCTAAGGTACCTGGGGTAATAACAACTGCAAGGATGCCAGTTATCAATGTGAACATGGTTTAGAAGAAACGGCTGCGCACGCATTCTACAATTGTCCTCAGATGTCCCCATTTCTTGGTTTATGTCGACGAATTGACGGCTCGCATCGAGGCCAAACAACTCGCGTTCAACAATCTTGCGTACGCCTGTGACAGTGTGTAACCCCGTACTCTGGGGTGAAAAGGATGGTGTTTCAGAAATTGGTGATTAGTATGAGGTGCAATGAGAGAATCTTGTGATATGAACATTATTCTTATCAGCAACTGATTAGATTCTTTGAGCAAGATGAAAATTAGATCCGATAGAAAATGTTTGATATCGACAGATTTCAGCAAAAGGTGGATAGGTAAAACCAGCCTGGTTTCCATGAATGAGGCCAGACTTGATTTTCTTTTTTTAAGTCTATTTTGTCACAACGGGGCCGGTTTCCTGCAAGCACACCCCTGCTGAATTTAGACTACTTTTGTGTCTCTAATTACTGTGAATATATGTTGTTCCTAGACTGTTCTCGGCTTTCTTTTTTGTTATGATCCAAGTCGAGATTCCCAACCTCTCCAAGTTTGTTTTTGGCTCCACTTGATTAGGTCTGTTTTTTACTTTACCAATTCAATATTTATTTCATCTTTTCCCTCTCTCACCGTTTGACAAAAACAGCAGCGACTCTGAAATTTTATGGGGTGGACTAGACTTACTAACATCTGTTTATTTTAGTTTGAATATTTTATTATGTTTTTGTTTTTTCTTTGGGTTATTCGTCCCCACCAATTTTCATTTTTCATATCAGCAGATTTTTTTTTGTATTACATCTAAATTTATTTATAAATGGAACTTTGTCTGTTTGTGTGTGTGTGTGTGTGTGTGTGTGTGTAGACTCCAAAACGGTTGAACCAATTGTCTTGAAAAGTTAAACAGTTGTACTATAAGCATCTGCAAGTGTTCTTAGCAAGGTTTTGTGTCGAGGTATCCCCGATAAATATCGAAAATCGATAATCGAAAATATCGGGTTACAGAAGGAGTAGTCCGAATTTAATCAAATTTAATACACTCATAGACAAAGACATAACAATCGATATTTAGAAGTTTCAAGGTTGCAGTTCTTACACTAGTGCAAAAAATCGATAATATATATATAAAAAGCCAAGATGTTTATGCGTGTGTCTGTTTATCTGCCTGTATGTCTGTATTTTTCAGCACTTTTATTTTAGTTTTTGCTTCGGATTTGACTCTAAGAAGGCATAATTGTAGTTCTTAGTCTCAGCCATGATACTATTTACTCAGAGGACTTATTTAGCCTTCAAGATTCAGTTTACGAAGAAAAAACTTATTTGATATCGATACCAGGAAATCAAAATTTGACTGACATCCATTCATTTTTTTTCAGTTTACGGTTTCGCTTTAACTAGAAACAACTATTGCTTTTTAGTCTTTCATGCCAACGTCCAAATAGTCTGAGCTCCAGGACCATGGATTAGTTTTACAGCTTTCATTACACCCGAGCAACGCCGGGCTATACTGCTAGTTGTATATAAATAAAATTTATATGTTATGTGTTACGTTTTCTTTTACAAGTTTCCTCTTCGAGTATGTGGTATTGGTGCATATGGAGTACTGTGAGGTGATGAATTAATTTTTTTGGTGAATAAATATATTTTAATGAGATTGGGCCTTGAATGCGAGCAGCTAGGTATAGGATAGACAGTGACGACCGACCTTAATCCACTTCATTTCGACCATGTGCCACATTTTTGTATTTCTAATGAAAGTAGATGTTTAGCTTACTGGGAAAAGCGGTTGATTAAATAGCAAATAATCGGAGTTCAGCGAATAATGAATCTATCGAGTGAACCCAGTTGTGAATCTACCGGTGGATCAATCATATTGCAAGCAGCTACGTGAATATACCAAGACGAAGTTATACAACAGTGTACTTCCAACACATCAATAACTTTATAGGCTACAGCAAACAACGACTTTATCATAGTGTTCTATGCTACGTCTAACAAATTCGAGATGTCATTTTCTTGAATTGACTTGTGATGTGAAAGGTATTCCTTATATCAATTGTTAAATATCCACTTGATAACTTGATTATGACGATGGTTCCAAATACTTTGCAAAACTGATTTTGGGCACCATTAGCGTTAATCATTATTTTTTCCAGATCTAACCAATGCATCAATGCTGGTGATATATGCTAGAAAGTGGATCTAATGCACATTCACCTTTCCAAAATCCGACTGCCAGAGGTTAATCTATAAGTTCAACTTTACTTCGAGGAAACGATCAGTTACATGTTGCCAAGATAACACTGCAGATGCTCACCGGCTGAAATTACGAGACGTTGACACATCCACCATATACACGTGATTACCACTTTTTATTAAGCATTCTGACAATATTTCTAGATAAAATTCATTATCTCGCAGAGAATGTACACTAACTGCATTTGAATATTTATTGGAATCCAAAAGTTTGCATCCGAGTTGCAGAAAGATATAAACTTTCAGAGTACATTTTTGTCTCATTTTAGCCATTTTAAATACATTTATTTAAAAATACGGTTTACTCTCGCATCGATCAAGAATCTACCTCGCTGTTGAGCTTGAAAGCACCTCCAATCCGTGGCGGACTTAGTTAAGAAATGGCTCGTGAATTTTACTGCTTCCAAAACGAAGCTCCTATCTATTAAAGATAACAGACAATCGCTCCTACCCCCACTATTAATATGGATTAGGCTAGTCTCTCTGAACGCAAAACACTGCGTCTCCTCGGGTTAACTCTCACAACAGACCCAAAGTGGAATGACTATATAGAATCAATAGCTAAATCCGCTGCTAAGAAAGTCGGTTCTCTGTCAGGTCAGGAAGTTTTTTTTCCGTCCGAAACAATCCTGCACATATATAAATCTAACATTCGCTCATATATAATATATATAATATACAATATATATATATATATATATATATATATATACTATATATATAATATATATATTTATATCATATATAATATATATAATATATAATATTTGATAATTCATTTTTTGGTTACTTCTGTTTTGAAGAATGGTATGAAATTAATAAAAAGAAAACAAGTTGGTCAATTACAGAATGATTAGAATTTAACTTTCCTTCTCACATTACAATTGGCAATATTTAGCTAAATTAATCAAAGTCAGATAATTGAGATTTTTTATATGCTTTTTGAAACTGATGAGTCAAGAGAGAGAAAATATTAAGCTGATATGTGGGCTGGTGTCATGATACCGCAGCACATCAATCAATATATTAATATCCCGAAAGTAGAAGCGTAGATTAAAATAAAAAAGTTACAAGTTTACGAAAAATTATCAAGTTAGGACGCAAGAGCAAAATAATTACGAACAAAGACTGATAGGTTTGAATTACTTTAGAAAACGGACACGTAAAAGAGTAAAATGGAATGAGACATGAATCTTTATTCCATTGGTAGAATTTTTGTAGATAACTTTTTTATAGAATTTTCATAAAAGAAAGAGCAAATTACAGGAATGTCCTGAAGAATCTCTGTAAAGAATGAAGAGAAATTTTAACTTCTTCAGTTGGTGAGATAAGAGTGAAGGACATGTATGGTGTAAGATATTTATTCCTCTTCTTCTGAGCGATAATTAAAGCAAAAATAACAGAGCTTCCGTTTTTCTTTCTACATGCCCCAAAATTGAAAATAATTTGCTCTTCCTAACTGTTATTAAAGCAGGCGTGTCTAGCAAAAAGGTTTAACGTCTGTTACAACTACTATACAACGCTATATAGAGGTTGCAAACTTTCTCAGTAATTCGACTCATACTAAAACGGGTGCTTCTAAAAAATGAATAGAAGTAATCTGTTCAACTTGTACAGCGAGAATATTTTGAGGACACTACAAGTTATGCCTGGATTTTGTCATCGGACGCCACAATTTCAACAACCTAAGTTACGCAGATGATACAGTGCTGATAGCAGACACAGAAAGGAAACTACAAGACATCCTACAGAAGGTCGCTGAAGAGAGTGATAGGAAAAGTCTACAAATAATCTGTAAGATAACCGAATGCATGGTCATCAGTAAAAACGGCAACCCAATATGCCAAATACAGGTCGGAGATACTTGAATGAAGCAGGTGCAAATATTTAAATACCTGGGAAGTATTATAACAGAAGACGGAAAGCGCGACACAAATCAGCATGGCGAAAGAGGCATTCCAGAAGTTGAGGAAAGTATTAAGAAAAAGGAAAATTTCGCTAGAAACAAGGAAGAGATTATTGGATTGTGATGTGATGTCAGTTCTTCAATATGGCAATGAATGCTAGAAAATATCATCAAAGATTAAGGAAAAACTTGAAGCAACTGAAATGTGCTTCCACAGAAGGATGCTGCGAATATCATGGATCGGGCATGTGAGCAATGATGAGGTCCTAGAAATGATGGAAACAAAAATGAAATTAATACTGAGCATCAGGAAGAGACAGATGAAATTCCTGGCACATGCAATGCGGAAGGAGGGTATGGAGAACCTGATACTAACAGGCCAGATAGAAGGGAAAAGAGACAGGGGAAAGCAACGGATAACATATTTGAGAGACCTAATCAGGTGGATGATGGAACGTGGGTTGTATAGTGTAACAGGAGAAGGCGTGCTACGAGCCACCAAGGATAGGGAGATGTGGAAAGCCATGAAGAAGAATCCAACCGGTGTAAATTGCATGAATTACGATCACTAAATTCAACCATTGAGAATGATGCTATTGCTGTTCAGTGCCTTATTTGTTTGCTATAATCGACGCTAAGTTCATGATCTTTCGTTTTTTAATTTGACATAATTCATGATTATGCTAATAAACAATTGCAATTCAAATTTTAATAATTTTTCTCTTCCTACAAAAAATATGACGCAATATTTTCGGTTGGCACAAGGAAAAGTGATTGCAAGTGGAATATAACAGCTCAGTTTATATCCACAGAAAGCAACATAACCGTGCTTATATTAATGTTTGATAGCCGAGGATGTGCGTGGTGGCGCAGTGGATGTCGGTTTGGAATGAGAAATCGGAGCACCGAGATCGAATTCCAGTTGAATTTCCTGCATTCACTTACGCACAAATACTCTTGCGAAAGGTATTAATCCGTCTCTTCCCTCCGGTTATGGGTTAAAAAGAAGGACAGATTAGGTTCTATAGCCTTGGTCGGCAACCAGTCTACCGCAGAAAGCAACGGCAACCTACTGCGGGATAATCTTCTGCCCAGTCAATTATGTCTTTTTCGAGACATGATCGCCCAAGCGTGTATCGCGTATGGCATTTAACTGACTGATTTAGTAGCCGAAGTATATACGGCCAGTTTAGGGCATGTACTGGAAGTTCCCCGCCTCAAATTACAATGAGGAAATTTCACCGTGAGACAATTTAATCTCTGGGAAACATCACCGTAAACGGATAAGAATTAAACAATTTTTTAATGGGTTCTAATTTTATTAATCAATGTATATAAAGCATCTTTAAAATTTACTAAGCATGAATAACTGATACGATGTAATTTATTTTCATTTATTTTCTAATTAAATCTTAGGTTTCGAATAACTGACAGTATGTTCTATCCGTCGTACGTAGTTATGGATACGATTACTGTCATTGTAATATAGAACGCGTCTTTGAATTCTCTCGGAAGACGAAATATCAGATTTCTATCTTTTTTCATACATTTTGCCAGCCATGTATTCTGCATTCATTACTTCAGTTGGGGTTTTTCATTCATAATGCAATCCCAAATGTTCCAAATATTGTAGTAGTTACAGTGGCCCGACAATATTTTTCGGACACTTTTAAAAAAGTACTTCAAGGTGGTTACTAGTGCCAAAAACTTTTGAGATTGTAAGTACGTAGTTGAGGAGTGAAAATCCACTACTAGTGTAATCATTTTTTTAGTTTGGCTTTGATAATTTTAGTTTTTTGTGATATTTGGGAAAACTTGCGCGACACTATTTTTTTGACATGACAAAAAATCCTATTTTATTAAGAGCTAAGTTCATGTATATGTTGCTGTATGCAAATTTCCTGTCTGTACACTTAGCTGTCATCATTAGAATCAATTATCTGTTCTATTTTACTGGCAAAACAATTAAGTTTAATGAAGTAAAATGCATTCAAAAGAAGTCGTTTGTTTGGCACGGAAGAAGCGGGATGATGGCCTCAGCATCAGAAGGATCGCCATGGATTTGAAGCTGTCTAAATCAACGGTCGAATACATACTGAAGACAAACTCCGAGCGGAAAAAGAAGAGAGGACGGAAAATATCAATTGGCAAGAGGACTGAAAGGAGAATGAAGAGGACTGTGACACGGCTTTTGACATCTGGAGAAAAAGTTACAGCAAGAAAAGTGAAGGAGAAATGTGAATTGGATGTAAACGTCCGAACAGTACAAAGAACGCTGCATAGGATTGGTTTGAAGTATGCAAAGGCTAAGAAAAAATTTACACTAACAAAGAAACACAAAGGAGCAAGACTGGAGTGTGCTAAAAGGTGGTTAACAAAGCATGTTGACTTTAAGAAGGTTATATTTACTGATGAGAAGCGTTTCAAGTTTGATGGGGCCCGATGGATGGTGTACTTGGTCGAGAAGGGGTGAGCCTTGCTGTACTGAACTAACGACAGATGTGAGGAGGAGGAGTTATGGTTTGGGGTATGATCTTTGTTTATGAAAATATATGGTTGGAGTGGCTGAAAGGACGACAGAACAGCGAAAGCTACAAACAGTTGCTGGACGATAAATCCCTACGAAGGATAAGAAGAGAGATAGGAAATGATTTCGTTCTACAGCAAGACAATTGCAGCATCCATGTGTCAAAACTCATGAAAGAATGGATGGCTAAAATGAATATGACTACTTTGGAATGGCCTGCAAAAAGCCCAGATCTAAATTTAATAGAAAATGTTTGGGAAAAGCTTGCGCAACTTGTCTATGATGGACCTGAAATAACGAAAGGGGCTCAACTATAGGAACGGATACTAGATGCCAAAAAACAACTAATAGAAACACGTAAAGAGAAATTATTGTGCATATGTTTGATCATTATGAAGAGAGATTGATAAAAGTTATAAAGAAGAAAGGTGATATTACAGATTATTAACAGTTTTTAAACGATGTCCGAAAAATAATGTCGCTTGTGTTTTGTAAAAAATGATGAAAAATAAATATTTTTCCTTACCTAATCGATTTTCTTCCGTTTTTATTACAGGTATTGTAATTCTATTGAAGGAATTTCGCCACTCTATGGTACTCGGAAAGTCGAATAATAAAGTGCCCGAAAAATATTGTCGGGCCCCTGTATTTTCCCTTCAAAGCTCTTATTTTCTCTTCAACATTATTATTACCCTTTGGCAATTTTTTCGTTATGCCCATTTCACTGTTTAACTAATACAGAGATTTCCAGATTCAGATTATCTATATAATTATAAGATGATTTCACGACGTGAACCACCCTCGCGGTGAGCTTCCCATGGTGAACTTTTCGCAAGAAACTGATTGCAATTAAATTTTCTTTGGGGTGAATTGTTGAAAGTAAACATCCCAGAGGTGAATTGATGGCGATTATGCAACATTATATTGTTAAATATACTAAGTCAGTCAGTTAAGTGCCATAAGTGACACACTCTTGGGCAATTCTGTCTCGAAATAGACATGACTGACTGAGCAGGTAGTTATCCCGAAGTAGGTTGCCATTGCATTCTGCGATAGACTGGTTGGCAGCTAAGGCTATAAAAGAACCCAATCTGTCCTGTTATTTAACCGATAACTGGAGGGAAGGGACAGATTAATACCTTTCCCAAGGATATTTGTGCGTAAGTGAAAGCAACGAATTCAACTGGAATTCAAAGAAGGCTCCCTGATTTGTTGTTCCTAGTGGATATCCATTGTACCACATCCAAGTTTATAATAGACTAATCCTAAATGTTACCCCAGTGTTTTTCATATAATATTATCATTTGTTCTTAAGATTGCAGAGGTTTTTGTTTTGCATTTCATAGACCGAATTTATTATAAATTCAAGAGGAAAGACAGAAGACGTATAAGAGTTACTTTTTGGTTTCAGTGAGAAAAAGAAAGAAAGAAAAAATATCAAGAGGTAGAATGAAAACACGAGAAATCGGGGCAGCCAATAACGCACTCATGAGTTTACCATCATTTTCAGTGTAATGGAAACACTTGTCACTTTCAAATCTTCTCATTTGTATTCACTTTCGTCTTTAAAGAATTGTCCCCATATGCATGATTACAACTTCATTACGCTTTTCGTTTTGTTAAGCGCTAATATTTCACTATACATTAGGCCATTTTTTCACGGGTAATGTAAGGTAGGGAAACACGCCAGCAAACTAGTCACTCATTAACACAAAAATTAAGTCATCAAAAATTTCATATAGAAAATTCTTAAAATTTTAATGGTTAAATCTAGTTATTAGTAATGTTAGAAATATGAATGAAAAGTTGTATTAACAATTTCGTAGTTAATAAGCCAGATTATAGAATAAAAATTATTTCAAAATTTTAATGGTTATAAAATTTTAATGGTTATTATAATTTTAGAAATATGAATGAAAGTTGTATTAACAATTTCGTAGTTAATAAGCCAGATTATAGAATAAAAATTATTTCAACATTTTAATGGTTATAAAATTTTAATGGTTATTAGTAATTTTAGAAATATGAATGAAAAGTTGTATTAACAATTTCGTAGTTAATAAACCAGATTATAGAAAAAAAAATTATTTCAGTCAGTTAATTGCCATACGTAATACACGCTAGGGCGGTCATTTCTCGAAAGTGAAATGACTTTCTCGGCAGAAGATTTTCCCGCATAAGTTGTCCATTAAATAAATTGTTGCAATTTTTTCTTCGATCAGTATTACGAATTAAACGAAATATTCTTGGGGTTAAGAATTAAACGAAAACTTCATTGTTACGAAGATCCGTGGTATACGTACCAAATTTTCTAGCATGGACTCTTTCCTCCACGAAATATCCCCAGACATCATATCTCTTAGCAGATTTAACCTGGAAACAATACGTTTCTCTGTTTTCTCTACCCCAGATTACTTTCGCCACTTTAGGAAGGGCTCCAGCATCTATATGCATCGACTGGGAGTTTGTCAGCAAATATCTCCCTTTGGCTAGGGAGTTTTCGAATTAATCTCATTAGCATTCATACATGTAACCCAGTTCGCTCTAATAAACCCAGCTATCATTCCCTTCTTTATTGCTCCTCTTCCACTTCCGGCTGTTCATTGCTGGACAGTATCTTTGATAATATAAATAAGGCCATTAGCCAACATAATTCTTTTCGGTGACTTTAATGACCACCATGCCGATTTGCTAGAAAATTCTGTTACTGATCTTGCTGGCATCCACACCCTGAACTTTGTAATCACCCAGTCTCTGGCTGAAGTGGTGAAATTCCCCACATGTTTCCCAGTATGCGTGAAAGACAAGCGCCTTTGCTAGATCCCTGCTTCATTTCTATCCCTGACTCTTACCATGCCATGCAGGTTTGCTCTCTTGGCCACTCTGATCATGCTGTTGCTTCTGTTAATATCTCTCTCTATTCGTCCAAGAACCTCAGAACAGCAGAATCTGTGCGACGTCCCTTGTTAAAAAGTGTTTAGCCTCCCTGTTGAAGGCTGCGCTTCTAGAGTCTTCCCCTAAATGAAAGCTGGCATTTATGCTTTCATCCCAGCCAGGAAGTTTCACTAAACCACATTCGCCATTCCTGGGTTTTCTTTTCCTGCTTGGCAGCCATAGCCCAAAAGAAACACTACTTTCGGCTTTATCAGCGCCACGCGCCTGACCATAATAGAGGCTGTTTTACCTCTGCTCGTAATGAGTATAAGAAGATTCTCAATGACGCTAAACTATTGTTTACAGAATGAAGTGACTTATAGCAGCACGCAAGTTCGGCTCCAAAAAGTACTGGTGGTTGTGCAAAAATATACTAAAATGCAGCAAACCTTCCATTCATCCTATAATCAATAAATATGAGGTCTCACAGCTACAGCGAACAAGAATGAGTGCTTTACACGCAGATTATCCTCCAACTCCTCACTTAATTCTTCTGGAATATTCTTTTCCACCTATAACCGAGGCTCAACTAAGTGACATTTACATTACTCCTTTGCTGGTCTCTAAAATTATTTAAAAACTTGACCCCATAAGGTGAATGGAGAATGATGGAATTCCAGTCATCGTCTTAAAGAAATGTGCCACTGAACTCTCCTCTGTCCTCTCTTAACTCTAGAAATATTTTCTCTATGCTTCTTTTGTCTTGCCTGCTAAAATTCCTCATCTGTGGTTCCTCCTTTTAATAAATCGGGAGAACACTGAGACCCCGCCAATTATTGCCTTAGGAGACTCCTACCGATGTTCGTCAAATTGTTCGACGCCATCATGAATGCTGAAATGTTTCAACACCTCATAGCCTACTGCCTGTTCTCCGACAGACAGTATGGCATCCACTTCGCAAGGTCTACTGCTGATATGCTAACGACATGAGTAAATATAACAGGCTCTTGATAAGAACGGCGAAGATCGAGTTTTTGCTCTGGATATCTCCAAGTCATTTGATAGAGTACGACAAGCTGACCTTCGGTGCAAGCTACAGGGCTATGGTATGTTTTGAATTAATAAAATCATTCCTATCGGACCGCTTAATGAAATTTGTATTGAACAAGCATCCTTTCGGATACTATCATACGATCGCGGGTATCTCTCAAGGCTCTATTTTAGGTCCTACGTCCTTTCTGATTTTCATCACCGATCTCCCTGATATAATCAGATCCCAAGTAGGCATCTACGCTAACAAAATGATTATTTACTCCATCCTCGCTAAGTCATCTGCCGATTCTGACAAAGAAATGTGCTGCTGGTGTCGAAAAGGACCTTCCAGTCATTGGTGAACTGAGGTAAGACATGTGTCGTAAATTTTAATTTTGCAAACTAAAGCTGATATTCTTAAACTACCATAGACAATCTTTCCTACCCGCCATCAGCATGGACCACGCTAATCTCCCTGAATACAATACACTGCACTATCTCTGCCTCACTCTCTGAGCAAACCTTAATTGGAACAACGACACTTAATTAGGATGTGCGTGGTGATCCAGTGGATATCTGGTCGGAACAAGAAATCGGAGAGCCGAGTTCGAATTCCAGTTGAATTCATTGCATTCACTTACGCGCAAATACCCTTGGGAAAGGTAGTAATCCGTCTATTCCTTCCAGTTATGGGTTAAATAACAGGACAGATTGGGTTCTATACTCTTTGTTGGCAACCAGTCTACCGCAGAAAGCAATGGCCACCTACTGCGGGATATTCTTCCAAGATATGATCGTCCAAGCGTGTATCACGTATGGCAATTAACTGACTGACTGAATATAATAGTTGGTATCATGATCAAGGCTTCTACTGATCATAAAATGGGAGATCGGTTTTCTATTGTTATGAAGTAATAAACTGATCCCCAAGGTATTAATCCCTCTCTTCCCTCCGGTTATAAGTTAAATAATAGGACAGATTGGGTTCTGTAGCCTTGGATGGCAACCAGTCTACCGCAGAAAGCAATGGCAACCTACTACAGGATAATCTTCTGCCCAGTCAGTCATGTCTCGAAAGAGACATGATCGCCCAAGCGTGTTTCACGTATGGCACTTAACTGACTGACTGACACTGAATTAATAGCTATATCTACTGCTAAGAAGATCGGCTCCCTGTGTCGGGCCAGGATGTTTTTCTCTTCTAAATCCATCAGGCACATATATAATCTACCAACACCCCGTGTGCAGTTTACTGCTGACATATTTTATTTGGCGGCCCTTGCTGTTCATTTTGTGATTCTCAACAACATTCAGAATAGAATCTACAGTGTAGTCTATCCTGACCTGGCGGCTCGACTGCAGTCTCTGTTCTACTAATAATTTCACGGATTCTGCTCAGGAATAACTTAGCTCTTTGGTGCCACTTCTGCACGAATTAAATCGCGCTACTAGCCTAGCACTAAGGTCCCAAACCTTTACTGTGAAAACAATCAAGTGCAACCACAACTTCTTCTCTATCAACGTTCTTTTTTCCCCACTTCCCACCTATGAAACTCCCTTCCCTATTTTTGTTTTCCTGATAGCTACAATTTCCAAGAGTTTAGATGCCATCTTGACTTCCATCCGTTATCTCACTTTACACTTTCCTCCCACTCAGCTCGCTTCACACCAATGTATCAGTCCTTGTCTTACCCATTCTCCGGCACCTACTGTGACATGTTCTCCTCTCTCTTCACACCCCTATTATGTAAGCCCCTGCCCACCAGTAACAGTACTGCTTTGTTTGGGGTGTGACGATTTGTAAAAAAATTCCCGAAAGCATATTATTTCAAATCAAAGCACATTCCAATCGGCTCCCCAAAAATCGCGTCTACTTTTATGTGAAAATTTATATTTTCGTCACACTGTTAAATACCCAAGAAAACCAGGATATATTTTTTTTTATTTCGATCAGCACATATTGTAATCTCAAAATCCGGGTATACTTATACGATAATCAGTGAAATTCCTGATTAAGAACTCACGTTTTTTTAGAAGGTAAAGCCGGACATTTTAATTCCATTCGATAATTATAATTCAGCTATTTTTCTCAAAGAAATATGAAACATTGAAGAAAACATCGAAATACAAACATTATATTTATCTCCTTAAATTAAATATATCTATCCATCCTTTCTCTCCCTCACACTTTTTTCTCCTATCTCCATTCTCTCTCATATCTCTCTATCCTTCCTCTCTATTCTCTCGCTCTCTCTGCTTCCTCTCCCTCAGTTTTCTCTTCTCCCTCTCCTCTAAATTCTATCTTCTAATTCTCTCATCTTGCTCTCTCCTTGCTCTCTCTCTTTTTTCTCTCTCATCCCACTCCCTTACTAAGCTCTTTCTCCCTCCCATCACATATCTCTGATTGGTCCCCATTGCCTCTAACACTCTTCTCTATTCTCAATTTCTCTTTCATCTTCCATCTCTCTCTCTATCTATCTTCCCTCTCTCCTCTCGTTCGCTTCTTCCTCTCTCTCTATGTATTTCGCTCTCTCTTCTCTTTTGTCCCATCATCGTCCTCTCTCACACACTCATGTTTATGACACTTCTTCCCTCTCGCCCTTCTCTTAATTATCAATTCTCCTCCCCCTTCTCTCTCCATGAATTCAATTATGTATTTAGAAATATTAAGGTGTCTGGCAAGCACACTTCACCCAGGTCTATTGAAAAGGTAAAGAGGCTCATCCCTTGTTCCCTGTTTAGAATATGGTTTCCGGTTTTCTCTCTTCCAATTTTCTCACTCTCTTTTTTTCATTTTTTTCAATTGGAGTAGATAGACTAAACTATCGCACGGTTCACACTTCCACCCTCGTTCCTTATTGAACAGGTGAAGCGGCTCATCCCGTGTTCTCTTAAGGATGCGGTTTCCGGTTTTCTCTTTTCCAATCTCTTCATTCCTACGTAGCCCCCTGCACATCAGTGGCGTTACCGCCATGTTCGGGTGATATGATTAAAAAAAAATTATATTTATCCAAAAATTACATATTAATAAATCGAGAGAAATTTAGTTAAATATTATTGTTTCGAAATTTCATCATCATTTTCAGTTCGGATTAGGACAGTCTAATAAGAAGGGATAATTTCTTGTTGAAAAATACACGGAAGATATCTTCTGTTATATAGATAGATATAAGCTAGCGGCTGGTTATAGTCTCCTTACTAAAACTATTTTTTTTAATTAAAAAAATTTGACACTATGGATCTGGACAGACTGAGAGATAGGTAGATAGAGTGATGTGTACAGTTTTGGTTTGGAATTTTGGAAAAAAAAAACGATTCGCTATCCAATATATATATTTTTTTAATCATTTCACCCCGAGCAAGGCCGGAAACGCCACTGATGTGCAGGGGGCTACATAAATGTAAAAATATTAATTAGAAAAGAGTGAGGAGTATAAACTAGTTAGAAAGGAACAATAGAAAGCCGAGAAAGCAGGTGCGATGACAGATACATAGGTGGAGAGAAAGGGAAGGTGGGGAGAGAGCTAGAGTTCCAGTGGTTAGTAGATGAGTATTGACTTTGCATTTAAATTTCTGGAGGTTGTAGCCGTCAGGAAAGCAAGAATACGGGATATGGCAGTGAATACTAGATAATCTCATCAAATACGAAGGAAATACTAGATGCAAGCGAAATATGGTTCTACAGAAGCATTCTGAGGATACCATACCGCGAAAAAGTATATATTAGGATCTTTTGTGTTTTTTATTGGCCACTTGTATTACATGTGTATGTCATACGTCAAATAACATAAGATGGTGGCAGCATATAGGGTTGATTATTAAACAGCCTCAATCAATATGAAGACTTTTTGAATTTTCTTCACTAATCATAGTTTCGTGTGGCACAAGGCCATTAGAAGAAAGAAAAATCGATATATATATATATATATAACTTGCTTTCGATCAGATATATAAATAGATAGACCAATATAAACCTATTATTTTGATAAAATTATGTACCTCCACTTATTTTTGATACCGAAATTTTAAATTGAACATATCTTCTAACTTGTTTGATTCTGAATCTCCCTCCCCATTTCGAATACTCTCTAAATATAATAAATGAAAATCTGTATCTGGTAAGTAACGATGTAGAAAAAGCACTAATCTCTTTATCTTATATTTCTAGAGTTTATTTTGCTCATTGTGTTGCTGAATTTAGATGTTTTTTACTAAAAAAACATATCTCATGTAATACATTTTTATAACAGTAAAATTGTTGATAAAAGAAATCTGCTCTATTGGTTCGTACATATTCTCTGATCTTCTAATGGACGATACTTTTTCTTTTTTTTTGCATAAAAACAAAGCAATTATTTTTCTGGTTAAATTACTTTATTTGGTATTGATATAGTTTTCTCATGTTGTGATCAGTTTACATTTTACTCAATTACTAAATCCGTCATTTATCCCTGCCTTGAATATTGCTGCCACATTTTCTCTGGGCCGCCGGCTATATATCCGCTGATTCTGTATAAACTCTAAATTAGGAGCTATAATGATACCGATCCTCAGCTGACATCCCGAATACAGTTAATTTTCCACCGCCGTCTCGTGGCATTGCTCTGCCTTTTCTACAAACATTTACAGAACAGTTGTTCTAGCAGTTGTTCTAATAAGCTTTCTTCCCTGGGACTTCGACTGCATTAACTTAAGCGTGTTACTGGATTGGCAAATTGTTTTCGCTGTTTTACAGTTGAACTTATCAGATATAACCGTAAATTATTTTCTTTTTATCATATCATTTTTCACTCGTAGAAATCACTTCGGATTTTTTAATTTGCTATGACATAAAATAATCAGCTTACGGCCTATCACGTTGACACACCGGTTCTCGTTCGATCACCGAAGTTAAGCAACGTTGAGCCTGGTCAGTACTTAGATGGGTGACCACTTGGGAAGACCAGGTGCTGTAAGCGTTTAGTGACGGATGTGCGTTGTGTTGCAGTTGATATCAGCTCGGAAAGGGAAATCGGTGAGCCGAGTTCGAATTCCAGTTGAATAGCCTGCATACACTTACGCAATGGTATCCTTGGGAAAGGTATTAATCCGTCTCTTCCCTCCAGTTATGGGTTAAATAACAGTGGTAGAACTTGGGGACCTGCCCTTAAAAACAAATCCCAATGAACCTTGATACTCGAAAAGAAAAATGTTGTAAAAATAAAATAACCTTACTCAAAAAAAAATCATTGGTTATGACCTTAAATGATCTATTAAGGATTGATAGTTCGTGAAACCTCAAACAAACAAACATAAAATAATCAAAAATTATTTTGTCTTCTGGATTCCTAAATTTTCTTACATTTTCTGCTCACTGGTGTTTTCTCTTTCCCTTCCACTCTCAGTAACGTCCTTTGCATTGTAACTAAATTCTGTTTGTGTTGTTTTCTGATTATATGCTAACGTATTTATGTGGGAAAATGCACTACAAAATGACAGATTGGCATTCCTACTGATAACAAAACCTTCTGTAGATTCGAGGACGCTGTATTTGATTATCAAGCAAAAAAAAGAAAAAACAAATGAAAGTAAATACGTGTTTGGCTAGTTTCCCCAATTACACAGTGAAATCCAATGAGAATGCAACAATTTCGGATAGAAAAGTTGGCATGCTAATTTACAATCCATTCCATTCACATTTGTTTCACTCTACCAAATTTCAATGTGCGTTGTTGTGAAGTGGATATCGGCTCGTAACGAAAACGCGAAGATTCGAATTCCAGGTGAATTTGTTGCGTTCACTTACTCAAAAAGACCATTGTGAAAGTTATTAGACCGTCTCTTCATTCAGAATATGGGTTTAATATCAGGAAGGTATTAGGTCCTACAGTCTTGCTTAGAACCAGTCATACGCAGAAAAAAATGGCAGGCTTACTGCGAGTAAAATAATCCGTCACATCAGCCAATGGCACTTGACTGACGCACACACACACACACACACACACACACACACACACACATATATATATATATATATATGTATATATAGTCATCCGCAGAGAGATATGTTTCGCTGTATCACAGCTCATCAGTACGTTTAGACAGCCGATTGATTTTTAACCAGGGTTGAAACCCGACCGAATTGGCATCAGTCGGCGCGTAACTAATATATATATATATATATATATATATATATATATATATATATATATATATATATATATACAAATATAGATATAGATATATATATAAATATATAGATATATATATAGAGAGAGAGATATATAGAGATATATAGATAGATAAATAGACATATATAGATATATATATATATAGACAGATAGAGAGATATAGATATATATATATATATATATATATATATATATCGATACATAGATATATATTTTTTTTTCATGTTTACACCCCCCTCACTTTTTAATATTTCTTAATGAATTTATTTTTAAGCGAATTCCATCTTCTCCCAGTATTGCAAATATTCCCTCTTTGTTGTGTCCTCTTCTTTACCCATTTATAAATTTTGCCAACGTAACCCTTGACAAGTGTTGGCTGAAAGGTTCCTCGGGTTAAGTTAAAATGATGTCCACACTCTTTAAGGCCATATATATATATATATATATATATATATCGATACATAGATAGATAGATAGTTAGATAGATAGATAGATAGATAGATAGATAGATAAATATAGATATATGTGTATATATGTATATATATATAGATAGATAGATAGATTGATACAGTTATATATATATATATATATATAGATAGATAGATAGATAGATAGATAGATAGATATATTTAAAGATAGATAGTTAGATATATATATATATATATCGATATATATATATATATAGATAGATAGATAGATATAGATAAAGATAGATATATAGATATATATATATATAGATAGTTATAGATATAGATAGATATATAGATAGAGATATAGATATAGATATAGATATATATGTATAGATAGATAGATATATATTGATATAGATATAAATATATATATATAGATAGCAATATAGATATATATAGATATATATATATAGATATAGATAGATAGTTAAAGATAGATATAGATATATACAGATATATATATATATAGACATTTAGATAGATAGCTAGATAGATAGATAGATAAAGTTATATATATATATATATATATATATATATATAGGTAGACAGATAGATAGATAGATAGATAGATAGATAGATAGACATATAGATATATACATATAGGTAGATAGATATAGATAGATAGATAGATAGATGGAGATATATATATATATATATATAGATAGATAGATAGATAGATAGATAGATAGATAGATAGATATATATATAGATATAGTTATATGTATATATATATAGATAGATAGAGATATAGATATATATATATAGATAGATACATATATATATATATATAAAGATATAGATAGATAAAGATAGATAGATAGATAGATAGATAGATAGATAGATAGATAGATGTCAGTTATGTGCCATATAGCACGTAATGAGTTTCATGCTTTATGCAGTCATCAAGTGTATATTTCAAGCTGACATTTTAATAGTTTTAAACGTAACTTCACTCGAAATTCATGGAAATTGAATCTTATAAATTTAAGTTACTGCTTTCTTAAAATAACAAGATTAAATTCTAAATATTTCACGGTTAAATGTGAATAACATTTTAAAATTTAATAAAAATGAATTAAATTAAAAATAATAAATTGCTGGGAGAAGAAATCAAAGAAGTGTAAATCACGAGTCTTAAAATTTTAAATATTCAAATATTACACGTACATAAATATGTAGAGATAATTAAATTGTTAAAAATTTAATTAAAAATAAAAATAAGATGAGGAAAAAAAAAAGGAAAAAAAACTAAGAGATAAAATTTTAGAATTAAGAATTAAAAATGTACGGATCAAAATAAAAGTGCTTTAATTCATAATTGTAAAAAGAAATATTGCTAAAGAAAGAAAGAAAGAAAGAAAGAAATATTGCTAAAGAAAGAAAGAAAGAAAGAAATATTGCTAAAGAAAGAAAGAAAGAAAGAAATATTGCTAAAGAAAGAAAGAAAGAAAGAAATATTGCTAAAGAAAGAAAGAAAGAAAGAAAGAAAGAAAGAAAGAAAGAAATATTGCTAAAGAAAGAAAGAAAGAAAGAAAGAAATATTGCTAAAGAAAGAAAGAAAGAAATATTGCTAAAGAAAGAAAGAAAGAAAGAAATATTGCTAAAGAAAGAAAGAAAGAAAGAAATATTGCTAAAGAAAGAAAGAAAGAAAGAAAGAAATATTGCTAAAGAAAGAATGAAAGAAATATTGCTAAAGAAAGAAAGAAATATTGCTAAAGAAAGAAAGAAAGAAAGAAAGAAAGAAAGAAATATTGCTAAAGAAAGAAAGAAAGAAAGAAAGAAATATTGCTAAAGAAAGAAAGAAAGAAAGAAAGAAAGAAATAGGCAAACAAAAGTAAATTTGGATTCTTGATATGTTTTAAGATGACAAATTTTTCTAAAACATAGATCAAATTTATCTCTTCTTCCATTGTAATGTTTTGATTTAACTACGATATTTCAGGTACTAATTGAGTTTTTACTGTTGTTTTTTTAATTTTCAATAATGTAAGGATAAAGTATTATTTTTGCTGTATTTACTGTAGATATTTATTTATTATTTGTAAATTTGGATAATATTTAGAGGGGAAATATTCATTTTTAAAATGTCAGTTCAAAATATTTCAACCCAGTTCGACCAAAGAATGAGGAACAATTTTAATGATGGAAGCAGGGTATAGTAAAGGAATGGTTGGGGATTGTTGGCTGACACATGTTTTCTTGAGGGAAGTCTTGTAATTTGTTTTATAAATAGTTTTTCCTGCGTAACGAGTGTGTCATAATCTGGATTTTGGCAGATGGGCATTACTTTGAATTTACCTTCAATGTATTCATGCAAATGTTGGGAGAGATACTATTTTATTGTTTATATATATATATATATCGACTTGGCGGCTCGACTGCAGCCAATTTCCCACCGACGAGAAGTGGCTTCCCATTGTCATTTCTATAAATACTTCCATTTCTTCTGCTCCAACGAACTTAAGTCACCGGTGCCTCCGCAACAAGTGTTTACTCGTGCAACCAGACTGGCAACTGGGTCTCACCCTTTCACAGTTAGATCCACCAAATGCAGACGACAATTCTACTCTTTCAGCTTCTTTTCCCGCACTTCCCGCCTGTGGAAGACACTTCCTTATTCTTGCTTCCCTGACGGCTACAACCTCCAGGAATTTAAATTCACGACCAATACTCATCTCTTAACCACTTGAACCTAGTTTTTTCCACACCATCCTGTAGATCCTCTCCTTTCTCTCCACCTTCGTAACTGTCATCACATTCCCATCCTTCTCTTGCTCCTTACTAACTGGTTCGTCTTTCTTCTCAGTCTTCTCTAATCCTTTTATTCTTATGTAGCCCCCTGCATATCAGTGACGTTTCCTCCTTGCCCGGGGTGATATATATATATATATATATATATATATATATATATATATATATATATATATATATACTAGCTCCTACTCTTTTACATTGAAACCTGTAATATGTAACCGCAAATTCCGTTCCGTATAGTTGATTTCTTGAAAGCTTCAATCTCCAAGAATTTAAATATAAGGTCAATTGCTATCTCCTATATCCTTGACTCGCATCCTTTCCATTCTCTTCTCCGTCCACTCTACTCTAATCGCATCAGTATTCTCATCATTCTTTTACCCTTTCTTTGACACCCCATACAACTTTTCTGTCATTTTCGTCACTCTGCTCCTACGTAGCCCACTGCACACCAGTGGCAGTAAAACTGCGTTATTTTCGGTGAAATGATTACAATATATATATATATATATATGCATGAATGTGTGTAGGTATACGCTACATATGTACACTCTCTTAATTTATATTTATTAATTTACCTCACTATATATATATATATATATATATATATATGTGTGTGTGTGTGTGTGCGCGCGCGCGTATTTAGGCAGCAAATCATCTTTTATGGCAGTTTCATTAAAAATGACAGAAAGTTACACAAGTTAAATTTTTTATATCATTTTTCATGTGATCGTATTTTTTTCATTTTATAAATTATACTTCTAATTAAATAAAACATTTCTATAAGTATAACTACATACAGAAAAACATCATATATTTACTTAAAGTCAAATGCCGATATAGAGACGCCCATTTCCTAAGTCTGTTATTGCTAAATCTATTGAAAGAGTTTCAACAGAAATTCAAATTTGCATAGCTCATATCTTCTTTTGTTCTGATATTGATTTTGACTCCATCTTCTCCCAAAAGATTGGAAAATTTACCCTGACTTTGAGTTCCTTTTTTATTTTCTTGCTATGGTTATTTATAAAGTTTTATTGATACATTTATATTTTTGTTAGAAACAGCGATATGGGAATTTCGGAAAGTCCTTTAATATGATTGAGACGTGATTATGAAAAAGACGAACTGTTATAGGAAAAGTCATAAATTTTGCTTGCTTGCAAATCAGCCTTGCGATTGTAACCCATGAAAAAGCTGAATGAATTGTTAAATGCCAAGTCTGAGAAGTGGCCAAAAGGCCGGTATTCAATAAATTCCTGTTAGCTTGATCTTGTTCTAGAGTGAAGAAATATATAAATCGTTATAAACGACTCAACAATCTATTTTTGTTGGCATATAATTTCCCCTAGTAGATGATTTACTGTAGGATTTGAAATCATGAATTGGTCACGATTTATTGGGGCCGCAACGTGAGGCATCTCCTTTAACGCAGCATTCAAATCTTATATAATGATGATATAAATATAGGAAAGTTGTGGCACAAGGCCTAGATTAAGGAGGGACTAAGTGAGGATCGAACTCAATACTGACTTGTGATTGATGTAGAGAGACCAGCTTGGTAAAAATTATACTACGTTGAACTGTTCACACATAGCCGGTATGATCCTATGTATGACTGTAAACTGCATCCAGCAGCAAGGACTCTGATTGGAAGGTTATGAGAAGCATGGAACCACCTCTTAATTGCTGTTGTTCCCAGGTCCACCCTGAGCCGGAATTGTAGCACCTGTTAGGGTCCCAGCTATGGGTAAATAGTTGTTCCCCCAAATCGGGGTCAAAATGCTATCAAGGTATTTACCAACAAAACTGTTTTTGAATGAAAAATATTACCAAGAAAATTTTTTGGAATGCAAAATCTTACCAACTAAACGTTTTGAATGAAAAAAATTGATTTAAAACAAAAATACGTCTCCGGCCTTAAATGACCATTTAGATGTTGATAAGCCGTTAAGCAGGAACAAACAAACATAGCCGGTAAGAAAATATTCATTTGCATATGTGTTGTTTTATTTTTATTATTTGATATCCTCTAGATATGTTGAGGGCGTATATTGGTGCTCTTACCTGAAACTGAGACAGAACATTTTTCTAGCATATGATATTTTCCAAGCAGCGCGGCCAACTGCATACTTACTTACGTCAGATATATCCAAAGAGTTTGCGAGGCAGAAATACTATTGAAAATAACTTCGATTGTACCAACCATAAATGGACAACTTGTGTTATAGTTTGGCATTATTGTTCCATTTATTGTACTAGGTCATGTTACTCTGTACTTTTGCATGTAAATCCTTCGCGATGTTCTTAAACAAAGTTACCGCACCGACTACAATGATTCATTCCTTCTCCTCTTCCACTTTATCATCAATAGCAGCAGCACATATGTAATTTCTGCTATAATCACACTACCTGTCCAGTGTTCGGGAAGAACTAAGGAAGGTCGTGGTGTGTTATTATGGCTTCCATTTCATGTTTTTTCTATCTCTTTTTTTTTCTATCTCCTCATCAGTAGCTTGGCATAGACAAAGTTCTCTTTAGTGTGTGTGCCTTACTTATCAAGACAATCTTTGCATGTCTCTGAAGCCAGGGTTTCCAAGGATTCTCACAATGTGTTGTTTTGTCCCATTTTTTATCATTCTCAGTGCACCTACTATCACTGGCACGTATCTTGTTTTCAATTTCAACATTTTTTCTAATTCAATTTCCATGTCTTTATATTTTGACAGTTTTTCGAATTCCTTGGTTGCTATGTTACAATTAGCTGGACAAGCCATATCAATTAATAGGCCATTTATTTTCGTTTTGGATTTTAACAAAATTTCCGGCGTATTTGCTTCAATTTTTCTGTCTGTGTAGATAGTGTAATCCCATAAAATGGTGAAATTTTCTATTTCTGTAACTGGAGCTGGGTGATGTTTATACCAGTGTTTGTATACAAATTTTCCATAGTGTTTGCACATTGTCCAATGTAAATATTGCGCCAATATATCGTGAAGATTTATATATTCATTTTGGGGAAAGTACAGAACATCCTGAGATTAGATGGTCTATTGTTTCTTGGTTTTTATCACGGAACCTGAATTTTTGATCCACGTTATTATGTATAATATTGCCTGAAAGTTCCTAGTGAAAAGACTTTGGGCTTGCGCTGCAAGAATAAAAGCTTTCAGTCCCAGGCTTTAATCCAGATGCACGTTAACATCGATGAGTATTAACTTTATCAATATTGGGTTTATTTACACATTCTGGATATTGGCCGTGCAGAGGTTTGTTTTGCTAGCGTTGTTTCATCTGTTCAAGTGCTTTAGGCTTTGGCTTTCATTTTCATATTTTTGCTGCAATATTTGTTTCTTGGCTTTTGTTTTGCTTTTCTATAGAATCACCTAAATGTAAATCTTGTTTGCATTTACTGCCTTCTTTTATTATTGAATGTTTTTTTCTGTTTTCATGTTGTTTGACTAATTGTATCATTCAGTCCTTTGTTGTTTCTATGTATGTTAGTAAGCCAATAGTTGTTGTCTTGTATGACAATTCTAACTGAATGAGACCTTTTCCACGTTCTTTACGGAGTATGTATAAACAGTCTACATGGGCCTTTGGATTATGCATCTTATGCTGAGAAAGAAGCTTTCTTGTTTTAGAATCCATTCACCTGATGTCGTTTAGAATGCAGTTCAAGAAGTTGAAACAATATTGGACCACTTGGAGTGCAAGGCTATTAATAGCCATAATTGTGTTCTGAGAATTCAATTCAGTTTTTCAGTCGTAGCATTCTATACTACACTTTACGCACTATTTCTTTCATTTTTTATGGTGAATCTTTTTCAGTCTCATTTACACTTAGGTATTTATAAGTTTCTTCTGGCTCTGAATCTTTTATTATTACAGCAGGGTCTAATCTAATTTAGGATGTTTGTTGTAACGATCCTCGTAAAACTGTAGTTTCTGTACATTTACTCAAAATGAATTTCCCTCCAATGAATTCACTGAAGCATTTTACAGTTTTCAAAAGACCTTCCAGTTCATTATCGTTCTTAACATACATGTAAAATAGATGGCTTATTTTCTTTTGAGCTATTTTATAACCACATTCGGTCTTGTTAAGTTAAGTTAATGATATGCAAAATAGTAGGGGAGACAAAGAGTCATCTTGAAATATTCCTTTTTTTATGTTTATTTCACCAGACATATAGGTTGCATTAATATGATTGAGGTTGCTTTCCATATCGACATACATTGTTTGATAAAATTGATGATGACGGGTGATATTTTGAATATATTTAAAGCCTTTAAGATCCAGGAATGTGGTACACTATCAAATGCCTTCGATGATCTGTCCAGGCAGTACTAAGATTTCGTCTTTACAATATAGCAGTTTTCCAAGTTCATTTTGTTAATAAGTAATTGTTCTTTATATCCGTAACAGCTACTTTTGCAGTCTTTTTGTTCAAGCGGTTGTATGTCATTTCTTTCCAAGAAGAAATATGTATGTCTTCTTAAAATAGATGTTAATAGTTTCTATGTTGTCGGAAATCATGTAATTGGTCTGTAGATTTCCGGGTTATTTGTGTTACTATTCTTGTTAGAAGAAATGTAATTCCTTTTGTCATCCATGCAGGAATTTTAGTGGGATCGTTAACAGTTTCTTGAAGTTCTTAGGCTAGTTTTTATGTGCTGTATTTAAATAATATAAGCAAAAGATATGAATTTTATCTGTTCCTGGAAATTTCCAATTGTGTGCTTTTTTCAGAGCACATTTAACATACTTTTCTGTGATTCCAGCCCATGTCTGTTCTGCTTTATTTTTCATTCATTCTATCTTTTGCGCAATCCAGTCTGTTTCTTTGTTATGTTTTTAGGCCAAGCCCATATTTTTTTCCAAGAGCTGTATAACTTCTTCCATTATTGGGGGGTCTGTCACTTCAATTCTTTTTTTACCTATTTCCCTGTAAACTTTCTTTGCATAGGTTTGAAAAATCTTGTTTTTTCTGTAGAATCTTGATTTTTTCTCATAGCATCTTATTCTTTGAGCCTTCAGTTTTATTGTTTGTTTTATTTTTTCCTGAATTGATAGGTCTTCATTTTTATTTTTAATACTTTATTTTCCTTCGACACTTCTACCTTTTCTAGTTCTTACATTTATTCTTCTTGTCAGTTCATCGAGTACTGACAATTCACTTCTAATTTGTTCGATTTTTTTCTATTTTTCTTTTCCAAAGCGAATTTTCCTGTCTGCGAGAGTGCCTTGTTTTCATTTGGTGTTCAATTTTTTTTGTTACTGTTATTGCTGATGCATATAGTGTTTCATTGAAATTTATATGAGTGTTTTCATCCAAAATTAATTTGAATGCTGCATTGTAGAGCTAGTTTCGAGGTTATGCTTTTTTGGTTGTAATTTTGGGAGCTGTTCTCGTTTCCTCCATTGCAATATTTTGTACCTGACTTACCTGGCTCTTGATTTCTTTCTTGGCTTCTTGTATTCTGTTCTTGTTTTCCGTAAAATAATTCTGTTTAATGTATTTTGAACTCGTTTTATTGCCGTCTTGTAACTGACTCAGATCACACATTTCCAGCACTTCAAAACTTACTGCATTATATTCACTGTGATTTGTGTGTATCCCGGTTTCTACATTATGACCTGTGGCTTGTGTGATGTTACTGCTTTTATTTATGATTTCCGGTTCCCTTTCATATTTCGTTGATTCGTCTATTCTGGTTGCAATTCTTTTTATCTCATTAAATTCAGCCACTGTCAATTGGTTATTTCGCATGATGTGTCCATCGTACATCGGATAATTTATTTTCGTCAAAGTACTTTCAAATTTTTGTCCAACCTTGTCTTGCCGAATGTCATATGTTTGGCGAGTGATGCTTTTTTAGGTTTGAGTTACGCTTCATGAAAAGCAGGCATAACGACTGTGTATTCCTCAAGAGACAATTTTATTTTTTTCTTTCTTTAAATATTCGGTTATAGATCTAGCTGGAAAATTTTCTTCAGGGCCATCATTAGGATTATTTTGGTTGTGTGGACCTGAAGATTCAGTCTTTGTGTAGTAGTTTGTTCCTATAGCAGATTTTTCGACCTTAGGTAGGTTCCATCCTGAAGGACGGGCTATCTGTTTATACACTGGAAGAGCCATACTGGACATTTTATTTCTATTTGTAATTGTCATATTTTTTCCCAAGATTGACACACGGGTCCAATAGTCCACCCAAATTTGCCCGTTACGTCGGGTAACGGTCTTTTACAAACAGGGATCCAAAGACTGTAGGGGATCATTTGTGACCTCATAACGCAGTAGCCATTCACTGCTCGGCACGATTAACACCTTGAGGTACGATTTGTTGTTCGGAGTTTTCCTTCTTCTAAATGGTTTGCCAAGCGACAGCTGACAGAGACGCGATTCGAATTCAAAGAGAAAGACGCTGGTGAAAAAACAAAAAAAAACTCATTATTATTAAAAACTATGATTAATTAAAATCATTATTATTATTAATATTATACTTGCTATAGAGTTGAATTTCTAGAAGGCAAGAAATAATATTTCTACGGTACGTTTCTTTTCTTCTTCATCATTATAATTGTCATTATTATTATTGTTGTTTAAAATAAACCTTGCCTCGCTTTTTTTTATAATCACATAACCTAGGGAAACTGAGAGGTGTCATTTTTTGTTGTTTCCTCTTAATTAAAAAAAAAAGATTTTAACAACATGAAAAATGGATAAATCTCTTTGTATCTGTTCCTGGTGAAAAGATTTTTTGCGTCCCGTGGAGCGTTGTCACGGAAGGCATTCTGTTGATTAAATCTATGGTTCATTTTTTTAATCAAAACCGTCATCGAGTTTTGTCTAATGATTAATTGTTATGTGAGAGAGCGCTCAAGGTACTCCAGATCAAATTACGGTTTTCACCAGGGGACGCAGGTTTGAATTATTCCAGTGGGCGCATATTTTTATAACAAGATATTTTGAATATTCAGCCTGATAGATGTAAATAAATGAATATACTGTTTAATAATAAAAACAGAGCACCTATTCAAATATGAGCATCCAATAACAATAATGTTTAAACAAATAAGAAAAAATATGTGCGGTTGAATCTATTTCCTTAATAATTGTCTTTGTTTACGTTAGCATACCAAACAGAGTAGACATGAATGTTACGAGAATCAGTAGATGTGTGCTTAAACAAACAAATAAATTAAATCTATCTGCCTGTTTTTCTGTCTATATATGTGTGTGTATTGTTGGATTATTTGGATTAAGATAGGCATTATATTTAAGTACGAATAAATATTACTTGCTTACGTAAACTGCATATGCTTTTGCATATATATATATATATATATATATATATATATATATATAACGACAGGTAAATACATTCATATGCATATGTGTAAATGGGTAAAGTTCTTTTGTGCAATGTCACAAAATAGCGTTGTACTGTTCACAGGAGAGAAACTTGTCAACGATGTTTATTCAAAAGTTGTCAACTGCGCACTTCCCTTACATATCTACTAAAAAGGGTGTGCCTGTGTGAGGGTGTGGGTGAGAAAGCAAATGAGAGAGAATGACAGTATTTTAAAAAATCCTAATTGAAAGAACAAAACTAAAAATATTTTGACACCTTTTTCATTTTACACGTCTCTCGGGACCAAATTTCTTACGAAAGCCCCACATTTACGTAAGGCACGGAATGATTCCCAGATGTCGTTAAGCTGACCGAAAAAAAACACATTACCTATTGTATAGCTGTTTGGTTGATGCGTGTGTTAGACTTTAGCATTCCCTATTGTCATTGACCAAATCTATTTTGAATATTTCATTTTGTCGATTCGATATTATCTAAGAAATATTCGACCAGAGCTTTCGAATCAGAAACTGGATGGCTGTTCACAAGGGAAATGTAGGGACGTTAAAAGTGTTCCTAATTTTAATTTGAATAAAACAGGATTATATACGTTAAAAGTTGTCAGAGATTCCTTTTAGGGCTACTGCAAAAATCTCTTGTAACAGCTGTTGAATAAGTGCTAAAAATCAGAAGCTGTTTCTCGCGAGGTTTATTAAAATTATGCTAATTTGCATTCCCAGCAGTAAATTTTCGTTGTAAATCCCGTCGCTTTTCCCTTTCAAATTCATCCAAAATAGAATTATCTCTGTGCAAATGTGTATGCTGAACTGAAATCAACTGTTAGTTATTGAAGAAACTTACCTTTTTATCTAAATGTCCATAAAAAAACGAACTATATCTTTCACATTTTCTCTCCCGTAAGTCTCAGGAAGTCATGTAATTAACTGCAGAATGACGGACGGCGTATTTGAACGAATTTTGGCAAGTTTTTTGTCTATTTGTCTTCATTTACTGATACTTCCGGCGATGTACTTCCGGAAATTAAAGTAATGCGCTATTGTATTTCTACACTTGTTACTCTCAGATTCAGGAAGTACATCACCGGAAGTTTCAGTAAAGGAAGAAAATCAGTCAAAATTCGACAAAAATTTTGCAGTTAATTACATCATTCCTGAGAGTTACGTGAGAGAAAAAGTGCGAGATAGAGTTCGTTTTTTTTTATGGACTTTCAAAGCAAAAAAGTTAAATTTCTTCAATAACTAATTGTTGATTTGAGTTCAGCATATACATTTGCACAGAAATAATGTTATTTTGGATAAATTTGAAGGGGGAAAGGCCGTCGGTACCTAAAACGAACATTTGCATTTCCAGCAACTAAAAGATAAATATTTATGTCTAGATTTCTGAGATGAGAATTTCTTATTAATTACATGCAAATTATTGTCCTCGTTTTTGTTGTTGCTATTATAACGTTTTCATCATTTTGCTTACCTCCTTTCAACAGGTAAATATCAGTCCAGGTAACCTAGAGGATATTACCAACTGAAAGTATATTTAATCTATGGGTCTAGACACTTCTCATTCGACCTACCTATCTAAGGAATCTG
>JBBBDQ010001103.1:477500-535000 GCA_037127315.1 Ascarosepion bandense | reverse complement strand
AAACCTAACAATCACATCTCCGAAAAGATTCTGGAATCCGCTAAATGACACTAAACACATAGAAACATGGATTAGATACTTTGCTGCATTTAGAAGAATAAAATAAAGAACTCAAAAAGAAGGATAAAAGGAGATTACCGATTTATTTCGTATGCAAATTAATAGAAATGTATAAATAGAAAATCACTGGAGAGATAAAGAAAAGAATACCCTGTCATCACAAAAAACACGGAACGCTGTGCTAAGGCTATTACTTTGCACAAAGAAATGAGAAACATAAAAATGGCGTCGCCATCTAGATCCTTAAATTTGCTGGATGCTCCAGAACACATAGAAACATAAAAAAAAAACTTCTGCTGCACTTACAAGATTAAATAAATTATAAGACACAAAGTTCGTCAGAGAAATAAATGAGATAAACGATTGATTTCTTGCTAGAGTTGGGTGATAAGCTGTGAATAAAATTTCGACTATGTCTTACCCAAGCGAATTAGAAAAAATAACATTTGTAGAAACTGTGAAAATTAAAAAAGAAAACAACACGAGATAAAAAAGATTGGTAATTACTGAAAGATCTAAGATTTTAGAAACAAAACATGAACCAAGTTAGTCCATTTTATAATACTTCTAGAAATTCAAAGAACGAGCTAAGTACTGTGAATTTAAAAAAAAATTAAATGCACAGGAAATTACTATAGGTTATTTGAAGGCTTGCAACACCAAAACCACAAGCGAAAAATATTAGAATGTCTGCAGTATAGCAGAATGAGTTTGGATGCTAACGTCGAGATTTTGAAATAATCAAATTTGTTTAGTTAATTTGTTTTTCCAGCATATCTACCCTTTTGGTTCATTTAATGCTGAAAGATTTGCTTGGTTTTTGTTTACTCCTTGTTGACTTTTGTGCGTATCGCTGTTAAGATATAAGTAGAGGTGTTGTGATTCGATGTGTGATGGTTTTATGCTATCTTCTTTTGCAAATATATTTTGCTATATAATGTTGTTACTTTTAAAAATCCTAAAAGGTCATTTGGGTCAGCTCTGTTAAAGATGTCTTTCAGATTATTTTCTTGATAGTATCTTAATCGCATTTGTTCAATATCTATGCAGCTTGTTATTATGTTTCAGTGTGTAGAGCTCCTGACATAAAATGCAAATTAGTGCCTCCTCACTTTTTAGTTGGTGGGAATTGTTGGCAGCGGTTTGGTCTATTTGAAGTTTAGTCATCACTACTTCTTCTCTTCTTGACATTTTCTCATTAGGAATTTTAACTTCTTTCCATTCTTTGAGGATGTGTTTAATTTTGTAGAGTTTTTTTCCAGAAATTCCACAATTCTTGCCATTTGGTCCTAATAAAGTTTTCGATTAGAGATTTGTAATCTGTGTGGGGTACTTTTGTATCACTAATGTTGATGTTTAATGATCTTTTAGCCGCTATGTCTACTTTTTCGTTTCCTCTGAGACTAATGTGGCTGGTAATCCAGCATAAAGTAATTTTTTTTGGGGGGGGGGGGCATGTGGTTGTTTCTTTGTAGGAGATTCATGATCAGAGGGTTATTTAGGTTTTTGTTTTTTAGTGCCATTAACACTGATAATGAGTTTGAAAATATTATATATATATTGAGGTTAAGTTCGAGGATGAGGTCTAAAGCTAAGTTTATGGCTGTAGCTTCAGCACTGAAAAATGATGTATTGCTTGGTAGGCCTTTCTGGAGTCTGATGTTGTTAGAAATAGCTGCACTTTATTCCTGTCTTTAGAGCCGTCTGTGTATATTTGTGTCCAGTTGGGATGTTGTTCTAGGATGTTATTTAGTTGATTAGAGAATTTAATCAACTAAAAGAAGAATTTAAGACATACAGGACGAGCACGACCATATCCATAATTAAAGGTAGATATTGAGGAAAAAAATTACGAAAAATAAAAGTAAAAATGTCCAGCCTACGGAGAAGTATATTAAAATTTTAAAAAACAAATATATCATTTTCAGAACCTATGCAAATACGAAAAGCAAATAAAAAAGTTAAAATTGTTCAAGCCCCGAAAGAAAAAGAAAAACAGCTGAAATATGTTCAATGAATAGACAAAAAAAAAACAGAGAAAAAATAAGGATAAATGACCAACATGCAAGTTGATGTAGGCAATGATGGTACACAGATGGCAAAAAATTCTGGATAAACTTAAGATGACGTAATTTAAAAAAAAACAGCGTACAATTAAAATAACTTGACCACAAGTCCATAAAAACAATGGGTACATATCGAGGCAAATTTGAAACCGACAAGCGTTTTGAAATAATTTCTATCACATTGCTAAAACGATCACTGATAATTAAGGATTGTTGCATTAAAAGAAGATATAGCGAGATTAATCAACTCCATGGAAGCAGAAGGAAAAGTAGATTTATTGAAAGACTATAATGCAAACATTCAACTTAAGGAAAACTATCACCCAAAATTCATACAGTCAAGAAACGTTCCTATTCATATCACACCTTTGGTCGTAGCCAAATTAAACAAAATGACAGCATAATTTATACTAGAAAGATTAATACAAGGTGATAGTAAATGGGCGTCACCGATAGTAGCAACGATGAGACTGACCGAAGGTTTATAGATATGCAGTGATTACAAGACAGGGGTAAAGACTCTTTTCCTTTGCCAAATATCGATTCTGTGAGACACGAATTTGCAAAAGTGGTTTATTTTCAAACATTGATCGCAAGTCAGCATACAATTACGTAGGAATTGAGGAAAAAATTATGAGAATAACCACGATAAACACCCTTATTAATGTGGACTCGTCTACCTTTTGGGATTGAGTTTTAAAGCCATATTTTTCAAAAAACAATTGAAACTTATTAGAAAAAATTTAAAAAATTAATAAAATATCAAAACAATTTAGGTGTAGGCAAAAGAAACTAACGAAGAATTAAAATATAAAGCAGATCGAATTTCAGTGAGTTTAAAATGTAAGCTTAACCATAAACAAAGATAAATGCAATTTTCAGCGTAAGACGTTATATTTCGGATGTGCAATATCAAAAAATGAGTATTATTCGATGATAGTCTAACAAAATAACAGAAATAACTGCTTCAATAAATAAAAAAGAATTGGAATGCTTTTGAGGGGTAATAAATATTTATAGAAAATGCATGCCATGATACAGTGAAATAATAGGGCGTAATACAAAGTTACTAAAAAAGAACAATTAATTTAATTGAACATAAAACGCTTTTGAAACACTAAAGAATATTCTGAAGAGCAAGACAATAACAAAACTTTCTGATCCACGAAAATAAATAACATTAACCACTGACGCAATTTAAAAGGTGATTACTGCTGTTTTATCACAAGAATAACAACCAATTTTGTACATATCAAGAATGATAAGAGACAGCAAAACCTGACTACTCGAACATTGAAAAAGATGCGCTAGAGTTGGTATGGAGCATGGAAAGTGCCCGAAACCTTTAGACAGAAACATTTCTTTTTTATTAAAATCGGATAGCAAACCATTAGAATTCATATTTAATCCTAGAAAAGGATTGCCAAAGTTACAACGTCAGGGATGGACAGTAAAATCCATGGCATTTCATTTTGACAAAGTATGCGTAAAGAAACACTATTCTTCATGTAGACGTTTTATGAAGTTTGCAGTTCAAGAATGAAATAGACAAAAATTAATAAAATACTCAAGATAAAATAATACACTGCATGAAAACTGAGGTTCTTCCTCTAAAATGACTCAGAATAGGAAGAAAGCAACACTCAATATTAAGCAGAATAGAATAAAGAATAAAAGAGTATATGGAGCAATTGTTTAAAATTGAGCAAACCTTTAAAGAAACAAAGCACTAACTAATTATAAAAAATCGCATAATATGCAAGGGTGTTGAAAGAGTAGCCCCACAAATTCTGAGAAGGGACATATTTAAAAGTGCATGATGATGTACATTGTGGTATTACGGCAACGCAAAATAGTCTAAAACTACAAGTTTGGTTGCCAGGATATTTAAAAAATGTACAAAAACTTATAAAGAGATGCAAAAAATTCGCAGAAATTAAAAGAAAAATTGAAGCAATCAAAGAATTCACTCATGACCGAAAGAAAAGAGTTATGGGTTACGGTCTACATGGATCAACCACCTGTCAGGCGTAGGGGAATATTATTAACATTCTTCTATGTGCCCTGTCCCTTCAGAACGTCGGCAATCATGGTTTCCACGTTTCCCTATCCCTGGTGGCTCTGAGAACGCCATCTCCTGTTACACCATGCATCCTCGTTTAGTGGACTCATTTTCAGGACAATCAGAAACTGTCCGAGAGAAAGGCAGAAAAGCCAATAAAGTAACGAAGATACTAAGAACTATGCTATCAAAGAATTGATTACTCCGGACAATAGTCACCGACAATGCACCCGAATTTCGGCAAAAGCACTTATGTGCGTGGATAAACAAATAGGATGTATCCCATTACAAGGTCGCACAAAATCACCCTGAATCTAATCGCATTGCAGAAAGTATTGTACAAAAAGTGATAATGGCATTGAAAGAGTTCTCCCTTCTTAATTAAAACAGAGAAGGATATATAAAAATGATCTTCATTTACAGAACTATTCCACAAATGAGAAGGAAACTGAGCCCTTTAGCAGCAACGGGGAAAACAAAATCCTCCATAACAGTGTAATTTGCTATGAAAATAAAATATGGTAAAGAATAAAGAGGCAAATCCAGGAAAAGCAAATTTTCTTATACAAAACGGACACAATGCAGTTATATTTAGAAATAAGTTGCACCCAAATACGGGCACATGAATATCAAATAGATTTTGAAATAGAAGTTCAGAAACAAGAAGCGCCAGAATAGTTTAAAAAATGGAACAGAGCAGGAAATGGGAGTGGAAATGAAAAATACAGTCGAATACGAAGAAGAAAATTAAGAGGGCACGGGATCCCCATTAAAAAGAAAAACAGAAAGACAAGAGGAAGGAAAAGACCATACAAAAATAAGTAGTAGTAGTAAAAGAATAAACACAGGTGTATTATATCTCCTCTTCAGGGAGGAGTAGTGTCGTATGCAAAAGAATAAACAAGTGTAAATAGAGAATAACCGAAGTAAAGAACAAAAAATCCTGTCGTCACAAAGGACTTGGAGAGCATTACTACTACTACTACTACTACTACTACTACTACTACTACTACTACACTACTACTCACAAAGACATGCAAAACGTAATGGAAAAGATCAAATCAGTAAAACTTTGGTGAATTAAGTCTGAGTTTTGTTAAATTGCATATCGATTTCTGTGTGTCATTTAATGCCAAAAAGGTGGGGGTTTAAGAATTTTTTTATGTTCAGTTATAGTGAGAAAGTTGATTTAATAAAATTTTAATAATTTGTTTTTGTTTTTATTCTTTTTTATTTTCGAAAACTGAAAATATCTCCTACTCCTTTATTGGAAAATGCTTTGCTGAGAATTTTATTTTTTTCAAAATTACGTTATGATAATTTTTCTATAACTGCTATAAAATTGTGTTTTTTAACATTTGTAGTGTTTTGATACAAATAAACTTTAAGAAAACTGAGTGCATGGTCATCAGCAAAAGATACAAGCCAAAATGCCAAATACAGGTGGGGGATAACAGAATCAAGCAAGTACAAAAAGTTAAGTACGTAGGAAGTGTTCTAACAGGAGATGGAAAGTGCGACACGAAGATCCGAAGGCGAATTGTCATGGCAAAGGACGCGTTCCAGAAGATGAGCAAAATACTAACACTCAAGAAAATCTCAATAGAAACGAAGAAAAGAGTGCTAGACTGCTACGTGATGTCAGTTCTTCAATACGGCAGTGAATGCTGGACAATATCATCAAAAATGAGGACAAAACTGAAGGCGGCCGAAATGTGGTTCTACAGAAGGATGCTACGGATATCGTGGACTGAGCATGCAAGCAACGAGGAGGTGTTGGAAAGAATGGCAACAAAAACGAAATTGATGCTGAACATCAGTAAGGGACAAGTGAAGTTCCTGGGACATGCAATGAGGAAAGAGAGCCTGGAGAACCTGATACTGACTGGTCAGATAGAAGGAAGGAGAGACAGAGGAAGGCAGAGGATAACATATTTGCAGGGTCTGATCGGGTGAATGACGGAACGGGGGTTGCCAGGAGCAACAGGCTCAAACATACTAAGAACCACAAGGGATAGGGAGACGTGGAGAACCATGATCGCCTACATCCTGAAGGGACAGAATACATAGAAGAAGAAGAAGTGTTTTGATCCCAGTTCGGGAGTTAACTATTTGCCCATAGCTGGGACCATAACAGCTACTACCACTCCGGGTCATGGTGGACCTGGGAACAAAGCAATTAAGATGTGGTTCCATGCTCCTGACATCCTCCCAATCAGAAGCCTTGCTGCTGGATACATATTTTTGTTGAAAGAAAATCAGCAATTTTAACAACAAAATCTCATACGTATAAGTATTCCTCTTGAAAATGGGGGACAAAGCTGATATTTTTTATTTAGAGAAAAGTGTTTGTGTTTATTTTTTTTTTGTATTTGTTTTTTTTATTTAATTTTTTATGACAACATTCTGTAAAAATGTGCTAAACAGATGCTGCTGTACGGAGTTCGTTTCTAACATTCTTTTTTTTTTCTTTGAAAATAAAGTATAAAATATTTTCGAAAGAAAGACGTTTATTCCATTTCCAGAGAAAACAAATTAATATGATTTTTTTCTTCTTTCTAAACCCAAATATTTTCAAACGTATAATTTTTCCTTTGAAGAAAATCGCCAACAGATGCTGAAAACATTACCTGAAACAAAATTTGACAAAAATTCTAGAAACACTATTTTAATCATTTTTGTATGTTGTACCAACAAAACTACAGGCAAAAGTCAAGCAGGTTGCACATAGATTTAATTTTTCTACCATTTGACGTCAGTTCCTCTCAAATGCTTTGCGTGAAAGAGAACATTACTGAACACGTGAGAATTAAACGAAACTGATTATTTTAATAAACGTTAACATCCTCATAATTTTAAGTGCGTCATGAAGGAGAAATAGGTTGGAATTTGCCCATGATTGCTTTCGAAGCATTTTTTTAAAGACTAGAATGCATATCCACTCAACACAGCAATGGCTAAAAACGTAAGTTTTAAGGAATAATTTGGTTGCTTTGATTGCTTATCTACTCTTTCTATAGCATTTAAATTTCTGATTCCATGTCGTTGCTTAGAGTATCAGCTCGAGAATATGCCCGTTTATGAAATTCTGTCATTCATTTCTTTTCATTTTGCATTGATTCATATTTATGTGTTCTATATTTCATTTAATTTTCTACTTGGTTCGTTCCTATTACATTTCGCAAATTTTCCCGTCTTATTTTCAATTCACAATTTGCAGTCTTTGTCCTTGCATTTTTCTTTAATCCAGAATTAATCTAATGTCACAATTCTCGCTTGTTTTTATTTTGTATTTTCCTTGTTGATATTTATAAATATATTTTTGTCGAAGAGGTTGCTACTTAAAATATAGATTTTTTATTATATTCGTATAAATATGTTCCTTCTTCACCTCTTTTTATTTTCCTTTTGGTCCTTTTTCAACTTCTCTCTTACAAATTAATTGATGTTTTCATAATCACCGTCTTAATTTTTATATATGTATTATAATTTACTACCATAAACCACCTGCTTTATATTCAATCATGTATAATAAGCAAATTTTATATTTATTAATTTTAAACATTATCAGTGATTTGTAAACAATGGCCTCACATATGAAGAAACTCGCTCCTACAGAAGGATTCTCTGAACCGAATATGTAAATTACAAAAGAGTTTTTAAGAAAGATAAACACAAAATTTACATCTATATTTAAAGAGATGGTTGACATTAACTGGGAATATAATAATTTAAGAGGAACTGGAAATTGGATACTCACAGAATAGATAGAAAAAAGCGCATCACTAATCTGAAAAATATCAGGAAATGGAAGATGGAAAGTTTAGGAAGGATTAGATAAGACAACATTTTTTAAGGTCTACAGGAAATTGTAGAGAAATATAAACCAGAACATCAAAGATAAGTAATTGATCGAAACTCAAATTAAATAAAATTTCAAGAGTTTTATTTTTATATGATTTTCTCTAGGATAGTAGGCGTTAATTTCTATGATCTTTGCGCCTTTGTAGGTTGTTTGCCCTCAAATATTCATAATACTATTGTCAACATTTATATATTTTGTATAACTCATTAATCTAGTTTTATCCATTTAATTATTTTACTTTATTTAAAAAAAAAAAACTTCATTTTTTTCAAATTCTGTTATTTGTTTCTTTTCATTTTAAATTGATTGATATTTATTTATTCTATATTTAATTTAATTTTCCACTTGGTTCGTTCCTATTACATTTTGCGTTTTCCCGTCTTATTTTCATTTCGTATTTTGTAGTCTTTTTTCTTTCATTTTTTCTTTACTTCATGATTAATCTAATGAAACAATTCCCGCTTGTTCCTGATTTGTATTTTTCATGTTGATACTTATAAAAATATATTGTCAAAGCAATTGCTACTTGAAATATATATTTTTTCTTTCTAGTTGCATAATTATGTTCTTTCACCCTTTTTCATTTCATTTTAGTTCTTCAACATCTGGCTTACAAATTTATTAATGTTATCATAATTATTGTCTTCCTTTGTAAACCTCATATAACTTAATACTATAAACAAACCTGCATTATATTCACTTATGTATAATACGCACCTTTTATATTTATTAATTTTAAACAATATCAGTGATTGGTAAAAAAAATTGCTTCACATATGAAGTGATCAAAATAAACCAGTGTATTCAGGCTAATTTGATCGTAAGCATGAATAATAAGAAAATCAACCGAAAAGACCAAGTAACCTATTTGGCACGGACTAGTAAACAGAACAATGAAAAATATAAACGGGTATGGAATGGAAAGGAATTACTTAATGGGTCAAAATCTGAGACAATGTGTAGAGATATTAAATGCTGTTGCATATAAAAGAAAATGCCATTAGAAACCCTCTTTTTGTGTTTTGATGGACGCATATATTCGTGAACTATTGTCAGCATTGTTACGCACTCTGAATGCCATCTTTTATATCTCTTTATGATTTTTCAGACAGTTTCCTTTTTAAATTTGGGGAGGGCAAGTCGAATCAGTTCGATTATTTTATCTTTCAACCATTCTCAGATGTATAATAATAATGTATAGAAAGCAATGACGTTCTCATATATGACATATCCGATGTCTGAGTTTTTGTTTTCCTGCCTGTGTAAAGAGAAATGAGTCTGCACTGGTTTTTAATCAAAGCCACATTTCAAATATTCGGAAATTAGAACTTGACAGACGCAATCAATATTAAAGAGATCAATATTCATGATACAACATTAAAAAAGATTTGTACACCATGTATCAAAAATACGTTTACACATTTTGATGTCAGGCTTATGAGATCACTTCATATCTTTACAAAAACCAGCTTACAACTGTATTCGTTTCTACAACTTAATTTAAGCAATACCTCAACTTACGTAAAATAATTTAAATTTCTTTAATTAGGGTTAGGTTTTCAGTACAAAATAAGGCTTAAACTTTAGAATTTGTTAAGTGCAATTGCCTGAATCTAATAGAAAATGTGTCTATATCGTAAAAAACTTCGTTACGATTTTATAAGAGTTGGTTATTAATTTAATGATTGGTTTTGTTCGTAATGAATTAGAATAGATTTAATGTAATTTTCTGTGTTAGCTTGACAAAACATTGTCTATGCTTTCTTTCTCTCTCTCTCTCTCTCTCTCTCTCTATATATATATATATATATATATATATATATATATATATGATGTATCGAAAAACTTTTCTGTGGCTCCCACACTCCAAACCAAACTGATAAATTCATATAATAATATGTCCGCAATTCGTTCATTTTTTAGTTAAGTATAAAGAAATATAACAGTAGAACCAGAAAGTTGCCCCCAATATTAGTAAAATATTTTTGAATTGTATATTGAATTGTGTATTTAACACCATAATCTTTTATTATGATAACTCCCTCTCCACTCATATATATAATCGTGCGTACGTATATACAGTGTGTACAAAAAATACTTTTACAAATTTGGGGGCGGGTTCCTCAAACCAAAGTAAGTGCAAAAGCCATGATCAACATATGTGCGCAAATCCTTCGTTTTCGAGTTATTATGAATAAAGTTTACGGTAGACACTATTAAATGTACAATCAAAGATGCAATCCAAAAATACTTCCACAAATTTCCGGGGGTAGGCAGGTTTTTAATACGAAAAACAAGGTAAAACGACCATATATGACAATGTCTAAAAGATCATGTTTGTATCTTAAAACAGCAACTCTTTAAAGATGTTACAAATTCGCTCCGCTTGGGTCTACATACACATGCACCCGTAGGATCACTGACTTGCAGACAATTTCAAATACTTCCACACGGTTTCGAATACTTTCGCAGGCACTTTGATAAAGCGTCAGATGCATTATTAATGTTTCATGAATCAATTGCTTTAGATGACCCAAAAGATAAAATCCAAAGAACTGAGGTAGGTGGAACGTGCAAGACATGGAAACGGTCCCTCACTAGTCAATCCATGGTAGTTGTCAGCCACTTCATCGTGAACAAGGTGACCGAAATATGATGCATTTTTAATTACACAAACTCTAGGAGATTGATTTATTGTGCCTTTTCAGACTAACACTTTCCGTTAACATGAAATGGAAAATTCATATTAAGTCAATTGATAGATATGCAGCTTAACTTTCGTTTCCCGTGTTGTGCTAGACGATTATTCTCGCTATATTTTATGTTATATGCGTACAAATCTACCATTCACCCTTTTGTTTTTTTTGTTTTTTTGCTGCAACATATGATTTGATGTTCCTGCTGTATATATAAATATTATTAATAAAATTCAAACGAAAATGTGCAGTGTTATTCATCTTGAGGTGGTATGGCCTTTAGTCACATTCTAAAAATTCTAATGTAGCTTCCCTTGACTTTTCTATAAATACATGAATGGTCATTTTTCTGAATTAGTTTCATATATATCTTTCACTCAGCAATGAATTAGAACACTCTCAGCTATTGGGCATGTATAATGATAATATACACGCTAAAACGTCTGCCTCCTTCTACCGAGGGCCCAGAGCTCAGAGGTAGAATCGCCGACTGACGCCAATTCGTTTGGGTTTCAATCCTGGGTAAAATCAATCGGATGTCTAATCGTACAGATGAGCTGTGATACAGCAAAACAGATCTGTCTCGGATTACTATATATATATATATATATATATACACACACACACACACACACACACACATATATATATATATATATATATATATATATATATATATACTCGTACGTACAACGTGTATACAGTGTGAACCAAAAATACGTTTACAAATTTTTGAGGCGGGTTCCTCAAACCAAAAGAAGTACAAAATCCATGATAAACATACGCTACCCGCCATAGTTATTAGGCCACTCATCCCAGTGTTTAAAAAATGGTATATTTCATACTATTTTTTAGTATTTATTGTCAAGTGAATAATTGTAAATGAAAGCATAATGAGTCTTTTATTTATACTGCACAACAACATGTGCATCAAATGAATTTATAAATATTTAATAATTTAATAATAGTTTAATATTGCGGTTTCATCAATAAAAAAAAAATTAAGAAAATTTAGGGTGATTCGGGGGAGTTCATTTTTGCATCCTAGCCTTGTAAAATTTTGCAAAGTAATAATAACAAAAGAACAATTCTAATTTCATTTGGCAATAAATGCTAAAAATATCATGAATACATCATTTCTTTAAAAAAAACTGGAGTGAAGCGAGTTTCTTCATATGTGAGACAAATCACTGATATTGTTTAAAATTAATAAATATAAAATTTGCGTATTATACATGATTGCATATAATGCAGGTTTTTTAAGGTACTAAAGTATAATATGTAAATAAAGGAAGACGGTGATTATGATAACATCAATTAAATTGTAAGAGAGAATTTGAAGAGGGACCAAAATGAAAATAAAGAAATGAAGAAGAAACATTTATAGGAATATAAATAAAAATCTAATAATTATGGCAGGTAGTGTATGTCCGCATATCCTTCTTTTTCAAGTTATTATGATTAAAGTTTACGATAGATGCTTTTAAATGTACAATCCAAGGTGCAATTCAAAAATACTTTCGCAAATATTGTTCACGGTATTAAATTAAAAGACGTGTATTGAAGTAATGCATTAAGTAAAGTCCTAGATTAAAGATGAGGTTTCATCATTTTACATCTAGTACCGCGAGATGTGCGTTGTTGTACATAGGATATCGGCTCGGAACGAGAAATCGGGGAGCCGAGTTCGAATTCCAGCTGAATTAATTGCATTCACTTACGCGCAAATACCCTTGGGAAAGGTATTAATCCGTCTATTCCTTCCAGTTATGGGTTAAATAACGGGACAGATTGGGTTCTACAGCCTTGGTCGGCAACCAGTCTACCGCAGAAAGCAATGGCAACTTACTGCAGGATAATATTCAGCCCAGTCAGTCATGTCTCTTTCGAGACATGAACGCCCAAGCGTTTATCATGTATGGCACTTAACTGACTGATCGCGAGATGGAGCCGTGAGAACTATGCTAACAGTTTTGACTATCAAACCTTTCGTTTGTGGTACTATCTTCCGGTTTCTTCACCTTTGGTCTTCTAAAATGTAAAATGCATTGTCTATTTGTTATCTACTCTCATTTTATTTCTTGTTATTTTACTGGTTTTTCTCCTTATTAGATTATTTTTTCATATTATCTATCTCTCACTAAAATTTGCGCCTTAGTAGCCTTATTGCCTTGCTTGGGATGAAATGATTAAAAAGTATCAATGGCAATAGAGAAAATAACCGGCCTATAGTGAAAAATATGACCGAGCTGTTAGATTTTAAATTTGAAAAATATTTTACTTGAAATAATTTTCCAGCAAAACTAGACGATAAGATTTTATCATTCATTCTACTACTGACGAGCGTTGCCTCCTAAGCATTTTATTTCAGATAATTCGGAAAATGAAAATGTGATTATATCATTATTTTCTTTTATAGATGCATGTTCAAATCATCCTTGTTTTTGTTGCTGTTGATATTCATCAAATGTAGAATAAAAGCCTGTCAATTTTTGGTTATGTCTTTAGAGAGATTATTAAAAGTGCCTTACTTAAGGATTAAAAGGTTTTTTAGCTTGTGGTCGATTCTAAGGAATATTTAAGGGCAAATAACCTACAAAGACGCGAACATCATGCAAATTAACGCCTACTATCCTAGAGAAAATCATATATAAATAAACCTCTTGATATTTGCTATAATTTGAGTTTCGAACAATTACTTATCTTTGTTTCTCTACATGTTTCTCTACAATTTCCTGTTGTTTGCAGACCTTAATAAATATTGTCTTTTCTTATCCCACCTAAACTTTACATCTTCCATTTCCTGATATTTTTCAGATTAGTGATGCGCTTTTTTCTATCTATTTTGTGAGTATCCAATTTCCAGTTCCTCTTAAATTATTATATTCCCAATTAATTTCAAACATCGCTTTAAATATAGATATAAATTTTGTGTTTATTTTTCTTAAAACTCTTTTCTAGTTTACATATTCGGTTCAGAGGATCCTTCTGTAGAAGCGAGTTTCTTCATATGTGAGACAAATCACTGATATTGTTTAAAATTAATAAATATAAAATTTGCGTATTATACATGATTGCATATAATGCAGGTTTTTTAAGGTACTAAATTATAATATGTAAATAAAGGAAGACGGTGATTATGATAACATCAATTAAATTGTAAGAGAGAATTTGAAGAAGGACCAAAATGAAAATAAAGAAATGAAGAAGAAACATTTATAGGAATATAAATAAAAATCTAAATTTCATGTAGCAACTTCTTAGACAAAAATATATTTATAAACATCAACAAGGGAAATACAAAATAAAAACAAGCGAGAATTCTTACATTAGATTAATTCTGGAGTAAAGTAGAAAAAGGGAAGGACAAAGACTGCAAAATGTGAAATGAAAATAAGACGAGAACAAACGTGAAATGTAATAGGAACGAACCAAGTAGAAAATTAAATGAAATATGGAATAGAAAAATATGAATCAATTTAAAATAAAAAGGAACAAATGACAGAATTTCAGAAATGGAGTTTGTTTTCTTTCTTAAATAAAATAAAATAATTAAATGAATAAAATCAGATTCATGGGTTAAACAAAAAATATAAACGTTGACAATCAAATTATGAATATTAAAAAAAAAACAAGCAAGTAAATTTTTAGGCAGGCGATCTTTCAATTGGAGAGATGACACAATATATAAAGTAAGAAATAACAATGAATGAATGATAAAAAAAAAACAAGTTATAAAAATGATAAACAAAAATATTTTAAAAATTTAAAAATGTAACGGTTTCCAGGAAATTTTACATGAAAATCTAAAAGATAATCATTTATCAGGGCAAGATTTTAGAAAAAAGATAATAGACGTTTAAATGCTGTCCCATCGCGTCCTACTCAGGTCGGGTATTCGATGTTCTGGCTTAGTTCACAGGCAATGGAGAAGTCTCTGTTATATTTTCCTTCCTCATCGGTTTTGTTTGAGTCGACGAACCATTCTTTGTGGTGTATAATTAAGTCACCGCAGATATGAAAGCTAGCCGAGGAAAATTACTGAGTATATTATAAATACTCTGAGGAACGCATTCGAGGATTACCAACCCTTCATCTTGTCAATAAAAAGCAAAGACAAATGTAGTACTATACAAAAACGTACTCGGAAGTATATCTACAGAGGATCAATGTCCTTGTTTGTTCGTGTCTTATGAGATTGAAGTATTGAAACCGGTTTCAGAGAGAAATTTAAAGAAAATAGTTATATTTCTGGAAAATTGGAATGTAGAGACTTTACAATAGTGTAACAGATGATATAACAGCGGTCGATTTTTACATATATATATTTATATAACAAAACAAAAACATGATTATACTATAAATTTCGTCTTCTAACGAGTGTCATAATTATCATATATATATATATATATATATATATATATATATATGCACACACACACACACACACACACACACACACACACACACACACATATATATATATATATATATATATATATATGTATGTAATTATATAAGACAGGTAGGCAAAAAGAGATAGAGAGGTACAAAATAATAAAAAAACGTAAAATTTCAAGCAAATGTATTTGAATATAAGGTAGGACAGACTTTTGCAGTAATTAGGGCTATAATTCTTCGTGGGATCGACTTGCACAAAGTTGGAATTGTCCCAGTTGAAATTTAATGCGTTCTTTAGCAAAAGCATCCTTCAATTTTTCAATTAAGATGGTAGAGTTTCTCAAATCTTCATTTGTTTTGTCCCAAAATGAACCATAAATGTGTAATGATGGTGAGATCTAGGAACTGTGGTGGTCAGAACATTATTCAATTTCACTAGAATCTTCCTTGTGCCATTCACCTACAACTTTAGAACTATTAACGGTTACATTATAATTTTAAAAGATGACTTTTTATGTACAAAAACTTTTCTTGAAGCATAGAATCAGTTTTAAAAGTCTGTTTTTATAACTTCATAGTCTTTTGACCCATGTTTTAAACAGTGCTGACTGTTGATTCTAATAATATTATTTAAATAATATTTGTAAAAAAACACAACAAGAAGTTACTATTAACGTTATATGTAAAAAAGACATCAACAATAAAGTCCTAATAATATTAAATCAAAAACAAAAAAATTAAACAAGCTTTGGTGGTTTAATAAGATTTAATAAATAAATAGATAAGATGCTACTATGCTATTAGGAGTTTCATTATTTTCCACCCCCACACACAAATATCTATCTATCTATCTATCTATCTATCTATCTATATATATATATATATATATATATATATATATATATATGGAGAATTATGTCACTTAAGTGAGCAGAGTGACGCTGACTCCGAGATTTCGTGGAGCCTTTGTTGTGATTTTTTGACTCTTGTTTCTTCTACAAAACCCCAGAAGATTAAGACCAATCTCATAATATCTTCACTGTTAACGCTCTGTCTCTATCTCCACATCGAGCATGTCATGGGTAACATATTCTGTTTGTTAAACATTATTTTCTACGTTTAAACAACTAAAAAACAACAATCTTGGTACTAAGCAATTTTACACACTCACAATTTAACACACTCTCTCGCTCTCTCTCACTCACTCTCTCTCTCTTTCTCTCTCTCTCTCTCTCTCTCTCTATATATATATATATATATATATATATATATCGTTCATCCAGCAATGAATTAGAACACTCTCAGCTGTTTGGCGTGTATAATGATAATATACACGCTAAAAGGTCTGCCTCCTGCTACCGAGCGGTGATAGCTCAGAGGTAGAATCGCTGACTGACGCCAATTCGGTCGGGTTTAAATCCTGGGTAAAAAGCAATCGGATGTCTATCCGTACTGATGAGCAGGATACAGCGAAACAGATCTGTCTGCGGATTACTATATATATATATATATATATATATATATACTCAAAATAATAACTAAATAGACTCTGTAAGTATTTAGGTTGTAAATTTATACTAAGATAAACCTTTAGAAAAACCGCTAACAAACAGAACCTAATTCCGTTACAATCCGGTGCACTAAGGCGTCGGATAAAATGGGAGAAAAAAAAAGAAATCCGCGGAATAAGGACAAGACATACGATACTCCGCAGTAAAGAAAAAAAAACCGAAACGGAACCAACCACAAGAAAAAGAAAAAGTGCTCGATACAAAGTACAAACGATATGCAAAAGTAGAGCAAAGACACACCCATATATATATATGTGTGTGTGTGTGTGTGTGTGTGTGTGTGTGTGTGTGTGTTTGTATGAGAGAGAGAAAGAAGTTAAGTTTAATTGCCGAAATCGTTAAGCTGGACTTTGAATTTTGTGGTATGTTCCTTTGCTAAGACTCGTGTCTTGTCCATGCTATCAAGCACATACTTTGAGTTTACGGCATTTACAACTTGATCGTCTCGCTGTATACACCTCTTCGGTGCATTTAGTTTGTGTGTACATCCATTTCCGTATCAGCTACACTTGTAATAAGATCTAAAAACGTAGTATTACATGCTTATGTTTTCAAGTGATATATCGACTACTTGATGGTGGTTTTCTAAGCATAGGTGTGGCGAAAGGAAAGGACATAACTCAGTTGTCATTGATCTCGGCTGAGAGGATTACATAACATTACAACATATCGAAGATCTGATTGCCGACTTCCAAATGTTTGAACCGAAAAAGACTGAAAATTTAACTCCGTATTGATCATATTCAGCCGGAATATATATTTATATATAAATCCCTAAAACATTAGCATGTAGGTAAAATCCCAACAGAGATCCTATTAATATTATTTATTGAAAATTAAATATTAAAACAGATCCAGCCAGTAAATATAATTATTTATTTACATATAAAAATATTCATATTTTTTACGTATAAAACTTTAAAAATTGAACATGTCGAATGATTATTTCGGTGAAATGTCAGTCCTTTGTCATGATACAAGTCTTACTAATTAACCCATAACTTGGGAAAAATGGATTACTTTCTATCCTAATTGTACTAGTGCTGAAGTAAATATATCGAATCCAACGGGAATTGATATTCCGAGCGATTACACATTACATCAACCGCACACTCACTCTTACAGCATCTGGCAGGCCTAATTACTCTATCTAGTTACTGACCAGGCTCAATGTTGCTTAACTTCAGTAATCGTAGGGAACCGGTGTTTCAACGTCATATGCAAACAACTCTATATGTATAGAGTGAGAGTGACAGAGAGATAGAAGAGAGAAGGGTGTACATAGAGGAAGTGTAGAGAGTGAGCTATAGTGAGAGATAGATAGAAGAGAGAAGGGTGTACATAGAGGAAGTGTAGAGAGTGAGCTAGAGTGAGAGATAGATAGAAGAGAGAAGGGTGTACATAGAGGAAGTGTAGAGAGTGAGCTAGAGTGAGAGATAGATAGAAGAGAGAAGGGTGTACATAGAGGAAGTGTAGAGAGTGAGCTAGAGTGAGAGATAGATAGAAGAGAGAAGGGTGTACATAGAGGAAGTGTAGAGAGTGAGCTAGAGTGAGAGATAGATAGAAGAGAGAAGGGTGTACATAGAGGAAGTGTAGAGAGTGAGCTAGAGTGAGAGATAGATAGAAGAGAGAAGGGTGTACATAGAGGAAGTGTAGAGAGTGAGCTAGAGTGAGAGATAGATAGAAGAGAGAAGGGTGTACATAGAGGAAGTGTAGAGAGTGAGCTAGAGTGAGAGATAGATAGAAGAGAGAAGGGTGTACATAGAGGAAGTGTAGAGAGTGAGCTAGAGTGAGAGATAGATAGAAGAGAGAAGGGTGTACATAGAGGAAGTGTAGAGAGTGAGCTAGAGTGAGAGATAGATAGAAGAGAGAAGGGTGTACATAGAGGAAGTGTAGAGAGTGAGCTAGAGTGAGAGATAGATAGAAGAGAGAAGGGTGTACATAGAGGAAGTGTAGAGAGTGAGCTAGAGTGAGAGATAGATAGAAGAGAGAAGGGTGTACATAGAGGAAGTGTAGAGAGTGAGCTAGAGTGAGAGATAGATAGAAGAGAGAAGGGTGTACATAGAGGAAGTGTAGAGAGTGAGCTAGAGTGAGAGATAGATAGAAGAGAGAAGGGTGTACATAGAGGAAGTGTAGAGAGTGAGCTAGTGAGAGATAGATAGAAGAGAGAAGGGTGTACATAGAGGAAGTGTAGAGTGAGCTAGAGTGAGAGATAGATAGAAGAGAAGGGAAGGGTGTACATCGAGGAAGTGTAGAGAGTGAGCTAGAGTGAGAGATAGATCTAATATCGAAAACAAGGAATCGGAAATGTAGAGAACAAACTTGAGTGAAATACAATTTTTCACTTCCCCGCGGAGTTTACGTAGATTTCCTTCAAGCTGGCCATTGTCCTACACATTGTAAATATTTCCAGTCAATCATAGATGATTTTTAAGCGTGAACCAACCCAGGTTCGGATTCGCAGTTCTATATCTGTTGTTTCTTTTCTTTAGACGATTTTACTCAGTGGGATTATTTCGTCTGACTTGTTTTCCTGCTCTAAAAAATAAGTCAAATATAATTCCTCGAAATGGCCGATTAATACAATTCTTATCACAGTAACGCATTACGACTCGACAGATAATCCACTGAAATAAGCATTAAAGAGAACACTATTCGTTCTTAAATTGCAAAACCTATTCAACAGTCGGAAAATCGGGTGTCAATCATGACTTCAGGATATAAATTTAAGAATATGGTCAGCAGAGAAAGTTAGGGAATCGAAATAGAAGCAAATACATATGTATGTATATTTGTATGCATAGTTAGATATAAACTACCGGTCATAATTAATAGACCACCACAGTATTTCTAAAAGAAATGATTTATTTCATACTATTTTTAGTATTTATTGCCAAATGAAAATAGAATTGTTCTTTTGTTAGTATTACTTTGGAAAACTTTATAACGCAAGGAAGCAAAGCTGAACTCATCTGAATCACCCTAACGCAGATAACGTCTAAGTCAGTGCTCGGCTCTGGGCTGAGACGCCATATATTATGGCAGAGTGCGGCTTATTCGAAGTTATCAATGGATGAAGCCTCAGCTTTGAAAAAATAGACAATTCAATGCCCATGATCACGGGGTTGCGGGAGTTTGGTAAACTTTGATCAATATCCCGAGTGTATGTGCTCGGGTTTTTCACGTTAATCCGAACCTTGTGTCTAATCCATTCTCAGTGTGGAGACTAGGTAAATATTCGGTGTTCTGACAGAGTTGGTTGATCGTTTGATTCAGTTCAGAATTCGTTAAAGCTTATGCAGACTGATTTTAGTATCGCTACGCGCATGAAGTAATTTTATCGACAACCGATTGGAATATATTTTTGTGTTGGAAGAACTGATATATTTTACATTCAGTTTTTCTCTTATTTTTTACTTTTATTTAATTTTTTCAGTGAAAGTTTATCACTTTTTTTCATCCTTCCCAGTTTTCCCTTTTTTCCCTAACTTACTGATTTAATTTTTTTGTATATTGTATTTTTATTTTGAATTTACTTTCAACTTGTAATGATAGTTTTTGTTTTCATTTTCTACGTGTTACTTTCATTTTTGCCTAGAATTAATTTTTATTCGTCTCTGCGCAGGCGTATGCTAAGTTTAATATTAGTGTAACGTTTTCTCTCCATTTATTTTTCAATCTATTTTTATATTATTTTCGCCTTTCAGCAGCCACTTAAGTTTGTTTATCTTGTTTTGGGTTTTTTTTTTTGCGTGTTTCTGTTTTATCAGTTTTCTTAGTATTTATCTTCTAATTTTTTAATTTATTGATTTTTAATTCGTTTTAGAGAAAGGGAAACGTTTTCACTTAAGAGTTTTTTTTTCTGTAAATGTATTCTTTTCACTTCTCACTCCAAATATTTTATTTTTTTGCCTGTCTATTTTTCTCTTGTGTATTTCTTTTTATAGGTTTTCTTTTGTATGATTTCTTTTTATTCTGCTGGTTTTAATTTTTTTAAAAGAAATATTTATTCTATTCAGTAATTTTATTTATTTCTATTTTTTGCATGAAACGGTTCCTTTCTTTTGCGTGGGACTTTGTTCTTTCTTTTCTTGAAAAGTGTTTTAATTTATATAATCTTTTACGTCAAAGCCTCTTTCTTAAAATTAGGTTTAGTCGGTTTTTTTCCTTCATTTTCTCCAGAAATGTTTTTTTTTATTGTTCTGTATCTGTTTAAAATTTTCGTTTGATAACTTATTTATTTAAATAATAATTTTGAAAATGCCCTGTTTTTTTTTGCTTTTTTTTTAAATTGCATTAATTTAAAATAATCAAAGATGGCTGAAATCCCACAGAGAATAAAAGTTTTGTTCGGGTCAAAAAAGGAATCCCACCCCAACAAAAGCACTCAGTTAACAGTGACTGCAAAGAACGTAGCAATTAACTGTATAAATAAGTGTCATAAGAGGCAATATATTGCATGTGGTACGTGCTGTTACACACACCTGCTTACCATGAGGACTCTTCCAGTGTGTACCTTATCAAAAAAGATCTCATAAGAACTAAATATGATGGTTGACGGACCTTGAGCATTTGAGTTCTCGTCTCAATTAGCAGGTGAATACCTCGAAGTTCCTTATAGGATACAAATCCTATATCATCAGTCAAACATCTAAAAAACGCATAATAATTTGCACACCCGCAAAATCAATTTCAACGGACGAGCGCATTTGGGAAAACCCAAAGTAAAATTTCACACCCGCAAAAGAGGATCCAAACTGCTAAAAGCTTTTTTTTTTCACAAGGCAATGAGAAAAACGATACTCTCGATTCTGATTCGTTGACGCATTGAGAAATACAAAATACGTCAGCGAAACAGGTTTTTTTACAGCTCAAGAAAAATCGTCCTGGAATCGTCTCACGTGACTAGAATTCAATATTTAAGGGTGTTCCCTGACCGGTCACACAGTCAGTGAGAAACAGCAGTTGGTCGATCAGTCAATCTGTTATTAAGCGAGACAGTCAGCCACGTCAGTCAATCCCGAATAACGCAGTGTCAGATACGCACAGTCCGATAGGCACCGATATCAAAGAGACCAGTGCCGACAAACAAATCCTTAACTTCTACTAAAGAGAAGAGAGAAACTAGACACATACAAAGTCTTAAATCTTTTCACATTTCTCATCCATCAGAAAGTACTTACTAAGTTGACTGATTCATCGCTTTTACACACACATTCTACCAAATACTTCTGTCTCCGTTTGACTCTCTCTCTCTCTCTCTCTCTCTTTTTTCCCTCGGCAATTCACATTCACACTCCTTTTCAACACAATTTAAAATATTGTCCTTTTCCACCTACTTAACCGTTAATACAAAAAAGGAAAGAAACATAGTGCTACTGCTCTGTTTATTTACACTCAAAGCAAACATTTTCTCTTCAACCAACGTTTACTCAAATCCAACAGACATTTTTATATTCAACCAACGTTCACGCTAATATAAAATTAATTTTATTAAAACAAAAGATACACAGAATTGTACAAACTGCTTATATTGTATATATGTTGTCAAATAGCAAATCTTCATATTTTTACACAATATTTCCTATTGCGTTGTCTTTTCTTGAAATTTGTGCTGTTTTATTTTGTGGATCGGATATCCCTCATTAAAATCTTCTTTTTAATCCAGTTGTTCTGGAACCCCACAAGTGGTGACCCCATTTTTTAGTTTCATGAATCTATAGTATTGTGCATGTTTTAAATGTTCATAGGTTTTTCATTTTAAATTTTATATTTCCTACCACAGACAAAGTGTACATATAGGGATTGTTACGACTTAGAGTATTTAATGCAGTGTGCAGGGTGTGATAAAAAAAAAGGAAGTAAGAGTGTGGTATTTTGGTACAAGAAATATTATATTTTGTTTGGGTCAGTAATAGTGCAAGTTAAGTTTAAGATGAAACAGATGATGATTCTCTACCCACACTTTTTGATTGATGTCACATGTATGTCTTTTCACAAAAGGAAAATCAAAGTTCAGAGAGTTCTCATAGACTGTTCGTTAGACTAACGCTTAAATTGTATAAGCGGTGTTAGCGAGTTATAACAAAATAAATCGAAACGAAAACCCATAGTGGACCTCTGAAGGCGGTAGGCTTTCAGGCAAAAACAGGTTCAAAATAAACGTACGTGTATTATTATATATTGAGAGATTTTTTCACAATAAGACAGACAGACAGATAGTTGTACTTCAAAACATCCATTTCCAATATACAAATAAATAGGGCAGTCATTTTACACATCAAATATTTATTTTTCATTATAATCTCCTCCATATCAAATCTCTTAAATCAATGTGTAATATTAATGTAGAGCTCAAATTTCCGCTGGTAAATGCGTTTATAACTATGGTTATATTGATCAACGCACGCAATATACAAACTCACACACGCACATAGACATATATATATATATATATATATATATATATATATATATATAATTAGAATATAGTTTTATGGTATATATATATATATATATATATATATATATATATATATATATAGGAAAACGTTGTCAATAGGAGAGATAGCGCGTATGCAAGCTTGAAAGAGGAAACTGATATTATTAACGAGCGTACATTTTTTATCTCACTTTTCTAAAACCTGTATATATATGTTATACACTGACAAATTTTGTCGAAAAAAGTAATGCCATGACAAAAGGGGTTGTTTTAACAATTTTGATTTTTGTAGAATGGAATAAAAATTTGTACCCATTCACAGCGCAAAGACACACACACACACACACACACACACACACACAATGAAAACTTAAATTAACCGGCACGTTTATGAAAAAACTAATGATTCCACACTAGTTATTTCTTTGTCTGTTTCCATAATGCATTAACGCAATAATATAATCCCCACTTTTTACGCACGCATTTCATTTTAAAGATTATTTCCATAATGCAGAAAACTTGTTACTGAATCCGTGAAAAAAAAGTAAACTATTTTCAAACGTTTGGACCAGTGATGCGTTATTATTCCTTCGTTTTGAAATTGCTTACTTACTTTCCTCTGCACTTGGTTCATTATTGTTTATCCTTGAAGACTGATTTTCTACTGTTTGAATGAATAATGGAGCGTATTATATGACTGCAGGCATCTTAATTATAGTGTAATCAGGCTTGAAATATATTCAAAGATTCTTTTGAGACCAGGACATTTATATTTTTGTGGTTCTGGTTTCATTGTGATTTTATCAATTTATTCACATTTTAACACATTGATTATGATGTTTGGCTTCAGTAATTTAATTTGTAATTTTCCAGAGTTTTTTTTCTATTTTCTCTTTCCTTGATAAGGTTTAGGTGTATTCCCATTTCCGTTTGTTTCTTTCATGTATCAATTTATTCAGTTTAGGTTTGTCACCCCACGGGTGCATCTTTTACCATCGAAATATTATTGGAATGATCTTACATGCCTTCAGCTATTGAGGATATAATAACATTTGATTCCTCAATGTTACGATAATAACTTACAACAATATAAACCTACGTTTATTGCTGAATTCTAAATGTGTCCTGATGGTTACATAGACAGCCTTACGACAATAAGCAATATTCTACTGTAGGAACCCATTGAAGAAATAAATCACGCGGGAGTAAGGAAAGGCAAAAGACATCCGTTTTTAGAATCTCGAACAATACCTTTAATCCGAGAGCTAAATGCGTAAATGTAAGAACAAGATTTTTTCTCGTTTTTCTTAAAGATGTCAATCAGTTTAGTGCCATCAGTTATACACGCTTTGGCGATCAGGTCTTGAAAGATATGAATGACGAGGCAGAAGACTTTCAAGCATTAAGTTGCCATTGCTTTCCGCAGTAGACAGGTTGCCAAACAATGCTATGGAACATAATCTTTCCTATTATTTACCCCATAACTAGAGAGAAGAGACGGATTAATACTTTTCGAAGAGTATTTGTGCGCAAGTGAATACGAGGTATTCAACTAGAATTCGAACTTAGTTCCCCGATTTCTTCGTATATATATCCACTGCACTACAACGTACATGCGCAAAAATGTCACTGTATTTCCTCGAATTTATTGAGAAGATATCATTAAACATCGAAAGTTTTCTTATCTTGTGGATCTAAATACTTGAAAATAGATTTAAATGGACCTAATCAACGAGCCACCATTTTTTTACTGGCTAATTCAAACCTTTGCCAAAATAAACTAAATTTAGTTTTAGTTTTCAAACAGAAATTTTTCTTAAAATGGTAATCGAAAGCCTTGGACAAATATTAAACTAGAAATTCCTTTTCAATCCTTTGTACAGAATTGCTCACAGTAGTATTTTCTTCTTGCTGGTCTTTACATTCCTCGTGTATAGATTCTGAAATAAGCCCTCTGCTCGGTTGTGGAGACATATTACCCTGCCGAGAGACCCTGTCATGCTGATTCAATAACCCGGAGGAAATTAAGACCAGTGTAGAGGAAACAAAGAACAGAATGCGATGACGAATAAAGGATGGACCTGTACGACCGGCGCCTCTCTACTCTTCTTACAATGGCAACTTCTTCTTCGGAAACCCAAACAACGGCTTTATTTAGAAATTTCTGTAAAGCTTCAGTTGTTGCATATGCTCAACAACTATTCATTGCCTTTTGCTCGACAGCCAAAATGGGTTTTTCCAAATGGGGGATCATTTTCTTAGATCGTTGTATGAGAAACTGAGCACCTTCTAAAAATCTTTAAATATTGACTTTTTTCCAAATTTTCTTTGCTGATGTGAAAGTTTCGGATCTATTCGAGAAGACTGCACTGAAAAAAAATAAAGAAAATGAAAAGCAAAAACATTAAGTGGAAGTGGGTGCGATGGTACATGTCCGCGAAAAGAGATTTTCAATATATTTAAAACTATATGAATTTAATTAGCACGAAACTGCTCTGGGAGACACGCGTGCAAACACACAAATCTCTCTCTCTCTCTCTCTCACTCTCTCTCTCTCTCTCTCTCTCTATCAGTCTATATATATATATATATATATTTAGAAAACCTCATTCTGTAGAAATCTTTTTTGAGTAGATATTGGACCTTATTTTTAAGGGAATATTTGTAAAATATAAATGAAAAATAATTTGCGAAAGAAAACTGGGGCCAATTACATTTGATTGGTGACTTCAAAACATCTTTATATAGCTGATATTGCTACCGCTTTTTGTAGAGAACCTAATGAAAAACTCATTTGTGACTTATTATTTACAAGAAATTTGATCACTATGGATTATTTTCTTGCCACTTGAAAGTGCCTGATATATATATATATATATATATATATATGTATATTATAGCCTTGAACATTTACAAATTATCATCTACTACAAAGTGTACATTTTGTTACGACACTGAAAGGAAAATGTCTCATCAGGTAATATGAATGGGGATGAAAAATTTATTTCTTTATATTGGTAAATTTTGTTTGAGAGATAAGTGAGGTAGAGAAAATGAGGTATCAGGGTTGAAAGTCGTAAATTTGAATTTGAATTAAAAGAGGAAAATGGAGGAGATGGAAGATGGTTAATGGATATGTTGAAAATTTTAGAGACATATTTAACCGTGGAAGATAAGGTATATGGTCCTTTACAGCCTTTTATGACCAGGCCTTTGGGTTTAACAAAGAGAAAGAAGTAAGAAAATGTATATGGCGTGAGAGTGAATAGGAGGGGATGGGATAAGAAGATAGAGGAATCGGTAGTGAATAAACATATCTGTATTAGCGAAGTATTATGCTACTAAGTTTTGGGGCGTTTCTTGGAATTATCGTGAAATCCTATACATAGGCTAACAAGTTGTTTAAGGAATTATTTTTATATTTAATCTTATTTTAAAATTTAAAGAAATATTTTTTATAGAAAAACTTAATTATATCGCAATTTGGAACATGAAATAAAAGTAAAATTAGAGGAAAATATATCTATAAGGGGAGAGATCATAGAGTTAAAAGTAAATATCGTAGTACTAAGATTAATACTATAAAGGTTTATCGTTTCTAGAGATCCGAGCTTTAGAATTTTTAAATTTAGCATGATCGTATTGCTAGTTCTTTAATGTATTTGCAATTTACTGTGGTTTCATGCCTATGGTTTGGTGATATATCGCTCCTTATGTATTTAATTATTTTCATTTTTCTTGTAGACGAAAGAAACACGGTTCGTTTACCGATTTAGTTGTTCTAGCCTGTTTGATAAGTCTCTGTTTAACTTTGATGTTTTTTTGTTTTTTTAATTCCAAAAATATTTAGAAAGTGATTTCTATTTTGTTTGCCTTGTTGTTGAAGGATGAAAGGTGATTGGAAAAGTGCTTTTTAAAAATGGTCATAATGTTTCCGATATAAATTTTAGCATCTTTAGGATTTTTCACAGATGAAATCAAACACATATATACCAGGGATTTTGTTAAGCTTTTAATAGGTATGAGTCATTGGTTAATGTTTCGACAATTACACAGGTTATTATGATGGGGCAACCTGACAATGTGTTAGAATTATTTGTGTTGTATGATTTCAATATTTTATTGTTATGGAATATAATTATTATTTATAAATTGATGGAGCAACTATAACTAATAAATAAGATTTATTGTATTCCTATTAAAATATTGCTTAAACCCATTCTCACATAAAATTTACTAATACAAGGAAAAGAATTTTCCATCTCCCTTCACACTACCTAATGAGACATTGTTCTTTTAATGTCGGAAAAAAAATCTCCACTTTGTATTAGATAATTTCTACATGTTCTAAAGTGTAATTTATAATAAATATTGAGCGCTGTTTTAAATTAATGTTTTGAACGTTTCTGATATTTTTTGTTCCTTATCTATATATATATATATATATATATATATATCAGTGTGTATATGTACCATGTTGCTTTCTTTGAGCAAGCACCCATAGCTCAGGGGTAGAATCCCCGACAGATGACAAGTCGACTAAAAGCAATCGGGGATGTCTAACCGTACTGATGAGCTTTCATACAGCGAAGCAAATCTATCTGCGGATGACTATATATATATTGTCATCTGCAGACAGATCTGTTTCGCCGTATCACAGCTCATCAGTACGGTTAGACTCCGATTAATTTTTACCCAGAATTGAAACCCGACTGAAATGGCGTCAATATAAACTATAAATTATAGTTTAGAATATGTACGAAATATGATCTACTACTAAATTGTACTACTAAATTGTATATTTTGCATTTTGTTTCGCCATTGGAAGAAACATGTTTCATCATTGTTTTGTCAATGTCGAACAAAATGTACGATTATAGTTTGTACATGTTCTAAACTATAATTTATAATGAGTATTCATAGCTCTATTTTTATATTGAGTGCTGTCTTAAATTAATATTTTCAACGTTGTTAATATTTTTTCGTTCCTTATTCCCTTGGATATATAATGGAGGTAAAAGAGGAAAAGTTAGTATGTATTCTTTGGGGCCAAATTCCGAAATGAATCTTCGCTCTGATTAGTTAAAAGAAACAGACATGTAAATTTTATATGTACCCACATGCATACAAACCAAACCGAAGGCTTTTGTATTTAAATGTAAGTCATCTGTATAACCAACATCATACATTGCCTGATGAAGAGAATCTATCTCGAAACATAGGAATTTCCGTGTTGCAATTTTCAAATAATTCATAACTATATAATTATCTAGAAAGTCTATTCAACTTTCCTCGGTAATCAGAAGGAATATTTGATGAGACTTAACATTCGGTCAGTTAAGTGCCATACGTGATACACGCTTGGGCGATCATGTCTCGAAAGAGACAGGACTGACTGGGCAGAAGATTATCCCGCAGTCGGTTGCCATTGCTTTCTGTGGTAGACTGGTTGCCGACCAAGGCTATAGAACCCAATCTGTCCTGTTATTTAACCCATAACTGGAAGGAATAGACGGATTAATACCTTTCCCAAGGGTATTTGTGCGTAAGTGAATGCAGTGAATTCGGCTGGAATTTGAACTCGGTTCCCCGATTTCTCGTTCCGAGCCGATATCCACTGGACCACAACGCACATTATCTGCCCTTCATCTATAGAGGTTTACGGCCTATCACGCTGAATACACCGGTTCTTGCTCGATCACTGAAGTTAAGCAACGTTGAGCCTGGTGACTGCTTGGGAATACCAGGTGCTGTAAGCGTATAGTGACAGATGTGCGTTGTGGTGCAGTGGATATCGGCTCGGAAAGAGAAATCGATGAGCCGAGTTCGAATTCCAGTTGAATACCCTGTATTCACTTAAGCACTGGTACCCTTGGGAAAGGTATTAATCCGTCCATTCCCACCGGTTATGGGTTAAATAACAAGGGTAGGACTTGGGGACCCTGCTCTTAAAAACAAATCCCAATGAATCGTGAAAAAGAAAAAGTGTTGTAAAAATAAAATAACCTTACCCAAAAAATCATTGGTTTGACTTTTTGAAATTTTAGTAAGTCATGATTTTGTATTTATTTATGCAATTTTTTTATTTATTTTGCTGTCCTTTTTTCTATTTCTTTGATTGGACTTTAACTAATTTAAAACTTAGTTATCTCACCATTCTGAATAATTTTTTTCGTAACAGATAGACTTAACTATAGCCCGGTTAACACTCCACCCATGACTATTGAACAGGTGAAGTGGTTCATCCCTTGTCCCTGTTTAGGATGTTGTTTCCGGCTTTTTCTTCTCCATTCTTTTCACTCATTTTTTCCTCTTCTCAATTGGAGTAGATAGACTAAACTATCGCCCGGTTCACACTCCACACACGTCTATTGAACAGGTGTAGAGGCTCATCCTTTGTTCCCTGTTTAGGATGTGGTTTCCGGCTTTCTCTTTTCCCATCTTTTCACTCCTTTCTTTCATTTTTTTTCCTCAATTGGAGTAGATAGACTAAACTATCGCCCGGTTCACACTCCACCCACGTCCCGGTTCACACTCCACCCACGTCTATTGAACAGGTGTAGAGGTTCATCCCTTGTTCCCTGTTTAGGATGTGGTTCCCGGCTTTCTCTTTTTCCAATCTTTTCATTCTTACGTAGCCCCCTGCGCTTCAGTGGCATTACCGCCTTGCTTGGGATGATATGATTAAAATATATATATATATTATAAATATATTGGTACATATAATGTGAATATAATTGTATATATTATAGGAATATGATTGTATATATTATAGTAAACAATGATACCTATTACCTGAATATAATGGCATATATTATGTGAATATACTGGTACATATTATGTAAATTCAAGGTGTACATAAAGATCGTGTGCACTTTAACAATTATAACTTTATTTGTATTTGCAATAAAAATAATTTTTAAAAGGATTAGAAAGAAGTATATCTATATTTTTAATGTTTTATTGAAATTTTATTTAAGTTTCTACATGTCCTCCATCATTAGAAATATAAAGGGTAATACGATTTTGCAGTTTACAGAAAATGTTTTCCAATTGATGTACTGAAATCAAGTTAGTTATTTTAGCTTTCAAATCTTCTAATGAACTAATATTAGTTGCACTCACAATTGTTTTCACATGTCAGTTGAAGGCATTGATCAAATTGATTCTGAAAAAAAGAAAATAATTTTTTACTTATTTAAAATTTTTGGCAAATTTTGTGGTAGAAATTATTCAATAACTACTTAAAACTAGGTACACTATCGGCCATAAATTATTAGACCACTCCAGTATTTTAAAGGAAATGATGTATTTAATACTACTTTTACTATTTATTGTTGAGTGGATAATTCTAAATGAAAATAGAATTGTTCTTTTTTAATGCTGCACAATAACATGTGCATCAAATGAACTGTTCTGGTGTCCAGTTTTTTGCGCTCTCTTCCACATGCTGGTCTTTTCTTCTTATTGGTTGGCCGAAGCAAAGGCTTACTTGCTGCCTTGTAAAATTTTGCAAAATAATAATCACAAAAGAACCATTTTATTTTCGTTTAGAATTATCCACTTGGCAATAAATACGAAAATAGTATGAAAAACATCTTTTTCCAAACTGGGATGACCTAATAATTATGACCGGTAGTGTACATTAAACTTTATAACATTTTTTAAAGATTATTTCTATCACAAATAAAGTTATCTTTTTTATGTGCACCCGAACTTTACGAACACCCTGAATATTGGTATATATTATGTGGATATAATCGGACAAGTGAATATATACTTAAAAAGGTCCCTTTTAAAATTATAATTAAATCGGGATCAAGAAAAATGCATAAATAGAATAATATGAGTTGATTCGCCGAAGTTGTGATCGTTTTTAAAATTCAAATTAGAACTCATTTTTTTTTTTGTTTTTTTTTTAATCCTATGAGTTTGAAATAAAACGTAGTGCAAAAGGATCCGCGGTATATTTAAAATCCTGGTGACATTAACTTATACCGTTCAGTCAATATAATTTCTAGAGTCAAAAACGGGAGATACTGTTAAAACTGTTAAGATGGATTAAATGTAGTCATGTAAAAAATGAACATTTTGAGAATTAGAAGGATAAGGACTCATTCATGTAATTAGAATGAATTTACGATTGTAGTTTTAATTCAATAAATAGAATTGACTTAAGAGATGGAAGGTGTGCTCTCTCTGCTACCGGCACGGTAATAAGAAAAATAAATAAACGGACGCAAGTGTAACTCTTTTTATGAAATTAAATATGATAGTCTGGCGGGAAGAGCCGACATTCAATAAATATAAAAGGCCGAATTTGAAGTGGGCAAGTAATACGTTTTTTTTCACGATACGGCGAGCGTGCATTGCTTAATTTGAATACATGCAGAGCTTTTTGTCAACCCACTTTAACAGCGTTCCAGCAAAAAGTTTAATTTTTTAGTTGGGAACAAAATTTATGGAAGGACTCATGCATCTCTTCCACAAAATGCTACTTCTTAGATAAAAAGGAACTCTTAGAATATTCTTTCTTTATATTTGGGTTATGGGAATAATATAGATGAACGAAGTACATGAAAGTAGCATAGCGTGGCCTAGGTATAAAAAGTATAAAATTATGTAACTGAAGAATTAATTTGTATCATGGTAATAACATTAGATTTACGAGAGGGTTATGCCGGTGCAACGGTGCGGAAAATGCTACAGAGGAAAATGCTACAGAGTGGAAAATAATAATTCATTCTATCAAAGTTTTTCATGTGAGGATTGAGTAACTCCTTTCAATATATTACAGCAAAGATCAATTTATTTATATTATTTACACTGTTCAGACGCTTGTCTTCGTCTTTGTTGCTATATTCACGATGTTTAAGCTGTTGAACGCTCCAGTGATTGGAATTTTGAACTGAACACTTTAGTTAGATCAAAGGGGTAGATATTTCATGAGCCATACTTCTGAATGTGTTAGTTATCTCCCTTTAACTCAACTCAGAATTTATAGCGCTAATCTCTTAGAGAGCAATACACTGTGCCTCATTGACTTCACAATCTCAAATAACCTCAAATGAAATGCCTATAAACCTTCCATTCTTCTGTGCATTAAATACTTTTGCCATATCTGGTCTGGTGATCCTGCTATTCTTCTTGAGGTGATCGAAAAAATAAAAAAAATATCAATATAATCTATCCTGACCTGCCAGAGTGCTTTCAGTCACTTTTTCACTGCTATTAGGTTTCCTTCAGGCTTTTCTACAGTATTTTCATGGCAACTGCATGAGGAATTTTTTTCTTTCTATCACGACCAAATGTTTTTACTTTTGGCATCAAAGTCTCACCCCTTTAACGTCAAAATAATCTAAACATATTTATAAGTGGAACTTTGTCTATGTGTGTGCCTGCGCGTGTGTGTGTGTTACCTATAGACTCCGAAACGGCTGAACCGATTTTCTTGAAAGTTTACACAGTTGTACTATAAGCGTCTGTGAGTGTTTTTTAGCGAGGGTTTGTGTCGAGGTACCGCAGATAAATATCGAAAATCGATAATCGAAAAAATCGGGTTATAGAAGGAGTAGTCCGATTTTAATCAAATTTGATACACTCATAGATAAAGACATAAGAAACGATATTCAGAAGTTTCAAGGTTGCAGTTTTTACAATAGTGCAGAAAACCGATAACATATATATATATATATATATACATATAAAAGGCAAGATGTTTGTGTGTGTGTCTGTTTATCTGCCTGTATGTCTGTAACTTTTTCAGTTTTTTTATATAATTTTTGCTTTGGGTTTGACTCTAAGTAGGTATAAATGTAGTTTTTAGTCTCAGCCATGATACCGTTTACTCAGAGGACTCATTTAGCCTTCAAAATTCAGTTTACGATGAAAAACACTTATTTGATATCGATACCAGGAAATTAAAATTTGACTTACATCCATTCAATTTTTTCAGTCTACGGTTTCGCTTTAACTGGAAACAACTATTGCTTTTTAGTCTTTCGTGCCAACGTCCAAAGAGTCTGAGCTCCAGGACTATGGATTAGTTTTAAAGCTTTCATTACACACGAGCAACGCCGGGCTATACTGCTAGAAAAAATATAAGAGTCTCTCTTATTATAACAGTTTCTTTTTTCGCATTTCCCATTTACGGAAGTCACTTCCGTTTGATGCGTCCCTGTTAATACAATCTTTAAAAGTTTAAATGTAACGCCAATTGGCATATTTTATCTACATGATTCCCATTCATCTCTTATCATTTCTTCGACACACCTGTACCATTTTTATTCTCCCACCGTAGCCTCCTGCGCACCATACGCATTTCTGCCTTACTTGGCGTGAAATTACACACACACGCACACACACACACACACACACACACACACACACACACACACACACACACACACATATATATATATATATATATATATATATATATATATATAACTCTCTAAGTTGTTTTTTTCTTCACCACTGCAATACTCGGGTGCAGAACTCCCAAATATTTGGGTCAAGTCTCTGGCAGAATCAACGCTTTTATCCAATGAGCCATGTGTCCTTGCAGTCAGTGCTTGGAGTTACTGTCTTGACTCCAAATGTTATCAGTTCAATATATGGCTACAGCATTGTTAACAAAAAATCTTAGAATTATGAGTTAAATGCTGATAATTAGGATATCCGGCAGTAGCATGACTCATTGAATGAGAACAATCTACGAGACTGATCAAAATAAACTGTTCAGTTCCAAATTCCAATCAACTTAAGAAGGGCGGATGGCCAGCGGCCAAACGTCGTGAATATAGCCACAAAGATGAGAACAATAGTCCTAGCAATGTAAATAATTACAATAGCTAATCTCAGAAGTATGGACAAATCCTGAAGATGATCGCAGAGTACATTGGCTGAAACGTTGAGAATATGACAAGAAAAATTTGGACAACAGTCCGAACAATTTAAAAAGGGTAAATAATTAAAATAGCTTATCTCAGAAATATAGACAAATAATACATTTGGTAGATTAATCATGACCGAAGGGGACAATATTTTTCTGAATCTGCAGATAAATCAAAACGAGTTTTTCTGCATCTTCATCAATGAAGCATATGTGGGTATCATTTAAGGTCTAGAGGGAACTTGAGACTCAATAGAAAATCAAAACAAGACGCTTCATTGAGTGTACAATTGTTCATCTTAACGGCGAAATGTCATGGTGTGGTTATTAATTATGAAACGATATTAGCTAAATGATGCATTAGTGAAAGTCACGAGCTTGTTTTCACCATTGATCTATAGAAGCTAGATCAGATAAGGCTCCGATCAACTTAATTTTTACAACTGCATTCATAAAGAGTATTACCACCTGCATAGTGCATTTTTATTATCTGAGAATGCTTCTAGGTTTGTTGCTAAATGCAAAACAGTAATGTGACCAAACTAAACATGGATAGAGCCTCCGGGGACGTGTTAAATCATTTTTTATTTCTTCATATTTTTGGTCATTCAAAACTTCATAAACCTATCTAACAGAGATTAATCGATTTCGTAATCTCTTCTAAAGATGCCACATCTATAGACTTTGTGGCGAAAATACCTATTTCACACTTTGTTAACAGAAGTCGGCAATCGTTTTAGTGACAAAGCAAACCTCGTAGGCGTCAACGAAGCGAAACTAATAGATAAGACAACAGAGCTCAATGACAAAATGTGTGTTCAAGGTGTCTCTGTCCAGTCAGTCCTGCAATTTGCATTAGTTCCCGCTGTGGGTCGCGCTTTTCATCGACGGTCACGCAGAGTGACCACAGAATCTACATAAAGAGAAGGCCGAGATACGGTGAATCTGGAACAATAACATTCCGACAATGTCTATACATTGAACTTAATGATATTTAATATGACAGACTGCAAACTGAAATTATTAAATTGAATATTTCGCTTACTATTGGTAAATATGACAAATCTAAATCAGGGAAGGGAATAAAGAACACATCTAATGACAATCCAGAAATCAACCATACGAATTGCTGCATGAATTTAGTTCGTCGTTATTGAATAGGAAATAGAAAAGGCTCTTTAAGACGACGATTTTGCAAAAAAGAAAATTAGCATTGCATCAAGTGGAATATCATTCAGTATCGATAAAACGAAAAACAATCTCCAGTACAAATCTGTGTAAGCAGAAAATAAGGAGGATTAGATATTAGAGAAATGAAGCTGTATTAGTAAATTTGAATGACGTGTGCCGCTTGTCTTTTGTAGACTAATCAGATAGGCATAAAAAAATGGTACAAACTAGATAAAAAACACGACTGCAGTTAATTTGTTTCTGATCAGTTTCTGTTCACATATTTAACTTTGGAGATAAAAAAAGACTAGAATGAATCATGAAAAGAAACAAATTAAATGAAAACTTATTTAAAACAAGCAATTTCAAAAGTATATAAAAAAGAGAAAAAACATCATAACCGCTTTATGTATATGGTAATAATAATAGTGAAATTGTGAAAATACATGACCTCGTTTTATATATGGCAATAATAAAATGAAAATGGGAAAATACATTACCTCTTTATACATATGACAATAATAACTTTGAAGTTACGATAATTCATGACCTCTTTATATATATTGCAATAATAATAATGAAAACGGGAAAATACATGACCTCTTTATGCATATGACAATAATAACATTGAAGTTGGGATAAACCATGACCTCTTTATATATATAGCAATAATAATAATGAAAATGGGAAAATACATTACCTCTTTATACATATGACAATAATAACATTGAAGTTGGGAAAATTCATGAACTCTTTATATATATGGCAATAATAATCATGAAAATGGGAAAATCCATGACCTCTTTATACATATGACAATAATAACATTGAACTTGGGAAACTTCATGACCTCTTTATACATATGGCAATAATAATAATAATGATAATAGGAAGATCCATGACCTCTTTATACATATGACAATAATAACATTGAACTTGGGAGAATTCATGACCTCTTTATATATATTTTAATAATAATAATGAAAATGGGAAAATTCATGACGTCTCTATACATATGATAATAATAAGAAAAAAGTTGGGAAACTTCATGACCTCTTTATATATATGGCAATAATAATAATGGGAATAGTTAAATTCATGACCTCTTTATACATATGACAATAATAACATTGAAGTTAGGAAAATTCATGACCTCTTTATATATATGGCAATAATAATAATGAGAAAGGGAAAATACATGACCTCTTTATACATATGACAATAATAACATTGAAGTTGGGAAAAGCCATTATCTCTTTATACATATGGCAATAATAATAATGGGAATAGGAAAATTCATGACCTCTTTATATATATGACAATAATAATATTGAAAATGGGAAAATCCATTACTACCTTATACATCTGGTCATAATTATAATAATAATAATAACAAAAATGGGAAAATTCATGGCCACTTTATACATACAGTAATAATAATAATAGTAACAATAATGGGAAAAACATGATCTGTTTATATATATGGTAATAATACTAATAATGTCAATAGAATAATTCATGATCTCTTCATACATATAGCAACAATAATAGGAAAATTCATGACAACTCTATTCATATGGTAATAATAAGAATGAAAAGAAAAATTCATGGCCTTTTCATTCAGATGTTAATAAAAATAAAGAAAGGACAATTTATTCTTTTTATACAAATGATAACATTTTTTATCAGCAAATATAATTTTCTTTTTGACTGATGAACTTTATTAACTTTATATGATCAAATTAATTTCTATAATGTATAAGTGATTAGTATGCTTCTAATACACATGTAGAAAATACAGTTAAAATGCAACGTAATGAAAAAAGTGTGGAGGCACCGTTTGTGCTAGCCCCGATAATATTCATTTCGTGTTTGCATGTTTGATCATGTGTTACAGCGGACATTCATGTGTTTCAATGAATTGTGTTTTGTAATGACATAGCGATATCTAGTTGTTTTCGTTATATTCACTTTTATACAAATAATCGCTGATTAGGTATTTATCAATCTATTCTCACGCAGTAATGGGTTAAATATAAAGACTATTTTGGTTATATAGTCTTGGTTGTTAAACTTTCGTGTCATGGTGATGCGATAAAATCAAACATCTCCGAGAAAGCCTCGGATTGAACGTAACTCATTTTACATTTGACCCGAATTTACTAATTTAGAGAAAGATTACCCGATTTCACCCAAGAGAAACTAATAATGCTACTTAAACGAAAGGCTTTTATTGTCTGCGATCGTATAGGAAAAAAATAAAATCATTATTCAGGACTGGAACATATAACATATCGGAAGAGAGAAGAAAAAATCATTTAAATTTTTTTAAGATCAAAATTGACTTGAAATAAAGAGTCAGGAAGAGATTTTCACAATAATCTCAGAAGTGCGAGGGAAGAAACTACTAACATAGAAATTACAGTTAAATCTAGCAAATTTAATTGTTAAATGATGAGACCTAGCTCCCAATCAAGTACTGCGCTTAAATTCGTAAAGCAAGCGTACCAAAGAGAATAACTGTTACGAAAATATTTGTAGGAAAAGAACATAGAAGCTGTGTTGCTGCGATGAGAAAGTGAGTAAAAACGGCAGGTCAGGTGAAACGATAATATTGAAGATTTTTTTGTGGGGATGGAGATTTTATGTAGAATATTTAAGTACATAACAGAAACACCAATCTAGATACGGCATCAATGCGCAACGGACGGATGAATAGCAGACTTACAAAAACGTAAGATAGATATAAACATGAAAGAATATTGTCTAGAATGCGACACTGATTCAACATTCGCTGCATCAGGCCTAGCAGTTTATTCAATAAAATCTTTCCACATCATGTGAGCGGAAGACGTTAGGCGGCTAAGGTACAATGAGTTATTTGACTGCACGTTTGCGTCAGCCATATTGATTGAAGGGAAAATATTTTTCCTTTGTAGAAATATATAGCAGGACACACCCTTTTCCTTCAGTACAGAGTAAAGTATTATTTTTTTTACTTCTTCTTCTTTTTCTTCTTCTTCTTCAATGTGCCCTATCCTTTCAGGACGTAGGCGATCATGGTTCTCCGTCAGCAACCTGATCAGGCCCTGCAGATATGTTATCCGTTGCCTTCCCCTGTCTCTCTTTCCTTCTATTTGGCTAGTCAGTATCAGGTTCTCCAGGCTCTCCTTCCTCATTGCGTGTCCCAGGAACTTCAGTTGTCTCTTCCTGATGCACAGTATCAATTACCTTTTTGTTGTCATTCTTTCCAACACTTCATTGTTGCTTGCGTGCTCAGTCCACAATATCCGTAGCATCCTTCTGTAGAACCACATTTCCGCTACTTCCAGTTTTGTCCTCATTTTCGATTATATTGTCCAGCATTCACTGATGCATGTTATTAAATACATCTTGAAAGGTACGTTTTTAACGCATTTTCTTTCTTAATATAAAATCATAATTAAAATCCGCATTTCAGAATTGTACGGAAGAATAGCTAATTTGAAATATTAAGAAATATTTAATATTTTTCAGTTGGAATTATTAAATGTAACAATAAATACTATGCTAACAGCTTCTTTGTTATCGTTTGTGGTATTCATTTCCGACCCCTTGGTTTCCTGTAAATTTTGACATTCAAATATAAAACTTAATTTAAACAACCAGTTTCTGTCTCATTACTCAAGAAATTTTATTGTTTCCGCTCTATGATTCCGTTCTCAGGTTAGTTTATTCTCATCAACATTTTGGATCTTAGTGGCTTGGGTGAAATTATCTTTTAAATATGTAATTATATAAATTAAAAAGAACTAAAAGAATACCGTCGTTTTATTTGTAAAATCTAAAAGATTAGAAAATAATTTTAAACCAAATAATTATACATTATTTGAAAACATTATTCTAATTATATTAAGAGATGCAAGCATGTAACATTAATAAGTTTTACATTTGATTTCATTTTTCTAGGGATTTATCGTTAAAAATAAAAAAAAATATTAAATGTTTAAATTATATTTTAAGTTGTCTAAAAACTATGTGTCGCTTTAAATTTGTTCATTAATGAATTATTAACGATTTTTCACAACTCCCAATCTACAAATATTTTATTAAAATATGACTGCAACATTCTAAACAAAAATTATTTTAGTTTAAAATTACATTTACAATAGAAATTATTTTCTTTAGAGATATAATTATAAGATCAAATTAAAAGTTTGGCTTTAAATTGTTGGAGTTAATACTTTACAAAAATATTTTCATCAATAAATGCAATAAAAAATGAATTTTCCAGAATTTGAACCTGTATGGGCTTTTGGTTGTCGTCTGATATGTTTAACATTTTTTTTTCAAATGATAAGAATCCTAATCATAGAGAAAGAAAATGACTTGAAACCAATTTTAAATAAAATTTATTAATTTTATAAGCTTATTTATTAGATTTATTATCACTATCCAGAAGGAATTTTCATTTTTATTTTAAATAATATATTTACTAAAATATAAACATGAGCAGCTAAATCAAAAATGGTATCCAGTGCGTGCACACTTGCACATTTCTGTGAATAGGGAAACCGAAATCATGCTCAACTGTAAAAAAGGTTGAAAAATGTGTTATCATGACAATATTTTATGAGATTAGAGAACCAAGTTCAGTAAATATTTCTTCAAATATCAATTTATTTTAGAAATATTTCAAAAATAAGGATTTTCATATTTAAGAGATCATAAGAATATTTTTTAAGTTCAGTGAGATTTTGCATTGAAAACTGAAATGTCTCATATATTTTCACTTCTTTTAAAAATGTCCTCAGTTTAAACAAATATTTTGAATAGGCAAAAGAAAAACAACATTATACACCAGTAAAAGGTAAAATGAGTGGCTACTACTTCAGTTTCTCGATGTTCTATCTCTTCGGGGCGTCGTCGTGGATTACCGCAGTTTCCTGATCTTTGTATCTCTTTGTAAATTTTTCGTTAACATTCCTTTTCCGTACTGCCAAATATTTACAGAATCTCACAAGGTACTATTTTCATTTGACTCTCTTGAACTCAGTATACCCGGTCGATGTAAGATTTTCTAAGTTATCTTTCTTTAATCTATTTCGATTATTACCAACTGTAATGTTTCTGACGCTATGTTTACGTGTTCTTTTTGTTTCGATTTTCTAATAAATTTCGTTCACGTTCGGTTAAATACCCAATTGCGGATTGAAGCAAATCTGAAACTAAAAATAAAATAGGTGTTTAAATATAAAAACATGAAATAATTTTATTTTCGTGTTTCTAAAACGAATAGTTTATACCAAGTATAAGTGCTTACAGGCCATGTTCGTATTTGTTTTTTTAGGATGAAAAGAAATGTTATTTCTTCGCGTGTATGTGTTGAATTAATAGACACAAGGAAAAGTGAGCAAGACATTGTAAGTGTCACGTAGCTTGGCGGGGAAAACTGCTAAGTTAATAAGGGCATTCATTTTAAGCCATGTGACATGTGAACAGTTGTCATATGTTGCCCTTCCTTCTCCTTACTTGCTTGTATGGTATAGAAATTCTGGTTATATACTCTTCAAAGGTATCAGGAAATACGTTTTTACTGTCGTTTAGAACGGGACTGTTGCTTGAAAAATAGTAAATATTTATTTTCAAAGTATTAATTTATTAACCGGACGAATGTATTGAGTCCTTCGACACAGAAATCATTTTTTTTATTATTTGGTATTTGTGTTGGTATTTATTTCTAGTTTGTTCAACAAAACAGTGTTTTAGTATTAAATGGCAAAAATCTTAAATCTAAATGGATGTATGCTTGAATAAAATGCATAAATGATCAGGAAAGAAAAGGAGCCGAACAGAATTTATTAACTAAACTCTTACCAAATAAAAAATAATAATTGTAATCTTTCTTTAACGATATCTATATAATAATAAAACTCTAAATTTTGCATGTGTATTTGTTTGTAATATGCAGCTAAAACGATGAAGAATACGCCAGCCAATGATGGAGTATATTCTATATTGAACTCTATTTGAGGTTAATGACAAATTACATGAATCTTTTACCAAATGTTATTGGGCTAGAATCATTTTTCGCTTTTCAGTGCAATTTCAATGAACATTCTTATCTCATTCGTCATATACAAACAATCACTGTTGCATTGTAGTTCAACTATGAAAAATAATAAACATCGATAATACATTAAAACTATATCTATCTATCTATCTATCTATCTATCTATCTTATTCCCATTCCTATCTATCTATCTATCTATCTATCTATCTATCTATCTATCTATCTATCTATCTATTACACGGTACATAATTTATTTAAATCATAACATATTAATAAGTTTAATATCTTTGAGACTTACCGTTTTTCTGCTGTTCTGTGTATCAGTGACTATATTTTATGACAAATTATGAAATTATTTTTAACTTCGTATTGCTTTTGATCTAATCAATATTAGATAATTTGTAATATTAATTATTACAATAAATTGTATTGAAAATACAAATTAAAGTATATGAAATTGATAATAAAAGTGTTATTGCTACATCATCATTTTGTACTATGCACTGTCTTTAAAAGAAAATTATATGTCTAGTCTCTATTTAAAAAAATGCAAAAATTAAACTTTCACAAAAGATACAGTGTACGATGTATAAACTGTTTTGTAAAGGAGGCAAATCTGAAAATAACACATGTCAGTTCTTCAATACGGCAATGCTGGACAATATCATCGAAAATGAGGAGAAAGCTTGAAGCAGGGAAAATGTGATTCTACAGACGGATGCTGCGGATATCGTGGACTGAGCATGCGAGTAACGATGAAGTGTTGGAAAGAATGGTAACAAAAATGAAATTTATACTGAGCATCAGGAAGGGACAACTGAAGTTCCTGAGACATGCAATAAGGAAAGAGAGATTGGAGAACCTTAAACTGACAGGCCAGATAGAAAGAAAGAGACAGAAGAAGGCAGCGGATATCATATTTGCAGGGCCTGATCAGCTGGATGACGGAACGGGGCTTGCGAGGTGTAACAGGAACCAACATACTAAGATCCACAAGGGATAGGAAGACGTGGAGAACCATGATCGCCTACGTTCTGAAGGGAGAGAGCACATAGACGAATACAATTTACACAAAAGTATCCTTAAAGTACAATGTGAATTTGTTCAGTAAAACGACCACTAGCTTCAACCAAAGCCTCCAGACGATTTAGATATCATCTGCATTACTTCCGTTATAACCCCTGCCTTCAAATCATCTTTGATGATAGATTTTTGTTAGTCTCTCCCTCAACTCTTCCCCTACACATAATAATCAAGGGGGTTGCAACCTGGGGAATTATGCAGCCAGATGTAAGAGTTGATGTAGTCTGACAGCCTTACAGGGTTCTCCTTCTTGTATAGCATGGTGCAGAGTCCTGATTATAGACGTAAGCTACTACAGAGACACCCTCTTGATCAATGGCAGCTCTTCCTCTCTGTAGGCACCTGATTCATGTCTCCGTCTTGAATCTGAGTCCTTGTGGCAGGATGAATGGCGGGATAACATCACCATCATTAACGATCATTTTACACATATTCGTAATCACCATGACTCAGTCAGTTAAGTGCCATGCGCGATACACGCTTAGGCGATCATGTCTCTTTCGAGACATGACTGGCTGGGCAGAAGATTATCCCGCAGTAGGTTGCCATTGCTTTCTGCGGTAGACTGGTTGACGATCAAGGCTATAGAACCCAATCTGTCCTGTTATTTAAACCATAACTGGAGGGAAGAGACGGATTAATACCTTTCCCATGGGTATTTGCGCGTAAGTGAATGCATGACTCACCTAATTCTTTTTGTATCATATGCACTGTTCACAGAATGACACCGAAATACTCTAAAATGTACACTATTTGGCGCTTCCAGCGGAAAAGCAAATGAGTATGGCATGCCTTTTCTAAATTTTTGACAGAATAAATTGCCTCATGGCGCACTTTTTCAAACAGATGGTTCCCAACTGAGCCTAAAATACTGTGCAATCTAAAAATTAAAAGTAACAATGCACATGCGCGACATTAAATATATAAAATGGCGACAATTTATTTATCTCTTCCATTAATCATCCATATTTTCACGAATGATATAATTTTGTCAAGCAAAAATTTGTAACCTTCGCATGATTTTCATGTTAAATGTAAATAATATTAGTTTCATTTATAACTAATATTTAAACTCGCATAAACCGGATCATCATTAACGAAGTAATCATGAAACCTGCCACGACATTATATTACGTTGCTGATGTCATTTTCTAAATGTTTATATTGGTATTTGAAAATTTGCTATCAGGAAATAATTTTATTAATTCATAGAAAGTAATATGACAATGTTCATGGTAATGAATAACATTATATCATACTAGCAGAACAGGGCTATCATGTTTAAAATTGTTGTTATTTTCTTTTAAACTGTTCAGACATACGAATACCTCGACGTAGTGTAATAGTTGGAAAGTTTGTCTCACTAGAATCATGTGTAGTGATTTCGATCCTCACTGAATACCACATGCTCTCGGCTTTGTGCTGCATCTAAGTTAAACTTAGAAAATCCACACTGGTTATTAATTACTAATTTTAAGTCGTTTGTTTTTTTATCTAATGCTTTTTAATAATGAAATGTTTAGAAGACTAATGTTTCTTCTACTTAATACATCATTGATCAAAAACAATAATATTCAGTCGATGCTTCAACTAGAAAATTTGATTAAAAGAGTCATCTGATAGGCACCATTAATATTTAATCATAGAACTACATTCTTTTCTGTCCCATAACCTATTCCCGTAATACTGTGATTGCAAAGTGTCTTTTTGTTTTTTTACTGCTTATGACGGTAAACTGTTCCTGGGTATGACGGTAAACTGCATCCAGCAGCAAGGCCTCTGATTGGGATGTTTTGAGGATCATCGAACCACCTCTTAATTGCTGTTGTTCCCAGTTCCACCCTTACCCGAAGTGTTAGCACCTGGTCGGGTCCCAGCTATGGGTAAATAATTATCCCCCCCCAAACTGGGGTCGAAGTACTATGGAAGTATAAAAATAGACTTTTATAGAAATATATACATAAAATAGACTCTTATAGAAAAATATACATGTTTAAAAGAAAAACATTATTACCACCAATACATTTTTGAATTCAAAACTAGAAGATATCTTCAGTTTTCTAAAATAAAATAAAATTCATTAAAATCTGACTAAATCAAATTTCTCACTACAACCAAATGTTAAAAGATAAAATATCTTAAAACCCTACCTTTTTGGCATTAAATAATCCACAGAGGTTGATGTGCTGTTAAACATTACTAATATATATATATATATGACGGTAAACTACATCCGGCAGTAAGACCTCTGATCTGGACATTAGAGATTTTGAGGAACCACTTTTTAATTGCTGTTGTTCCGGTCTCCAATTTTACTCATGAATGGGAGCACATGTAAGGGCAAATGGTGAAATCCTCTAAGCAAAAGTCAACAGTGCATTTTTATAATGAGATGAACAACAGTAGATTTATATAGAAAAATTTCCGATCTTTGGCAAAGTTTTCGAAGCCATTATCAACGCTGAGTTGACTCAGCATCTCATGGCCAACGGGCTTCTCTCTGACAAACAGTACGGGTTTCGCTTCACCAGGTCTACTGCTGATATGCTAACGACCATTACCGAGTACATATACCGGGCACTCGACAAGAATGGTGAAGCCCGAACCGTTGCCTTGGATATCTCCAAAGCATTCGACAGGGTCTGGCATGCTGGCCTCTTGTGCAAACTGCGGAGCTATGGGATAACTGGACATCTGTTTGACCTCATCCAGTCTTTCCTCTCTAACCGCACATTGAAGGTGGTATTAAATGGGCATGCCTCCCAAAACTACCATACGAACGCGGGCGTCCCTCAAGGTTCTATCCTAGGTCCCACTCTCTTTCTGATCTACATTTATGATCTTCACGACACCATTAGATCCCAAGTTGGCATGTATGCCGACGACACAACAATCTACTCTCGCATCGATCAGAAACCAGATCTGGACGACAAAGTGAACCTCGCTGCCGTACTTGAAAGGGACCTCCAATCCGTAGTGGCCTGGGGTAGGAAATGGCTGGTAAATTTCAATGCCTCTAAAACAAAGCTGTTATCAACTAACCACCATAGACAATCGCAATCTACCTCCCATTAGCATGGGACAGGCTAGCCTCCCAGAGAGTAAAATACTACGCCTGCTTTGCCTTACACTTTCGGCGGACCTCAAATGGAATGACTATATTGAATCCAATGCCAAATCTGCTGCTATGAAAGTCGGCTCCCTGTGCAGGGCCCGGAAGTTTTTCCCACCTGAATCTATTCTGCACATATACAAATCTACCATCCGCCCGTGTATTGAATATTGCTGCCATATCTGCTCGGGTGCCCCTGCTGCTCTCCAAAATACAAAGGAGGATCTGTAACGTAGTTGATACTGACTTGGCAGACCGGCTGCAGCCGCTCTCTCACCGGCGTGATGTGGCTTCCCTGTGCCTCTTCTACAAGTACTTTCATGGCTTCTGCTCCGATGAGCTTAGATCAGTGGTGCCGCCTAAGCACGAATTTACACGAGATACTAGATTAGCAACTAGGTCCCACCCTTTTACAGTTAAACAAATAAGATGTAACCGTAAATTCTACTCCAACAGCTTCTTTTCTCGCGCTTTCCGCCTGTGGAAATCCCTTCCACAAGTTTGCTTTCCCGACAGTTACAATCTCCAGGTGTTTAAATGTAGGGTCAATAGACACCTCCTATCACACTAACTCTCAACTATTCTCAGAACACTCTCATCTACCCAACCCTCATTCTCGGTATCCTTACCCGCCTATCACCCACCCTCTGACATTTCCTATATTTAATCATCCTTTCTCCACTCTACGTAGCCCCCTGCGCAGTAGTGGCAGTGACATGCCTTGCTCGGGGTGAAACGCTTATAAAAAATATATAAATAAATAAATAAATAATGCAACCGCAAAAAATATAAAAAATACGTTTTTATAGTTAAATTGCCAAAATTATATTTTGCAGTAAAATTATCAGCACCACATGTTTTTAAAATTTACCAACAATATATTTCAATATCTAGCGATTATATAGAGAAAAATAACTTTATCATGAAAGCATCGAATTAAGATTTCGGCATTAAATAACACATATAGATTGATAGCCCGCCAAAAAAAGCAACCGTCATAATAGATACATTATTATTTATGCGATCAATTGGAATTCGAATTAGTATTTACTGCACTCAACACTCTAATCTTGCAAAATATTGTGACTGTCTGATGTTATTTTCACAAGGGTGCTTGATTTAGGTTTCTCTTTCAACAGAAAATTCAAGTATATTTAAACAGGATTAAATTTCAGATGAGGCCATAATCTCAACAATATCAGATACGCGGATGACATGGTGCTGATAGCAGACACGGAGAGAAAAATGTAGGACGTTCTCAAGAAGTTTGCAAAAGAAAGTTATAAGAAAGGACTGAGCGTACACCTAAAAAAAATGAATGTATGGCCATCAGCAAAAAGAGGGGACCAATATGCCAACTATTTTGACAGGGAATGGAAAATCCGACACTGAGATCCAAGACGGATTGGCATGGCCAAAGACGCATTTCAAAGTCTAGCCAGATTACTGAAATACAGGAAAATCTCATTAGACACCAAGAAAAGAGTGCTGGATTGCTACGTGATATCTGTCCTTCCGTATAGAAGTGATTGCTGGACGACCTCATCAAAGATGAAGAAGAGGTTTGAGGTAACAGAAATGTAGTTATACAGAAGGATGCTGAGGATACAACAGACAGAGCAACGATGAGGTGTTGGGAAGGATGCAAATGAGAAAAAACTGATAATAAATATCAGGATGAGACAAATGGGGTTCCTGGGACACATAATGAGGAAGAAGGAAGGCCTGGAGAACTTAATACTCACAGGTCGGATAAATGAAAGAAGAGACAGAGGAAAGCAGCGCGAGACGTAGTTGTTAGGTCTGAACAAATGGTTGACGGAGCGGGGCTTGGAAGAGATACCAAGAGAAAAATTATTATAAGCGAGAAAATACAGAGCCAAGTGGAAGTTCATGTCGCCTACGTCCTGAAAAAGATTTTCTTGCTAAATTTTCTATATTAAAGGAGTGTCATTGTCGTTATTGTTTAAAAGTGAAAATTTCTTCTGAATGGAGATAATAAATCCAGTAAATAATTCACCTATAAAATTTTTGGAGGATTTATTTAATGTTTTTAAGATTTGAATTATAAACATTTTCAAATAAAAAGAATGGTAAAAATGTAGAATAACATCCAAAACCCCTGTAGCCCCAAGCATTAAATACTTATTCATGTATGGTTGAATTTGTTTATACAATAAGTATTATTACTTTTATAGGATGTGCGTTGTGGCGCAGTGGATATCGACTCGGAACGAGAAATCGGAAAGCCGAGTTCGAATTCCAGTTGAAATTCCTTACATTCACTTAGGCGGAAATACTCTTGGGAAAGGTATTAATCCGTCTATTCCTTACAGTTATGGGTTAAATAGCAGGACAGGCAACCCGTCTACCGCAGAAAGCAATGGCAACTGCGGGATAATCTTCTGCCCAGTTAGTCAGTCATGTTTCTCTCTTTCGAGACATGATCGCTCAAGCGTGTATCGCGTATGGCAATTAACTGACTGATTATTATTTTGCTGAGTAAAAACGCTATTACAACGTAATTAAATTTAAGTATTTTTGAGATGCCGATCTTTTTTAGAATTATACTTAACGTTACGCGGCTTCATTCTGTTCTTTCTACAAATATTTTCATGGCATCTTTTCCGACAATCTCCGACGGTTCTGCATTTTTGGATGAAACGATTAAAAAATATTCGTTAGAAAGAAGGAAAAGAGTTATCAATTGTTATATAATATTGGTTTTCCTATAAGGCCGTGAATGTTGGACAACCTCCTCAGAAATGAAGAAGAGACATGAGGCAACAGGAATCTAGTTCTACTGTATGGCAGTGAGGACACCATGGAGAGAACATATGAGCACTGACGATGTTTTAGACAAATTAAAAACTGAAACAACACTTAAAATTAACACCAGGAAGCGACAGGTGAAATCTCTATGGCATATAACGATGTAAGAGGGCTTAGAAAATTTGACACTCACAGGTAACTTTTATAAAAAGAGTTGCAGATAAAAACGGCATGACCTACATGACGATCTTTTGTAAATCGTTCCCATATGAAGTATTAAAAGTTAACGAAAGGATATTTACTCAGAGATACAATGTACAATTGTCCACGTCTTTAAGAAACACGACAGAAGAAAAAGGAGGAGCAAAAGAATAATAATAATAATAATAATAATAATAATAATAATAATAATAATAATCAGAAGATGAAGAAATATTAACTATTTTTCATTTCGAAGTTTCATGAATTACAGAATATTATACAAATGCATTTATTCTTAATGTTTGTAGTACAAATCTGAAAGCGAGGCAATGAGTTGATAGCAAGATTAAAATGACAGTTTCTAAATGAGATAATCTAATTTATTTAATATCAGAAGCGATTTTAACTTTTACTAAAAATAAAATACAAATTCATTAAAATATTAAAAAAATAAGCATGAAGAGTTATGAGAAGTTTTATTAATAAGTTCGTGCGTATTTGGATTTTTCTCTTCATAGAGAAACCAAAATAATCCTAACCGACCAAAAAATTCGGTTGAAAAACGTGTGATCATGTCAATATTCAAGCCAAATACACTAAATAGTGCTTCAAATTTCGAACACACAGAATTACACAAAGAACTATTTTAAAAGTAAGGAAAAATGATAAAAAGAAACATACTACCGGTCAGGATAGTCAGTATGAAAAAGTTCTTTTTACATGTCATTTGTGATTATATCGTGAAAAACTGAAATAAACTGTGTATGTTATATTTAAGTTGTAAAAGATATTTTAAATTTTGCTTAAAGAATCTATTTATTTGAAAACGTGACAAACACTCTTTCTAACATTTTTGCATCTATTGATTCTCAGTGACGTTGGCGATCAGTATTCTCCAGAGAAAATATTCCTTTTTTGTTTTTACCATTCTTTATTAAGCATTTTGTTTTTCGCTACATACAGAAGACCGATTGCTATCTTGAGTTTTCCTTCTCTGACACACACACACACACACACGTATATATATATATATATATATATATATATATATATATATATGTGTGTGTGTGTGTGTGTGTGTGTGTGTATATATATATATATATATATATATATATATATGCTAAAAAATACTACGAAAGTTAAAGCTAGGACCACTCAGATAAGATAAACCTAGAAAGTAATAAAAACACTCTTACATCGAATTCTACCTATTACACACCACAAAATGTGATCTAATTTAAAGTTTTATAGAAAAAAGTGATTTCCTAAATTGAAAATTAAGGTTAAATATACAAATGTAGATAAATTATAAAAACTGCTTAAATAAAAAGATATTCTATAGTTTTACAAATAAACATTAAAGGTAAGTCCAATCCCATCCTTCCCCACACTTTACACTTCCATATTCTCACCCTTTAATAAAACCAAAGAATAAAACCTAGCGATGCAGCCATAAAACCTATACCGCATTTTCTGATGTTAAATCAGTGTACAAATTCTCGACAATTTTATTAATCAACTATATTACCGACCCGACACATTCTTTTCAAAATTCTAACGGACAATTTACAAGACTTTTCCTTCTCTTACACACACACACACACACACACACACACACACACACACACACACACATATATATATATATATATATATATATGTATGCTAGAAAATACTACGAACGTTAAAGCTAGGACTCTTTAGAAAGGATAAACCTATTAAGTACTAACAACACTCTTACATCAAATTTTCCCTATTACATACCACAAAATGTGATCTAATTTAAAGTTTTATAGCAAAAAGTGATTTCCTAAATTGAACATTAAGTTTAAATATACAAAATTAGACAAATTATAAAAACAGTGCTTAAATACAAAACTATTCTATAGTTGTACAAATAAACATTAAAGATAAGTCCAATCCGATCTCTGCCCACCCTTTGCACTTCCTTACTCTCCCTCTTTAATAAAACCAAAGAATAAAGTCTAGCCATGCAGCCATAAAACCTATACCCCATTTTCTGATGTTAAATCAGTGTACAAGTTCTCGACACTTTTATTAATCAACTATATTCCCTAGCCAACCCACTCTTTCTAGATTCTAACGGAAAATTGACTTATCCCCCTATGGCTAACCCCCACCAACATCCCACACACAACTTGCCAAATATAAGAAAAGAAGATTTCCATTCCTTTCCACGGCATCTGATGAGACATTCTAATTTCAATGTCGAAACAAAATGTACATTTTTTAGTGGATAAAAAAATATTGTACACGTTCTAAAATATAATTTATAATATATATATAGTGTATCGAGACAGCAAATAATGTTTGAAATACATATATTTTTAACTATGGCGGACAATAAATGTTTATTATGTTTAATCATAAACCATTCTAACAATCATATTTTGGCTTTAATTTCAGGTGAAATAAAGACGAAAATTGTCCAACATTTGGATAAGTTTTTATTATGCTAGTCCCCTATGAGGTAAGCAGAGGCGACGAAATCATTGACTTGAAAAAATGAGCCCATGAACTCTCCTCTGTTCTCTCTAAGCTCTACATTTACTGCCTCTCTGCTTCCAGTTTTTCTGACTGCTGGATATCCTGTTCTGTGGTCCCTGTATTTAAGAACTCAGAATAAATCCCGGACACATCTAATTATCGCCCTATTAAACTCCTACCGATTTTCGGCAAAATGTTCGAGGTTATCATCAATGCTGAAATTGTTCAACACCTCACCGCTCATAAAGTATTTTCGGACAGACAGTATGACTTCGGCTTTGCCAGGTCCACTGTTGATTTGCTAATGACCATCACCGAGTATATATAACAGGCCCTCGAGAAAAACAATGAAGCTTCAGCTGTTGCCCTGGACATCTGCAGATCATTTGATCGGTCTGGTACGACAGCCTTCTACACTGGACGTTTGCTTGGTTTTATTCAATCATTCATATGAAGGTCGACTTAAACGGGCACGATTCCATCTCCTATCACACGCTAAGCACAGTATTGAGAGACATGAAAATGTCATTTGCAACAAAGTGAAGTACTTGATTATTAAGTGATGTCTGTCCTTCAATATGGCAATGAATGTTTGGCACTTTTATTCAAGATGAACTAAAGAGTTGAAGTAACTTAGATTTTGTTCTACAGAAGTATACCGTAGACAGAACAGATTAGCAACGTCGTGGATTTGAAGGGGATGGAAACGGAAATAAATATACTTAACATAAAAAAGACAGCTGAACTTTCTGCGATATGTAGTGAGGAAAAGGGGCATAGAGAAACTGATACTCACAAAAACAATGAATGGAGACATGGGAAAGCACAACGTATGACATACTTGATGAGCTTCAGAAAATGGATGGCAGAAGAGTATTTAGAAGGAGTAACAAGAGAAAGTGCGTTAGAAGCTACAATAGATAGAGAGATGTGGAGGACCATGTGGACCTACATCTTAAGAGACACGTCTTATAAAAGAACTATTCCTCTTTCCATTTGTTGAAGAATGGCTGACACACCTGCAACACTCTCAGTGATGGAATGGCTAATTGTTCGAAATGGTCTATTTAAAAAAAAAGAAGAGTAGCATCCCAGGTGTAATAGTTGAGTGTCATTCGAGTAATATTTGAACTGAAAACGTTAACGATTTTTCGATTTAAACCCTTCCTCTCTGAATTGTAAGTTTTGTTTTGTCTGTTTTTTTAACTATTGTACTGTTCTGAGTATATCCGTTAAGCAAAAGATCTAGTACTAAATGATACCACAGTACACTTCTTTGTGTATCGCATAAAAGTCGGCAATACAACACAATTGTAAAGAAAGCACTGGCTAATTAGTAACCATTATTGCGCGAAGAACCTGGCCTGACATACAGGATTGTCTTTCCCTGTTCCTTTAAATCTTATATAACTGAGCTTAAATATGGATATAAGTTGATTGCTGAACATCTAAAGAAACATTTCTGATCTCATTCTCGATTTAGAAAAATCGCAAATATTTTTATAATCCACCATTAAAATAAAAATAATTATATTTGCATATTTTCAGTCTATGAGATCGAATGCTTATTTTTGATAAATATTTTCTTATTCATATGCCGTGTCTTTTTAGGACGTAGACGAGCTTGGGCTTCTACTTGGCTCTCTCTCATGTCGCTCTCAATATTTTTTATCTTGGTATACTATCTAAGCCCTGCTCCGTCATCCATTTGCTCACACCTAACAAGTACGTCTCGCGCTGTTTTCCTCTCTCTCTCTCTCTCTCTCTCTCTCTCTCTCCTTTACGTTATCTAACCTGTGAGTATTAAGTTATCCCGGTCTTCCTTCCTCATTACATGTCCCAAGAACCTCAATTGTCTCTTCCTGATATTTATTGTCAGTTTTCTTCTCGTTTGTATCCTTTCCATCTCCTCACCGTTGCACACGTGATCTGTCCATACTATCCTCAGTATCCTTCTGCTGCCTTTTTGGTGAAATCGGCCAGAATTTACTTCCATACAGAAGGACAGATATCACATAGCAATTCAGCACTCTTTTCATTGTTTCTAATGAGATTTTCCTGTATTTCATTACTCTGGTTAGCTTCTGAAATGCGTCTTTGATACTTGAAAAGCCAGGTTTTATAGCATGATTAAGTATTGCATTCGTCGATATTGAGAGACCATTAATCTGCGCTCAATACGTTATGATGACGGCGAGGAATCAGTAATTAGCTTTACAAGACAACACGTGAGATACAGACTTGACTTAAACGTTTGCATGGCAATGCGGTCTCCTCCAATATTGCCGTGTTTTCTTTCATTCGAACACCGTTCAAACTGGCGACAAGCTTCCTTTCTTTACTCATTGCTCCATCCCGCGGTGTAAATCAGGTCTCAAGTGTGTGAGATCTTTGATGACATCATTCTACCCCTCAATTCTCGTATCCATGTCCATCAATGAATATAAAGAATCCTAGAAAGGCGAAATATGCAAACAAACCTTGTTTCAATAAAACATCTTTCCACTTGTCAATATATATGTGTGTGTATGTGCTTGTATATATATATATATATATATATATAGTGTTAAATTGTAATGGTGTTGAGTGTCAAAATTTATGTTTTTTAGTAGCTTATTGATGGTAGAAACGGATTTTAGGCAAGCAGGTTTTATCAGAAAGTGTTCGATATCGGTATAGAGATAGAGAATTAATAAAATTAATGAACAGCAGTAATTGCTGGACAATATCATCGAAAATGAGGACAAAACTGGAAGCGGCCGAAATGTGGTTCTACAGAAGGATGCTACGGATATCGTGGACTGAGCATGCAAGCAACGATGAGGTGCTGGAAAGAATGGCAACAAAAAGTAAATTGATACTGAGCATCAGGAAGAGACAACTGAAGTTCCTGGGACAAGAAATGAGGCAGGAGAGCCTGGAGAACCTGATACTGACTGGTCAGATAGAAGGAAGGAGAGACAGAGGAGGGCAGCGGATAACATATTTGCAGGGTCTGATCGGGTGGATGACGGAACGGGGGTTACCAGGAGCTAAGAGTTAGAAGGGATAGGGAGACGTGAAGAACCATGATCGCCTACGTCCTGCAGGGACAGGGCACATGGAAGAAGAAGAATGAAGAGAATTTTGTCAAATATTTGATCAGATTTCGAAGATTCATGAAATCATTATTAGATGTCTTTTCTCTTCAGGGTTTTGCCTAGTTTGATATTTCTCTCTTTCTCACTCTCTCCCTCGATGCATTTATATATATTAAGTAGCTATATATGTGTATGTGTGTGTGTGTGGGAAACGAATATGTTCAGTTTCATTCCATATGTATTCTCTCAGATTTGGATATCTTTTTATATCAAAATCATATTTGTTAAGATTTCCGTGTCCTTCCAAAGTTAAATTCAAGAAACATGAGTAATTCAATTAGCATGCGTTTTCAAGTAAATTTCCATTGTATGCAGTGAAACTGATTACAACTAAGTCATCAGTCATTTTACCAATGCGGTTAGCAATTCGCCTATATTTCATCGTGGGTGAAAAGTTCGAATCAAATATGCGAGAAATGAAATGCTTAATTGAAAACAAAAATTGATTTACGAAAACTGTGGACGAGGTTTAAGAAACTTGACTGATTGAGCTTGAACAAATTCGAGAAAATGAAAGGGGCGTTCAAAAGTCATTATATTTCACCCAATGCCGAAGTTAAAATTGCTGCAGAGAAATCAATCAAATATCTACCATACATAAACCTTATTGCTTCGAAGAGGGAAAGATGAAGTGGAATGAAACTTGTGAAAATACGTAACACTAAATGTTATGACATCAGATCCGAAAATATGACAACTTTGCGCTTTGAACAATAGAAAGCAATAGAACGGCATATATATGGCGCCCCTAAGTATCGAGCAATCTTAATAAATAAATAACTACAGACAGTGGACTGTTTAATGTGTACTACTTCTAATATATATATATATATATATATATATATATATATATAGATAGATAGATAGATAGATAGATAATTTTAATTTGGAATATTTGCTCCAGGTATATGTGTTTGTGCATGAGTGTGTATATATGTGAGGCTTTTTCGAAGACTGAACAAAGTCAGCATGGGCTCTCCCAAGCCACCAGCCCTTGTAACATAGACGGCAAACACTGACATCAAAAACATCTATGTATACTGTATGGTCCAACATGCTCTACCCAGTGTATTTAACACCCAGAAGTCATAACATAACACGCGATCATCACTAACACCTCAAAAGTGGCACATATTTCACCTGTATGAGCAATAATGTTTCCATAGAGCGAGTGTGCTTTGGGCCGCACAAGAAACTAACCACTTTACACAAATCTTAGTGCAGGTTGATGGATAGCGTAATGTTCAACACAAGTGTACGCAGAATAGAAATCTCATGAATAAATGTAAAACAAAGAGCACCATCCACTGTTGATCCTCAATTTTGTATTATATATATATATATATATATATATATATATATATATATGATAAAAAGCAGTACAAACGAATCGGTTGGCAGTCCATTATATATATATATATATATATATATATATATATATAATGACTTATTTTGAACATTATTTTTACCGATATTCGTATTTAAGTAGATATTCTGTTTTTTTAATTAACCAGTATTTTATATTTATATCTACCGGCCTGATTATTTCACGAAAAAACAGAATATCTACTTAAATACGAGTATCGGTAAAAATAATGTTCAAAATGATTCACTACAAATTGTCGGTTTCTTATAACCAAGTTTCGTTAATATATATATATATATATATGTGTGTGTGTGTGTGTGTGTGTGTGTGAGTGTGTGTGTGTGTGTGTATAAAACTGAGTTGTGATGATGCTTAGTGCAAAGACTTCTGGTTTTCGATTGTTTAGTGATAAAAAAAATTAAATATATGATATAAATATATTTTGATAAGCAGGTTCTTTTCTCGTTATATTATCGATATCAGATCAAACATGAATAGAATTTAAGTGGAGAATCTTTTACTTAACTGAGCAGAGTCGTGCCGATTTTGATGTTTTGCCAAGATACTATAATGATTTGTTCACATTTCAGGGATTTTCGCAATCTGTTATTTTAAAAAAAAATAAAATCTTGAAAAAAATGCATGCGGAATAAGGATATCACAATGGTGTCTTAACGAAATTTCGAAATCTACATGACTGTGCTCAGTTAAATGACAATTATCGCCACATTTATTTATTCATATATATATATATATATATATATATATATATATATATATATATATATATATCCTTTTATATATATATATATATATATATATATATATATAAAAGGATATGCCTTTCTGTGAGTTTCTGTCTCTCCATTATATCAAACCCTACTCCTGCGAAACCCTTGCTATGATTGTAAACAAAACTGGGTCGCTTTTCGACCATGTCATTCACCTTTGATGTACGCAAAATATCTTTCGAATTGATTGAATCGGTAGAGCAGAAATCTCCGAAACTCTTAGAATTTACGAACCCGTATCTTCCGAGACGCATTATGCGAATTCAACCAAAATCGCATAACTCGTAGAGTCAAGATCCGAATCTTTGATGTACGCAATTTTATTTTTCAAATCAATGTACAGTGTTGGTAAAAAAATCTACAAAAGATATCATTTTCGGTGGTTTTGGCGCATTTTCATTTATTTCTCAAAGACGCTTTACTCAAACTGAACCAAAATCGAATCATTCGTAGATCGAGTTCTGATGCTTTGATATCCAAATTAATTGATACAAAATGTGCGGCAAAAATTGATAGAAAGAATTGCTTGTGTTATCGTTTATTTCTCGGCAACATTTATTGCATTCAAACAAAAATTGGGTCTTTTTTGTAACTTCTACCTTATCATATACCATAACAGTTTCACATTTTCTACAAGGTACTAACTCCTACGAAGTTTCAGGAAAAATGCATCCAATTTTCTGTATGACAACATCCTCTAACCACATTACAGGCTCTGTTAACGTCCATCCCTGTTCTTCCAATTGCACATACATCATTCCCTTTTATTGGCAGAATTGGCCAATCATGATTCCTGTTTTGCAAATACAGCAAATCTACTAATTAATTCACCTTTTTTTAACCTACAAGACACAGCAACCTCATACTGGAGGTTTTTGAGTAAGCACAAGTCTTTAGAATTTTAACATATGCACTAAAATAAACGAACAACTCCGGGGTATACAGCTAGTTATATATATATATATATATATATATATATATATATATATATATATATATTAGTTATCTACATACGAGTCTGTTCCGCTGTATCACAGCTCATAAATTTTTATTACGAAAATGTGTCATTCGGCAGGATTCGAAACTAATAAATAATCAGGCCGGCAGATATAAATATATAATACTGCTTAATTAAAAACAGAATATCTAATTAAATACGTGTATCGATAAGAAATAATGTTCAAAATAATTCATTTCAAATTCTCACTTGTTTCTAACCAATATTCCTTAATCTTCGTTAATTTCTAT